>JASEKS010000184.1:0-202689 GCA_030770415.1 Pleoardoris graminearum
AAAAAAAGAAATTATTAAATAAAATAAAAATAGAAAAAAAAAAAAAAAAAAAAAAAAAAAAAAAAAATAAAAAAATTTATTTTAAAAAAAAAAAAAAAAAAAAAAAAAAAAAAAAAAACAAAAAAAAAAAAAAAAAAAAAAAAAAAAAAAAAAAAAAAAAAAAAAAAAAAAAAAGAAAAAAAAGAATAAGGATAATATAGTAAATAAAAGAAACATATAGAGTATACTAATAAAAAAAAAAAAAAAATAAGAAAATAGTATATATAAGGAGAGCTAGAAATATATTTCTATTATAAAAGAAAAACTAATTTAATTAAATTTATTTTTAATAATAGAAAGTATAATAATATAATAATAACCCCTCTATATAAATTTTTTTTTATAAAAAAAGGGGTATATTTTTATTACACGCTAGTAATACTAAGACTTTACTTAAATTAATATTATAGTAAGTCCCCTAGCTAGTTTTATTTCTTTACCTTAATACTAAACTTTTTAAATAAAATACTTTTAAGATTTTAGTATCCTCCGCCTTAAGGTAATTTTTTATAATTATATATACTTTAGAAAAGTTTTATATATAAAATTATATATTATTTATTTATTTAATATATTATATAGGCGGCTGTATAGGCGTATAAACTAAAAATTTATAAAAAGTAAAAATTATACTAATAGCTATAGGGGTCCGTACGTAGTAAAACTTAATATAAAAAACTATTTTTTTTTCTAGTACTTAAAAGGTAAAATAATTATAAAAATCTACTCTTAGATTTTATTAATTACTTTTTTAAATATTATACTTTAAATACCTTTAAAAAAAAAAAATTTTTTAAGTATAAAAAATAGAGGAAGGAAATAGATAAAATAAATAGAGTAGTAGTATTAAAAAATAATATTTTATAATTTTTACTAAGTAGATTTTATATACTAAACTAAATAATACTAATATAATTAAATTTTAAATTATAAATTTCCTTTCTATTTTTATTAAAATATTAATTATAAATAAATTTAAATAAGTACTTCCGCTACGCAAAAAAAAAAAAAAGTAAATTTTTATTTTATTAAAATTTGTATAAAACGGAAATATTTTCTTTCTTTTTTTAATTAATATTTTTTTTACTAATAATATACTTTATAGGACTACTCTTTTTAAAAATATATTTTAAGTAGGCCTTAATATAGTTTTACTATTATTTAGTTCTAAAATACTAAATCTAAATTATTCTTTTAGTAATAGACTCTTATTTTCTTTTTTAATACCCGGCCCCTTAAAGCCCTAAATACTAATTACCCCCCTTTAGTAAAGTTTTACTAGCCTCTTAAGTACTAATAGAGAAGAGCTAAAAAATAAAAAAAAAATAAAAATAATATATTTAAGGCTATAGGCACTATTTTAAAAATTACCTAATTAGATCTAAATATTTTAAATACTAAGTTCTTTTTAGTAATATAAGATTTTTTAGCCGTAATACTATAAATACTATATTAAAAGACTATTATATAAAAGCGTATTTAAGCTAAGTCTAAACGTAAACTAAATAAAAACGATATAGTAACTATATTAAAAGTTAATATTAAAACTATTAATAACTTACGTAAGTATAAAAAAATTAATATTTAATATAATTATATTACTTTAAACCGCGTATAAGGCGGCGCTTAATTTAAAAATAAAAAAAGTATAAAGTCTGCCTTATCTAATACTCTAATTAGTATATTTAATAAAATAGTTAAGTATAACTAAAATAAGTATTTACTAAATCTAAACTAAAAAGATTTATTATAAATTAAGTTTTAGTACTATTATATTTATAAAATTTAAAAGCTTTTTATTACTAACTAGTAGTTATAACTATACTATTTTATATTAATAATATTACTTTATACTAATTACGCTATATACGTATATTAGTATATTATATAAACTATTTTTAATAGTTTTTAGTATAAGTAATATATTAAAACGGCGGCTATAAAAAAAATAGTATTTAAATACTTTAAAAAAATAGTAAAATAAATTTATAAATATTTAAATCGCGACGTAAATAGTCTCTTAAAAAAATATTACTATTTAAATATTATTAATATTAATAACTATTTTATAATACGCTACAACTGCCTATAGTATAAATAATTAATAGCCTAATAAATAGTAGAGAGTATAAAATTCTTAATTAAATTATAAAAAAAGTTTAGTATTTTTTACGCCCGAATTAAATTACTATATAAAAAATATAATATAGCTAGTAAGTATATTAAAAAGTACTATACTACGGCTAAAAAATATAAAATTTAATAATTTACTAATATAGCGGATATATTCCCGCGTAGTAATATATTTATATATTTTATTAATTTTAATAATAATAATAAAATATTATATAATAAGTTAAAGAAAGATAATAATACTAAAATAATAAAAATTAATTTATTCTTCTTTAAAAAAGAAGAAGAAGAGAATATTATTAGTATTTCTAATAAAGAGATTAAAGAAATAGTAAAAAATATTTATTATAAATTTAATAAGAGTTTACCTATTAAGTTTTTTAATTATAATATTTTTATTTATATACTACGTAAGAGGTATCCGCACTAGTTACTACCTAAATAATTTAAAAAGTAAAAAGACTTAAATCTATAATTTACTTAAATCTATTAGTAAAGTAATAAGTAAAAGGTTATTAGTACTAACTACTTAGTAAATATTACTAATTAGTCTATTATAGATAAAGAATTTTTTTATTTTTTAATAGCTTAGGTAGACTAAAATAAATATAAAACTTTTTAACTTAATTTTAATATAAATCCCGGTAGTACAGGTATAAATAAAATAAATTTATTATTTATATTTAAAAAAATACTTTACGCCTTAAAAGACGAGTTAGTAAAGACTACTAAAAAATAAAAAATATAATTTAAAAATTTTATTTAGCTAAGTAATTATATAATTACTAAACTAGATAGTAGATTTATATAAATAAAATTAAAACTAGTATAAAAACTATTTATAGTTAAAAGAGATTAAAATTTAATAAAAGAAATTAGGCGTATTATAAAAAAAAAAATTAATATAGATTCTTTACGTATAGTAAAAAAGAATTTATAGTAAAATATTAATAAAAACTAGTTTATTAAAATATATAAAGTATATAAGCTATTTAATTTAGATAAAATAATATAATAAAAAGAGGCGCGTAGTAATACTTAATAATATTACTAATAAAGACCTATAAAGTTAAATTTATAAGATTATATTAGCACTTTAAATTAACTTTAATATAACTTTTACTTAGATACTACTATACTAAACTAGTAAAATACCTATAAGTCTTTTATTTAGTTTTAGATACTTAGATATAATTATATTTAATAAAAAATATAAAAAATTAAATAAGCTATTTAGTAAAGTAAATCTTATAGGTAAAATATACTTATAAAAAATAGTATAAAAATAAAAAAGACCCTACTAGTAATAATAATAGTAGTTAATATAAGCTTTAATTTTAGTATTTCTAGTTTAGTAAATAAAATATAAAGAAATAAAATATATTTTTATTTTTTTTACCTTATTATTAAATAGAAATCTGCCCCCTCCTTTCCCCTACTTTTTTTTTTTTTTTTTTTTTATATAGTACTATCTTTGTCTATTAATTATAATAAAAATTTAATAAAGACTTATTATATATACGGCGCTATATAAAAAATAAAAATTAAAATTTATTTAAAAAGCTATTACTACTCTAAATTACTAAAGTTATTATTTTATTATATTTTATTATCTAGACTATTACTAAAATCTATAATTTAACTATAAACTTATTATATATTATTAAGTACTATTTTTATAAGAAAGTTAAAAGTGCTGCTTAGTTTAGTAATAATATTTAATATAAAATTTTTTTTATAACCTTAACGTATAATTACTACCTAATAAATATATATAATTTTTTTATACACTATATTGTTATTATAATATTTTATTTATTAGATATTTTATATTATAAATAAGAGGGATAGCAACGCTAGCGTAAAAAGATAAAATATAAAAATTTTATATTTTTTAAAAAGTACTAATTAAATAATATAAATATAAAAGTTTTATAAAAACTATATTTATCTATCTATATAGATTTTATTAACTATCTTATTCTTAATAAAGTATATATACTTAAAAATACTAGTAACTTATTAAATACTATAGCTCGTTTCTCTTAATAAAACGCCTATTTTATTTTATTACTAATAGTTACGCCTACCCTATAGCGCTACTAAAATTTTATAAATTAATTAGTTCTTATATATAATAAAGACTACTTAATAAAAATTATAAAATTTATAATAAAGCGTTACCGTACCTTATATACTAAGTCTTACCCCCTTAAAAATATTAAGTATAAGTATACTACTTAGGTATATAATTAGATATTTAGAGACTATAATAATAAAATTATAATTAGTATTACGCTCTATATAATTTATAAAAAAATAAGTCTTAATTAGAATATTAATTTAAATTATAAAATACTTTACTACGCTAATTCTTTTACTAGTAACTATATATATATATTAACTAAAGTAATATCTTTCTCGCGTAAAGTCTAGCTTATATACTAGTATTTATTTAAGCTATAAAAGTTATATAATATATTTATTAAAAAGTATAAATTAAAGTTAAATATAATTAATAATAATAGTAATAGTACCCGTATTATTATTAATAGTTAAATTATATATATTATATAGCTTAACTTAATAATCTTTTTATTTTATTTTTTAAAAAATTTTTATTATATTTATATTATCCCTAATAAGGCTGTATCTATAAACTTAAAACTAAAAAAAATAATAAAAAATAAAAATTTTAATAAAAATAGTAAGTTTAATACTATATTTACTCTCTTTATAAAAAAGCTTTATTTTAATAAAGTATAAGGCGTACTAAAAAAAAAAAAAAAAAGTTTTTACTAGTAAGTTGGCTAAAGAGAAAGAAAAGGCGCTAGCCGAGAAATTTAGTAAAGAGAAGAAAAAGACTAAAATAATTATTAAAAATCTATTCCTAAAGCAATATAATAATATATTTAATAATAGTTAAAACTATTTTTTTTTATATTTTTTTTTCTATAATATCGACTTAGGTATATAGGATAAGTATAAATTATTATAGCTAACTAATAAAATAGACTATTTAAAATAGTTTTTTATTTTAAAGTATAAGTATTCTCTATTTACCCTAAAAGAGGAGTTGTTTTAAAATTTATAAATTAAAAAAGCTATATCTTATTTTAATATATTAATAAGGTTTTACTTATATTTAGTAGTCCTTTATTTTATTATTATAAATATTATTATTATATAGTAAAAAAAGGTAATTATTTTTTATATAAACTTTTTTAAATAAATATTAGTAATAATTGCCCTTTATATTATAAATATATATACCTATACCGTTTTATTAAAATATAATAATAATATACGCGAAGGCCTTATATATATATTTAAATATTTATTTTAATTTTAAAATAGTACTATTACTACTATTTTTAGTAATACTTTTACCTATATAAATAAAATTAAAGTTCTCGTTTTATTATATTTTATAAACTTAAAGCTAAATCTTTAAAAATACTATTTAAATATAGTTATATTTAGCCCCCCTATCTTTTTATTAACTTAGCTTTAGGCGATTAGTTATATTATTTATTTTAGCTAGCTAATATTCTATTTAATTATTTAGCTTTTTATAGCTAATACGTATAATTATATAATAGTAAAAATAAGTGTAAAAAACTACTTTATAGTCTTTATAGTAAGTATTTCTAATACTATTTTTAATAATATATATAATATTAATTTTATTAATATAAATAATAAGTTTTATTTTATAAATAATAAGTTAATTAGTAAAAACAATTCTAAACTCTCTTTTAAATATATAAATAAAGAACTATTTAGTGCCTATAGCGTTTTACTAGATTTATTTAATAAGTAAAATATAAAAAATTTAGACGTTTATATAAATAAAAATACTAAAATAATATTTTTAGCTATAAACACTCTATTTATAAACGTAAATAAGTTTATACTTAAATAGCTTTATAATACGCCTTCTAAAATAGTTTTTTATTTCTTTAGTAATATTACTACTACTAGCTAAAATATTTTATTACTATTAAAAGCTTTAAAAAAAAATTACTAATTAAAGAAAAATTTTAAGCTAGTTCTACGTTTAAAATATTTACTACGTATATATTCTACCTAAAGGACTTTATTTTAACTAAAAAGAAAATATTTAATTAAGCTAAACTATAAAGTATAAAGACTAGCTCTATCTATAAAAGTCTATATATTAAAACTAAGAAAAAAATCGCTAATTTACTAAAGATAGAATTTAATAGCTAAAATTTTAATAAAGTAAAGGCTAAGTAGCTATAGAAATACTACGTAAAAATAATTAAAAAAACTAAAAAAACTAAAAAGTAGCCTTTAGGTAAGTATTTTTTTAGTAGTAGTAGTAGTAGCTATAAAATATAACTTATAATAAATTATAGTTTTAGTTTTAAAAATAGATTAATATAGTTTTTTTTAGGCTAGTCTAGTATTATATATATATATTTACTTTTATTTACGGGCGCAGGTACTATATTTTATAAAAATAAATAAAATTTTATATTTAGTTTTACGTTGTACTAACTATAAAATAGTAAATTTATAACTAGTAATAAGCTATTTAATAAAAAAAAAATATATTTCTATTATTTTACTACTACGCTAAAATAAAAATATACTTTTTTTTTTTTTTTTTCTATATTCTTCTCTCTACCTTAGGTCTTAGTTAGAGAATAAGGTTAAATATATATTTTTTTTATTTATCTCTATATACTAAATAGAAATCTACCCCCTCTTTTTTATTTATTTTATATAGGGCGTCTATTTACTATTATTATTATTATTTTTAACTATTCTTTTTATATTTACTATTTCTATTAATACTTTTTTTTTTAAAGTTTTTTTTAATATTTTACGTTATAATTATATTTAATAATTATTTAATTATTCTCTTTATATATATCTATTAATAACTCCTTTAGTTATTATTATATATTTTTTATAATTTATCTTTACTCTTACGTATTTATTTTAGATAATTATATATAATTTTATATAAAAATATTTCTTCTCTTTTATTATTTTTAGTATTATAATTTTTATATTACTACTACCGTTTTACGTATTTAATTTTAAACTATTTTATATTTTTTTTTTATTTTTTTTTTACGCTCTTTTATTTACTATATTATATTTAATATTACTTATATACTTTTTTAAACTTTAGATACTCTTATAAAAGTTTTATACTAAAAATATATAAAAGCTAATTCTATTCTTTTTTTTTTTTTTTTATATTTAGATTTAACTTATAATAATAATTTACGCTATTAAATATTATCTATTTATATTACTTATATATTTTTACTATTTTAATTATTTAATAATACTACTATAATACTGCGTAACTAAATATTTAAATATATTATTTATATATTTACCCTAAAGGGTTTTATAATTTATTTAAATATAATAATAACTATATAAATTTTTACTAAAACTATATTTTTATAAACTTTTAGTATTTTTATAGTTTTTTATACTATTATATTTATATTATTTTTTATTTTTACTTCTACTTCCGCTCCCGCTTTCTACCTATTTTTAGCTATAAATTATTTTATACTCTAATTTATAGTAGGCTCTAGTTTTTTTAATTATTTTAATATATTTTTATTTTAGGCTTTTACTATAGCTTCGGCTTCTCGCTATTTTATAACTTATAATAGTAATAGTAGTAGTATAATCTCTTTTATAATTATATTAATAATATTTTTTTAGTATATTATAAGTAATAGTTATAGTATAGCTATAAACTCTTTTATATTTAGTTATTATTTTTATAGGGCTAATAGGTTAAATAGTTTATTTTTTAATATAAAGTCTTATAACTAGTTTATATATTATAATAAAAATAGTATAATATACTAATATACTTTTTAAAAGATTATTATAGATATAATACCTAAATTATAGTATAAATATTAAAAATTTAATAAAATTATTTTTTATACTAGTTATAGTTAAGTATATAGTTACTATTAAATAATTTTAGTACTTATATATTAGTATTTTTTATATAATAATAATTATAGATATAGCCTAAACTTTTATATATATTTTAATACTCTAAAAAAAGTATATTTTATATATACCTAAACCGTACTACTAAAATAAAATTAAATTACCCCTAAAAGTAAAAATAGTATTTACTTTCTTATAAAAAAAGCTAGCGGGGGCCTAATAAGTCTAAATATTATTTATTTTTAGAGATAAGAAGTAGTTTGGTATAGCTACTATAATATAATATAATAAATTTAGTTTTATACTATTATACTATTATTATATTTATTATAGCGTATTATACTATATATAACTTATTAAGTATTTTTATATAATTTTTATTATAGTATATACTATATCTCTAAACTATACTATTAAAATAAAGTTAAATTACCTCTAAGAGTAAAAAAGATATCTACCTTTAAAAGTAAAAGTATAAAGGTATTTACTCCTAGGGGTAAAGGTATAAAAGTATTTATTTTTAAAAATAAAAGTATCTACCCTTAAGGGTAAAGGTATCTATTTTTAAAAGTAAAAGTATTTACTTTTAAAAGTAAAAGTATAAAAGTGTCTACCTCTAAAAATAAATATATAAAAATATTTATTTTTAAAAGTAAAAAATATAAAAGGCTACCCCTAAAAATAAAAAATAAAAGCTATTCCCTTATAAAAAAAGCTAGTGGGGCCTAATAAGTCTAGGTATTACTTACTTTTAAAAATAAGAGGCCTATACTAGAAATACTAATCTATAAACTCTTATTTTACTAGTAATAACTAGATTTTTAATAAACGCGCTTACCTTAAAATAGAGTATAAATATAAATAAACCTATTAATTAAGTATATAAGTATTATCTCTACTAGATTTTTAACAAAATAGGCGTTTTATAATAAAATATAAATTATTAATTATATATAAATTACTTATTCTAAAGTATAAGTATAGTAAATACTAAACTATTTAAAAAAAAAAATTAAACTAAAACTATTATTACTATAAATAAAAGCGCTAGAAAAGGCAATTTAAAATAATTATTATTTAAAAATTAAAAAAGTATTATTAAAGAGAAGGTAGAGCTAATTATAAACTATTATTAAATTAAAGTATTTAAAAAGTATTTATAATTTTATTAGTTACTAAAGAAAGAACGGTAGTAGATATATAATATTTATATAATAAAAATTTTAGTCCCTATATATACTAAACTAAAATAATAAACTAATCTAAAAAATACTATATTAAAATAATTAATACGTACTTTAATATTAGCGTACTATTAATAATTTAAAATTATAATACTTTATATAAAAGCTTTTATTATAAAATTTTTTAGAGTAGAGGTCTTATAAATAAAAATATAAATAATTACTAGCTAGTTAAATTATAAATATCTACTTAGTATTTTAATTATTTAGCTATTATATATAATACTAGTATTAATAGCGTAAATATTACTATATTAACGTATACTAATACCGGCGTAAATTTTTCCCTTTTAGTAATTTTATAAATAGCTTTTAAAGCTCTCTAGCTTCTCTTTTAAGTAATTTTAAAATATTTTTAAAACTATTAGTAAGTCCTATAAGCCTATTAATAAAAATATTACTTAGTAGTCTAATTAGTTTTTTTTTTAGTACGCGTATTTCTAATTATTATATATATAATATACTTTTACTATAGTAAATAAAATTTTAATTATTTATTTACTATTTAGATTTTTTTTTACTTACTTTTTTAGTATTATAATTATTACTTTTTTAGTTTCTTATTAGCTAAGAGAATTTTATATATCTTTTTATATACAGATAAGTAATACTATATTTTATATTTTTAAATTATATTATAAAGGTAGAAGTTAGGTTTACTTCTAAGAATAAAAAATTAGTAGCTATTTTTAGGGGTAAAAAATAAAAGGCCTACTAGAAATACCTAGCCAGGAAACTAATAAATTTAAGTATTACTTACTTTTAAAGGTAAAAAATTTATATTAAAAATACTAATACGCGAACACTTAATCTATTTATAAATAATTTTTTATTTTTAAAAATATTTATTCTACTAAACACTTTAATCCTAATAAAAACAAAACTATAATAAAGTATAAAATTATAAATATTTTTACTAAAATAGAGAAAAGATAATATATAACCCTTAAAAAAATTAAAAATATAAATTTTATTTATAACTAAATTATACTATATTTACTAGTAATAACTAGATTTTTAATCGACGCGCTTACTATAAAATAAAGTTTTAGTATTAATAAATTTATTAATTAAGTTTATAAATATCGCCTCTACTAAATTTTTAGTAAAATAAATATTTTTTAATATAATATAAGTTACTAGTTATAGGTCGCTTATTTTAAAATATAAATATAGTAAATACTAAACTATTTAAAAAAAAATAGTTAAATTACTATAGACAACATTTTTTTGCCGTCCTTATACACGCTCATTTTCGACTGTATCCGGGGGAACAACTTTTTTTAGCCTATACCTTTTTTGGACTAGTGTCTCGACGCTACACATTACCTCTCTTCACATGATTACTATAGATAAGAGCGCTAATAAAAAAAATAATTTAAAATAGCTATTATTTAATAATTAGAAAAGCGTTATTAGAAAAAAAGTAAAACTAATTATAAACTACTATTAGATTAAAGTATTTAAAAAATATTTATAACTTTATAGATTACTAGAAAAAGAGTAGTAGTAGGTATATAATATTTATAATAAAAATTTTAGCCCCTATATATAGTATTAGCTAAAATAATAAGCTAATTTAAAAAAATAAATATACTTTTACTAAACTTACGGATCTAGTTTTATACTAATTAAAAAAATATTATTTTTTTAAATAACTATAGCTAAATATAAACTAAGCTAGTAATTTTAGTATTTAATAATAATTAGTTATTTTAAAATTTAAATAAGTCGGTCGAGTAGAAGATATAAAAAAAATTTAAACTTAATAGTTAAGTAAAGTTTTTAATATAATAGCTAGCTATATTATAAAAAAATTTTAGTTAAAAACTAATAATTACTAAATAGTGCCGCACTCTAATTAAATAAGTAATTTTTAATATTTTTATATTTAAATAAATAGTAAGCTATAGAATAAATAATATAAATTATAATTTTATATTTTAAAGTTTACTCTTTCTATATACCTACACTAAGTAATATACTCTAATATTAGTTTACTATATTTAATAAAGTTATAAAAGTTATCTTAGAGATTTAAGGCTAATATAAATTAAATATTTAACTAATTAATTAAAACTAATTAACTAGTTTATTATAAGTGTAAAGCGTAGATAAAGTATAATATTTATTTTATTTTAGTATTAAGTCTAGTATAGAACCTTATCCCTTAAATACTTATTAATAAAACTTTTTTTTAAATATAAGTAATAATATATATTTTAATTTATATTAATTAATATTTTCGGAGCTAGAATATTACTTTATTAATATTTAGGCGCTTCTAAAGACTATAAAATAAAAAAGAAAATTAATAAGTACTATAATATTTTACGTTATACGCTAGCTAAATAAAAAATTTATAAAAATTTTAAATTATAATAATAATAAGCCTACGCTATATAAAGACCTAGTATCTATATTATAAATAAAGTATAGTAATAAGGCTAATAGTAAAACTTAAATTTTTTAGTAAAAAGTCCTTAATTATATATATAAAAATATAAAAAAATTTACTAGTACTACACTAGTATACTATTTTTATAAGTTTTTAAGTAGAGACGGTAATAGTAATAATAATAATAATAATAATACTTATAGTATATAGTTTAACTATAAAATATAAAAAATGTTACTATTTATTATTATTAATTTTACTAGACTAATACTATAGTGTAAGTATATAGCTAGTCTTATTTAAAAAAAAATTATAATAAAATTAATTTATTTATAATTACCTAAACTACGCGTAATCTTATTTTCTATTAAATTTTAAAAGTTAAAAATAATTTAACGCTTTAGTTAAAAAGCGTAAGTAAGTAACTATTTTTAATAATATAATTAGTTATTACTTAATAGATTTTTAAGTAATATAAAAATATACTAGATTATTATTATAATAAAAAAAATAAATAGCTCTTTACTATTATTTATTTAATAGAAAAATAGTACGTAAAAACTAAATTATTATTTTAAATATTAAATAGCGATAATAGCTTAATATAAAAGTAAGTATTATTAGTAATAGTATAAAAGCGGGCCCTCCTCTTCTAAGTTTTAAAAAAAAAATTATTAGGTATATATAAATCTACTAAAGATAAATTAATTATTATTTAATTATTAAAATATAAGTTAAAGATAGTAGCGCTACTAAATAACCTAAGAATATTATTAATATAAATAAAAGTATAGAGCTAAGAACTAATAATTAATTTTATTATAAAGGGGCTAAATAATTTTTATAAATAGTACTATTATAAAAGCGTAGTTAAATAGTAAAGAGCTTATATATACTATACTACTTTTTTAACTATAGATACTTATTATTAATCTACTATAAGTTTATTAAAAAAAACTCTTTCTTTATACGCTTCTACTAGCTTAAAAAAATATTAAAAATAATTAGTATTAGTAAACCGTAGAAGAAAAAAATAATTATAAAAAAAATAAATTTAAAATTTACTATAGAAGCTCTAACGTATTTATTATTAATATAATTAATATTAGTATAAATAAAAAATAAAATATTATATATTATATAAGTATTTTTAAAATTAATTTCTACTATAACTTACCCCTAGAGGTAAGTAGATATAATAAGATTTTACTATTAAATTTTATAGGTAACTAAATATTATAAAATTTTATTATTAAATTCTATAAGTAATTATTTTACACTTTTTTTTTTTTATATAAAAATTAATAATTATTTTTATAAAATTCTGTAATTAATAAATTTTAATATATTTAATAATAAATTTTTAAATTTTATAAGTGCGTTCTATACTATAAATAATCTATAATTAAGTTTACTATCTACTACTACTATAACGTAACTAATAAATAAGTAATAATAAAACTATATTAGTAGTTTTAATAAAGAGAGTTCTAAAAATAATAATAATAATAATAATAAATTTTATAAAGAGAATACCTTAGTATATAAACTTAGAAATAATTATAGTAAAAGCACTTTTAGTAAAAAAAAAAAAAAAGAATATATACTTATTATATTAAACTAATTTTTATAAAAAATTAACTACGTAAAAAGTAATTATAAATTAAAGAATAAGGTATATATATATATAGTCTTTTATAGAAAGAGGTAGTAGTTAACTATATATAGTATAATATATATAGTATAAAACTTTATTATAATAACTAAGTACGCCTTTTTTAATAGAGAGAAAGCTATTAATATATTTTAAAAATAATATATAATTAACTATAAAAATAAAAAAACTAACTTATAAATAGCTACGCTAGAGAATAAATATATTTTTTTATTTTTTTTTAATTTTTTTATTATTATTAGACAGCTACTAAAGCCTATTACTTAGCTATTAAGTTAATTCTTTAATAATATAACTATTAGTTTTAAAAACTAGTAAGCCCCTTATAGTAATAAGTATATTTATAAACTATTATTTAATCTAAAATATTAAATATTTTAACTAGTAATAGCTACTATAAAAAAGACTTAATATATTATTATATATTTTATTACTAACGCGCTTAAAAAATTACTAGTATTAAAAACTAAGCTTTAAAAATATTATAAAAAATTTTTTTAGTTTAATATTTTATAAAACTATTATACGTAATTTTTAGTCTATTATATTAAGTAAGTATTTTTTATTAGTAAGCTTTTAGGGAAGAGTATAAAACTATTTTAGTAACTTAATAGTTTCTATATATAAAAAATTATTTTTAATAAATAGACTACCTTTTAGAAAATATTTATATAAGAGTAGTCTACCTACGTAAAATTTTAAAGTATATAGTAAAATTTTTTTTAAATAAAAAACTAGTCTACCTTTTACGTATATAATTATAGCGCTAATATTAAAATTAAAATAATTAAATAAATATAATTAGTACTAAAGAAGATCTAACTTTAGCCTATTAAAAAAAAAAAAGTCTAATTTTAATAATAAAAAAGAAGAAAAAGAAACTATAGTAGTATATAAAAATAACGGTATTATTTATAATAATAAATAATTACTAAATAGTAATAAGAAGATACTAAAAAGAATTACTAGTAAAACTATTTTCTTTTATATTAATTATAATTACTAAAGCTTATTTACCGGTAGACTAAACTAGTTTAAAATAAAATTAAAATAAAAATATATATTAAATAATATTAATACTATATTATACGCGCTAGTAGTTAATATTAATTATTTAAATAAATAGTCTCTAGACCTATATAATAAGTTAGTATACTACTTTTTAATTAACTATAATATAGTACTCTGTAAGTTTTAAAAATAATAAAACTTTACCTTTTACTCTTTAGTATTTTATTTAGCCTATAATAATTTTTTATTACCCTAGTCTTTTATATTTTTAATAAATAATCTTCTTACTATTATATAAAAAAATATAAACTACTAGTATAATAAAGTAAGTATACTAAAATATAAATACTTTTAGGGTTATTTTAATATTAAATAAAGTATTTAATATAGACTAAATAATTTATTAATAATTAAAAATATTATTATTATAGCTTTAATATTACTAAATTATAATAGGGCTTTACCTACTTATATAGCTATTAAGTAAAACTACTTCTTATAGTATTTAAGAGGGCAGCTAACTTTTAATAATTTTAAATTATTATAGCCTTTTACTCGGGAGTAATAGCGCGTAAAAAAAATAATATAAAAAAAAAATATATTTTTAAAATAGAGTAGATACTTTTAGTATAAGTATTAAGACTAAGTAATAATAAATAAAACTTTTTAGCTATTTTTAGTTTTATTTTCTAATTAATATATTTTTTTTTTAAAAATTATAATATTATATATACCTTTTCTAATTCTTTTTACTATTTATATTTTTTAGTATTTTATTTTTTTTTATAAGTCTATTTTTAGAAGTAATTAATAGTCTTTATACTTAGTTTAAAGTTATTAGTTTTTAAAAACTATACGCCGTATTAGTAAAAAGTATATTTATAATTAATTAATTTAAAAGCTACTATTTTATAAATTTTTTAAAATTATTAATAAACTTAGTACTTATACTACTTAAAATAATTAATAGTATTAAATAAAATAAATAATTATTTATTAATTTTAGTATACTTAATCTATAAAATACTAGTAATTTTAGTTTAGTATAATAGTCTTAGTAGTAAAATAAATAATTTATAATAATATATATAGTATTTTTTACGTATTACTATAAGTTTAAAATTATAGCTTACTACTATAGTAAAGTATAGTTTAATAAACTTAGTAAACTAAAAGTATAAAAACTAAGTAATACTACTAAATTTTTTAAAAAGATATTTAAGGAACTATAAAAGCCCTAAATAATTATATTTATTATTTACTACTTTTACTAAATATTAAATAAGGGCAGCTAAAGCCGTAGACCTTTAAAAACTAATAGTTAAAAGCTATTACAGCTATTAAAAAACTAGTAAAAATAAATATAGTAATAGATAAAGACTAAATATTTTTTTTTATAAAAGTAAATCCTTTTAAATAATACTATTTAATAAATTTTATTATTAAGTTAGTACTAATACTATATAATAATAAAGAGTATAAGTTAGTTTTTTTATTTTTTTTACTAAAAGAAGTAATAATTATAATATTTATTATATTATTTAAAATATAACGTAATTTTATATAGAATTTATATAATAACTATATATAATTTAAATAAATAGTAGTAGTAAAAAGGCTATTTTATTTATAAAATATAATATAGTTTTTAGTATTCCGCGCTACTATAAGCTATACTAATAGTATAAAATTAATAAGTAAAAACTAATAAATTAATATATTAACTATAGCTATACTTACGTATTAAATTAAGTATATACTAAATTTATATTAGTTAAAACTTAGTTACTAGAAAGTTATTTAACTAATAAAATTAATACTTACGGCTTTAGTAATTATAGTAAAATTTAGTAATTTTAAATAAATAATTATTAAAACTAAATATAAAATAGTAAAGTAATTTTTACTTAAAAAGACTATAATTAATTTTAGTTATATAATATTTTTTAAAGTTATACTACTATTTATTAAGAATAGGTTTTAATAATAAAAAAAGTTATTTAAAAAAAATAGTAATTAAAGTATATATAAGTACTATTAAGTTATATAATAGTATTTTACTAAATACTTAAATATTTACTCTATAATTTAATACTTATAATAATATTAACGCTAGTCTTATTATTAGTAATATTTATTATAGTACTTAAAGTTTAGGCGTTTAATATAAGACTAAAAAAGAATAATACTATATTTATAATAAACTTAGTAATAAAAATATTTTAATTTTTATAACCTAAATACTTTTTTTAAAAGGCTAATAATAGTATAATATTTTAGGTTTTTAAAATAATAAAAAAAATTAGTAAAATATATCTATTTAAATAACTCTTTTAGAGGGAAATAATATAATTAATTAATAATTAATACTACTATAAAGTATAAAAGTGTTAGTAATTAATTACTATAAGAGCTAGACTAAATAAAAATTATTTATAGTAATTAAGATAGTCTATATAATAATAAAATTAGACTTAAAAGTAAAAAAAGATTTTTAAAATAGTATAAGGAGCTAATATTTCTATAATTAAATATAATAGGGTTTATAAAATTTATTTTTTATAATTATAATAATATTTAAGTTAAGCGTTATACTTTTATTATTAAAAAACGCTAAATAGAAAAATAATAAATACTTTTATCTATATAATAAATTTTTTAGTTTATTTTTTTATACTATTAGTAATTTATACTCTTAATTAAGCTAGTAAAAATAGTATAACTATTTAAGTAGTTTAAAATTAAATTTTTTAAACTTATAGTAGTAGCTATAGAATTAATTTTTAAAAAAAAAAAAAATTTTTTTTTTTAAGTAATTTTTTTCGGCAGGTAGTATTACTAGGTAATAGAGCTTTAAAGTAAAAGACTAATTATAATAGGTATACTAGCATTTAGTATAGTATAAATAATATTTATATATTTTTTTTTTTTAACTTTTTTAAAATAATTTTTACTTTTTTTTTATTTTTTTTTTATTATTATTTTTACACTTTCTTATACTATCTATTTTATATTATAATTTAAAGCTTTTATCTAACTTTTTTTTTTTAATAGTTTTTTATATTTTTTTAATATTATAAATACTATAAGTTTAATTATTTATATTATAACTATTATAATTATAGTAAGCTACTATAATACTATTATTTATTTTTAATTTTTACCTTTTAGTATTTTTTTAGATTTTTAATTTTTTTAATTTTTTTTTTTAAAAATACTACTAACTTTTATTTACTAAATTAAAATAGCGTTTTCTAATTCCTATTATAATATAATAGTTAATAGCCTAAATATAATAAAATATAATTAATATTTAAAATACCTTAAGTATACTAAAATTAGTAAAAAACTAATAGAGTCTAGTTTTTTAGCTCTTAATATTTTATTTTATATTATTCTTAATCCTATAATTACGCTTTATAATAAATAAGTAAAAAAAAAAAAAAAAAAAAAAAAAATTTTTAATAAATAAATAAAAAAAAAAAAATAAAAAAAAATAAAAATATTTTTTTTTTTAATAAAAAAATTTTTATTTTTAAAAAAAAAAAAATTTTTTTTTTTTAATTTTTAAAAATTTTTTTTTTTTTTTTTTAAAAAAAATTTTTTTTTTTTATATTTTAAAAAATATTTTTTTTTTTTTTTTTTTTATATTTTTTTTTATTTTTTTTTTAAATTAATTATTAATATTATTAATTTAATAAAATTATATTTATATTTTAAATTTTTTTATTATTATAAAATTATTTAAAAATTTTTATTTTTTTTTTTTTTTATTTTTTATTTTTTTTTTTTTTTTTTTTTTTAATCTATTATTTCTTTTTTTAAATAAATAATTAAAAAAAAAAAAAAAAAAAAAAGTACTATTACTAAGTATATAGATAATAAATAGTTTAGTAAAATAAAAATACTATTTAGTTTTAATAAAAAATTTTTACGTTCTAATAAAAAGAAATTTTTATATTTTAATATTTAAAAACTCTCTTACTTTTTTTAAAAAAAAAATACGCTTTTACTATAAGTTTAAAAAAATATTTTTATATTTTTATTTTAAAAAGTTCTATAACTCTTTTAAATTTAAAAAAAAATTTTTTTTTTATAGCTAGTTAGTAATTTTAATAAATCTAGTAGTTTTATTTTAGTATTATACTTTTTAATAACTACTATTTATTAACTAGTTTTTAAGTACTTATATACTATATAAAAAGCTTAATACTAAAAAAAAATTAAATAGACTTTTAAAATTATTAATTTTATTAATTTTATTTTTTTAGTTTAGTTTTTTAAAATATAAAATAGTGCTGTTTATACTTTTTTTTATTAAACACTTTTAAGTTTTACTAAATTAAATTTATAAGATAGGGTGCACTTCTAAAAAAAAGTTAAAAATAAATTTAAAAAATCTAGAGAAGATAAGAATTTAAGTAATAATATTATAAATAATATTTTAAATAATATTATTTTATACTGCGCTTAAACTATTTATAAGTTTAGTAAGCTAATTAAATTATTAAATTATTAAACTTATTATTTATTAGGTCTATTATATAATTTTTATTATTTTATTATATTTTTTTTCTACGCTTTTAATTATAAATTTTTTTTAATTAAGTATTAGGGTTTTAAATTTATTATTATTATAAATAGTAGTTTAAAAGTTATTTAATATTTAATTTAATACGCTTATTATATAACGTTTTAAGATTTTAGTTTAATTTAAAAAAAAAAAAGCCCTTTAGAGCTATAGTTTTTTAGTTTATATATTTAAGCGCGAAAAGCTCTGCTTTAATAATTAATATTATATATAATAATAATTTATTTTTTTATTTATAAGTTTTATATATAAATCTTTCTACTATAGTTATTTTTAATTAATAATAATATTTATTATTTACTAAGTCTTCTTTTAGGTATATTAAAGAGATTTTATAAAATATACTAGTATATAGTTATAGTAATTTTTTTTTTTAATTTTTAAAAAATTACTTGAACTATATATATATATATAGAAATATTACTTATAATAAATTTACTTAATACTTAATAATATAAATATTTTACGTACTATAGACTAGGGTATATAAAACTTTTTTTTAATTTAAATATTTAGCTTTTTAGTACTATATATAATTAGTATTAATACGTAAATATATTAATTATAAATAAAATTTTTAATATACTAGTATTACTTACGCTCTAAACTAAAAGATAAAAAGAAATAGAAACTTATATTTAATAAATTTATAAAGTTATACTTATAAATAAGTATTATAAATATAAAACTTTATTTTAAAAATTTTATATATAGTATATTATTTAAGCCTAAGTACTAAAGCCCCTTTATTATATAAGTAAGCTTTAAATATATTATATTTAGATAAAATTCTTCTATAATAGCTATATTTTTTAATATAATAAAAAGTTTTTTATAAAATTTCTATTTAGCCTATTTAATATATTTTTTTAATTATTTAGATTTCTTTATACTTTATACTAAAAATTAAAAATACTTATATTCTAGTTTTAATAGTATAAATAAATACTATTAAATTTTTTAAAAAATTCTAAAATAAGAAATAATTTATTATTTATAAACTATAAAGCAGTATTATTATTAAAAATTATATTATTTTTAAAAAGCGTATAGGTATTATAATTTTATATAAAATATATATATACTATTACTTTTTACTAATTTACTTACTACTTATAATAAGTAAAAAATTAATAATTATATATATATACTATAGAGCTAAGAAATATTATTAATTTATTAAATTCTTTATTTTATAAAGTATTTCTCTTAAGCTATCTATTTTTTTTACTTAAGTATATTTATTATAAAAAAGAGTTATAAATTTATTAAATTCTAAAATACTTAAAAAGCTTTTTTTTATTTTTTTTAAAGAGCGGAGCAGCGCGGTTTAACTAATATAAATATTTATTAATATACTAATTATAAATAATAGTACTTAGTACTTTTTAAATCTATAAAAGTATTAATATAACTTACTCTTTACTCTTTAGTTATAAGCTATTTAATTAAAGAAATAGGCTTCTGTTTACTAAGTATTATAAAAATCTTAAAGTACTTAAAAATTAACTTAGTAATTTCTATTTTATAATATTATTTAGAAGATTCTTTTTTAATTTTTATTAAAAACTCTTATTCCTTATCCTCTTAAATATTATTAATTTTTAGGCTTAGATAGGTTATATATATCTACGCTATTTAATTAGGTACTAATTTTTTACTAATAATAATAAAAAAAAGATTAATAATAATTAATTTATTTTAAATATTACTAAACTTATATACTTTTATTTTTATATAAAGAGCTTTCTATTTATAATATTACTAATTTAAAAGCTATTTTTTTATACTCTACTTCCTTTAAATAAGTATAGTATAATTATTATATAATAATATTATTAGCTACTATATTAGTAGTTAAGAGCTCTTATTTAAAAAAATAAATAATTAAGTATATAAAAATAGTCCTCTTAATAATATAATATATTTAAATAGTATTTATAAGTTTTAGTACTATAATTATACTAATCTAGTTTTAAATATCTATTACTTAGTTTACTTTAGTAGTATACTTAATTAAATAGGTATAGTATATAGTAATTTTTATATAATAGTTATAATAAATTCTTATAATTTTTATTTTAAATATTTTTATAGTACGTAGAAACTCTAGTATTAAAAATAAATAATTAAAATTATTAATACTTTTAAAATTAAAATTAATAAAATTTTAAATACTATAAAGTATATATTATACTTTAAGCTATATATACTAAGTTAGCCAGTTCGTAAAATTAGTAAAATAAATAATATTAATTAAAAAAAATAAAATAACTTTAGTTATTAGTAATATTTAAAAAATTATTTAGTTGTAAGGCGTATTAAGTATTTAATAGCTAAAGACTATAAATTATTATTAGTATATAAATAAAGTAATACTTACTAGATTTATAAAACTAAAAGCTTTAAAAATAAAAAATTAAAAAATAAATTAGAGCTTTAGAAATAAAATTTTTAATAATTAAATATATAAAGAGAATCTTTTTTTACTTTTATAATACTAGACTTATAACTATAGTAGAGGAAAAATAAGCTAAAAGTTATTAGTTACTAAAATTAAAAAATTAGGACTATTAATATAAAAGAAAGTACTAAAGAGCTATATTATATATATATAAAAGAGAAATAAATTCTTTATTTTAAAAAGCTTTATAAACTAGTAATATAAGTATTAATTAAAGTAAATCTTTTTATAATAATTATTTATTTATTTATTTATAGTAATAGCGTAGTCTATATAGCCTATAAAGTAGTCTAAAATAAAAAAATAGCCTATTATTATATATAGCTATTATATATTATATTATTTAAAGTATATATTTAGGATGTCCTATTTCTATACCCTAAATAAGTTAGCTAAAAAAAAATTAATATTTTTAACTACTTTTTTATTATATTATATTTTATATAAATTATTTTATAAGCTATATATAAAATAGAGTCTATTTATTTATAACTATTATAAGTTTTATAATTTTATTTAATAATACTTTATAGTATACACCGTTTTAGATTATAATATAAATTAATTAAATTTAGCCCTTTTAGGCTAGTATTTAATTATAACGTAGCCTATACGTCCGATACAGTAATTTAAAATTATAAAATAATATATTTTATATAGCTACTATAGTTTTATTTAGTAATAATAAATTATTATATAATAATTTATTATAGTAATACAAGTTAGCTAAAAATTTAATATTATTAATTAATTTTTAATAGTACTATGCTTTATATATACTATATAATAAGCTATATAATAAAATATAGTTTATTATATATAGTTACTATAGTTTTATTTAGTAATAATAAATTATTACGTAATAATATATTATTATTATATAAGTTAACTAATTCTTACTATAGTTAATTAGTTTATAATTATAATATACTTTATATAGCCTATACTGTAAGCTATATATAAAATATAATTTTATTATATATAACTACTATAGTTTTATTTAATAATACTTTTTAGTACGTACCGTTTTATATTATAATAAAAACTAATTAAATTTTATTTCTCTAAACTACTTTTTAGTTATTACGTAGGCTATAAAGCCTATAAAATAATTTAAAATTAAAAAATAGTTTATTTTATATAGCTACTATAACTTTATTTAGTAATCTTTTTTAGTGTATACTATTTTATATTATAATAGAAATAGGTTAAACCCTACTTTTATAAACTACTTTTTAATTATTACGTAGTCTAGAAAGCCTATAAAATAGTCTAAAATTAAGAGATAGCCTATTTTATATAGCTATTATAGTTTTATTTAGTAATAATAAACTATTACGTAATAATTTATTATTATAATATAAGTTAGTTAGAAATAAATATTATTTACTTATTTTTTATTATAAAATAGTCTATATAGCCTATACTATAAGCTATATATAGAATATAGTCTACTATATATAGTTATTATTATTTTATCTAAAGTATAAATTTAGGGCGTCCTATTTTTATACCCTAAAAAAGTTAGCTAAAAGTTAATATTATTAACTAGTTTTTAATAATAATAGATTTTATAGAGCCTATACTATAAGTTATATATATAATATATTTTATTATATATAGCTACTATAGTTTTATTTAGTAATACTTTTCGGTGCGCACTATTTTATACTATAATATAAATAAGCTAAATCTAGCCCTACTAGACTAGTTTTTAGTTATAACGTAGGCTATTTAGCCTATAGAATAGCCTAAAATTAAAAAATAGCCTATTTTATATAGTTATTATACTTTTATTTAGCAATAACAAATCGCTACGTATTAATTTATTATTATAATATATATTAGCTAAAAATTAATATTTTTTACTAGTTCTTAATTATATAATACTCTATACAGCTAATACTATAAGCCGAATTTAAAATATAGCCTATTATATATAGTTATAATTATTTTATTAAGGGTATAAATCTAGAGCGCCCCGTTTTTATACCCTAGTTAAGTTAGTTAAAAATTAATATTTTTAACTAGTTTTTAATTATACTATTTTTTTAATACAGACTATACTATAAGCTATATATAAAATATAGTCTATTATATATAGTTATTATAATTTTATTTAGTAATACTTTTTAGTGCGTACCGTTTTATATTATAATAAAAATTAGTTAGATCTAGCCCTTTTAGACTACTTTTTAATTACTATCTAATTAATAGGGCCTATACAGTAGTCTAAAATTATAAAATAGCCTATTTTATATAGCTACTATAGTTTTATTTAATAATACTTTTTAGTACGCACTGTTTTATATTATAATAGAAATAAACTAAATATAGCCCTTTTAGGCTACTTTTTAACTATAATATAGCTTATAGGGCCTATAGGGTGGCCTAAAATTATAAAATCGCCTATATTATATAACTATTATAATTTTATTTAATAATACTTTTTAGTGCGCACTATTTTGTATTATAATATAAATAAGTTAAATATAGCCCTTTTAGGCTGCCTTTTAATAATAACGTAGCCTATAGAGCCTATAGAGTAGTTTAAAATTAAAAGGTAGTCTATTTTATATAGCTACTATAACTTTATTAAATAATACTTTTTAGTACGCACCGTTTTATATTATAATAAAAATTAATTAGATTTTACTCTTTTAGACTACTTTTTAGTTATAACGTACACTATAAAGCCTATAGAGTAGTTTAAAATTATAAAATAGCCTATTTTATATAGTTACTATAGTTTTATTTAATAATATTTTTTAGTACGCACCGTTTTCTATTATAATATAAATTAATTAGATTTTACTCTTCTAGACTACTTTTTAGTTATAACGTACGCTATAAAGCCTATAAAATAGTTTAAAATTAAAAAATTATCTATTTTATATAGCTATTATAGTTTTATTTTATATTACTTTTTAGTACGCACCGTTTTATATTATTATAAAAATTTATTAAATCTAGCCCTTTTAGGCTAGCTATTAATTACGCTATAGCCTATAGGGCCTATAGAGTAGTCTAAAATTATAAGATAACTTATTTTATATAGCTATTATACTTTTATTTAGTAACACTTTTTAGTGCGTACTATTTTATGTTATAATAGTAATATACTAAAATTAGCCCCTTTAGGCTATTTTTTAAATATAACGTAGCCTATAGGGCCTATAGAGTAGCCTAAAATTATAAGGTAGTCTATTTTATATAGCTATTATACTTTTATTTAGTAACAATAAATTGTTGCGTAATAATTTATTATTATAATATAAGTTAACTAATTTTTAATATATTTAACTAGTTTTTAACTATAATATACTCTATATAGCCTATACTATAAGTTCTATATAAAATATAGCCTATTATATATAGTTACTATAGTTTTATTTAGTAATAATAAATTATTACGTAATAATTTATTGTTATAATATAAATAGGCTAAATTTTACTCTTTTAAGCTACTTTTTTAGTTGTAACGTAGGCTATAGAGCCTATAAAGTAGTCTAAAATTAAAAGGTAGTTTACTTTATATAGTTATTATACTTTTATTTAGTAATAATAAACTATTACGTAATAATTTATTATTATAATATAAATAAGCTAAATTCCCTTCTTTTAGACTACTTTTTAGTTATAACGTAGGCTATAAAACCTATAGAGTAGTTTAAAATTAAAAAATAGTTTATTTTATATAGTTATTATACTATTATTTAGTAATAACAAACCGTTACGTAATAATTAGTTATTATAATATAAGTTAGCTAAAAATTAATTTTTTTTACTAGTTCTTAATTATATAATACCCTATATAGCTAATACTATAAGCCGAATTTAAAATATAGCCTACTATATATAGTTGTTATTATTTTACTTAAGGTATAAATTTAGGGCGCCCTATTTTTATACCCTAGATAAGTTAACTAAAAATTAATATTTTTAATTAGTTTTTAATACTACTATACTCTATATAGCCTAAACTATAAGCCGCGTATAAAATATAGCCTACTTTATATAGTCGCTATTATTTTACTTTAGGTATAGATTTAGGGCGCCCTATTTTTATACCCTAAATAATTTTACTAAAAATTAATATTTTTAATTAGTTTTTAATTCTATTACACTCTATATACCCTATACTATAAACTAAATATAAAATATAGTCTATTATATATAGCTACTATAGTTTTATTTAATAATATTTTTTAGTGCGCACCGTTTTGTGTTATAATAGAAATAAGTTAAATTTAGTCCTTTTAGCCTACTTTTTTATTATAACGTAGGCTATATAGCCTATAGAGTAGCCTAAAATTAAAAAATAGTCTATTTTATATAGTTATTATACTTTTATTTAGTAATAATAAATTATTACGTAATAATTTATTATTATAATATAAATTAGCTAAAAATTAATATAATTTACTAGTTATTAGTAATAAAATACTTTATAGAGCCTATACTATAAGTTGTATATATACTAGATTCTATTATATATAGCTACTATAGTTTTATTTAGTAATATTTTTTAGTGCGTGCTATTTTATATTATAGTAGAGATAGGCTAAATTTTACCCTTTTAGGCTAGATATTAATTAGGACGTGGCCTATAGGACCTACAGAGTAGTCTAAAATTATAAAATAATTTATTTTATATAGCTAATATAGTTTTATTTAGTAATAATAAATTATTATATAATAATTAATTATTATAATATAAATAGACTAAATTCTATTCTTATAAACTATTTTTTAGTAATTATATTAGCTATAGAGCCTATAAAGTAGCCTATAATTATAAAATAGTTTATTTTATATAGTTACTATATTTATATTTAATAATAATAAATTGCTGCGTAACGATTTATTATTATAATATAAATTAGCTAAAAACTAATATTTTTTACTAGTTTCTAATTATAGTAAACTCTATATAGTCTATACTATAAGTTAAATTTAAATTATAGTCTATTATATATAGTTATTATTATTTTATTTAAAATATAAATTTAGGGCGTCCCCGTTTCTGTACCCTAAATAAGTTAGTTTAAAATTAATATTTTTAACTAGTTTTTAATACTAGTACACTCTATATAGTATATACTATAAGCTATATATAAAGTATAGTTTAATATATATAGCTACTATACTTTTATTTAATAATAATAAATCGTTACGTAATAATTTATTATTATAATATAAGTTAGCTAAAAATTAATATTTTTTTTCTTATTTTTAACTATATTATAATTTATATAGCCTATACTATAAGCTATATTTAAAATAGAGTTTATTATATATAGTAACTACTATTTTATTTAGAGTATAATTTTAGAGTATCCTATTTTTATACCCTAAAAAAGTTAGCTAAAAGTTAATATTATTAACTAGTTTTTAATAATAATATACTTTATAGAGTCTATACTATAAGCTATATATAAAAGATATTCTATTATATATAATTATTATAATTTTATTTAATAATACTTTTTAGTGCGTATTATTATATATTATAATATAAATAAGTTAAATCTTACTCTTTTCGGCTAGATATTAATTATAACGTAACTTATAGGGCCTATAGAGTAGTTTTAAATTATAAAGTAGCCTATTTTATATAGCTACTATTATTTTATTTAATAATACTTTTTAGTGCGCACCGTTTTGTGTTATAATATAAATAAATTAAATTTAGCCCTTTTAGGCTAGTTTTTTTAGTTATAATATAGGCTATAAAGCCTATAAAATAGTTTATAATTAAGTAATAGTTTATTTTATATAGTTATTATACTTTTATTTAGTAATAACTAATTATTACGTAATAATTTATTACTATAATATAAGTTAGCTAAAAATTAATATTTTTTTACTAGTTATTAATTATATAATACTCTATATAGCCTATTTTATAAAATATATATAAAATATAGCCTACTATATATAGTTATAATTATTTTCTCTAGAGTATAAATTTAGAGCGCCCTATTTTTATACTCTAAATAACTTTACTAAAAATTAATATTATTAACTAGTTTTTAATTATATTCTACTCTATATAGCCTAAACTATAATATATATATATAATATAGCCTATTTTATATATTTATTATAGGTTTATATATAATATTATATATATTAGTTTTTAATAGCTTTACGCTAGATTTAGCTATATAAACTATTTATAGTATTAGTAATAAGCTATTTTTATAGTTTTATATATAACTATACGTTTTCTTATATAAAAAAATAATTACTTAGATTTTTTTTAAGTAGTTTACTATAGACTATTTTAGTATTTATTAAATAGTATTTCTAAAACCTATAAAAAGAGAATAAAGAGTATTAAGTTAAATTAAATTTAAAAGTTTTAGATTTTTTATTAGTAATTTTATAAGCTTTTATTACCTATAATAGTAACTATAAATTTTATTTTTAGTAATTTTAGGAGCTTTTATTAATAATTTTAAAAGCTTTTATTAGTAATTTTAAAAACTTTTTTTAGTAATTTTAAAAACTTTTATTAATAGCTTTAGAAGGCTTCTATTAGTAACTTTAAAAGATTTTTATAAAAAATATTAGTAATTTTAGTAGCTTATATTTTATAAAAAAAAGTTAAAAAATATTAAACTAATTTTAGAAACCCTAAATTTTTTATAAATAATATTAATATTTTTAGTAGCTACTAGTAATATTAATTTTAATTAATTAGTTACTAAAGATTTTAGTATACTCTTAGCCCTTTAGTTAAATAAGTTAATATTTATATTTATAAATAGTTAGTACTCGCGCCGGCTATACTAAACTTTAAAAAAAAAATTTAAAGTTTTACTATTTTTATAGTAGTAGATAATACTTAAATATTTATAAATTATTAGTTTTACTACTATTTATTAATAGGCACTTAAGAGTAAGCTCTAGTAAATAATAGCTTATAAAAAGACTTAATTTATAATAGGCTTTCTTCTTTTAGGGGATATATATAGTAAAAATTAATAATTATTATATTTAATACCCCCTATCGCGGACTATCTTTTAAAGAATTTAATAAAAATAATTAAATTAGTTATATAATACTAGGGCTCTTTTAAAATCTTTAGTACTTATAACTTAAGTATAATTTATTATTATTTAATTTATATAGTAATACTTATATTTATTTTTTTTTTAAAAAAATAATTTTTTATTTTAGTATTAGGTACGTAAAATAATTATTTAGTTAATTTTATTAATAGTTATATACTTATTTTAAAAATTAAACTATATATATTTAAATATAAGTAATTATACTATAAAACTATAAATAGTTTATTAAATTAATTATTATTTATTTAATATAATATTTTACTACTTAGATAATTATAGTAATTTTAGAGCTAATATATATTTAAAACTTTAATTTTAAAAGGGGCGTATTTATTAAATAAAAAATTAATACCCTCTAGGGCTTCTTAGTAATTTATAATAATTTTTTTAAATTATATAACTTTATATTAGTAATAGTTTATTTAAATTTTTATTTTATTAACTTTTAATAATAAAATAGTAGCTTATTATAGTTTTAGTAAATAATAAAAGATTAAAATTTAATTTTAAAAAAAAAGTTTAATAAATAGTTACTATATTTAAAAAAAATAATAGATATATAAGTTATCTAATTATAATATTATAGAGGTAAGTAATAAAAAATACTAATATAAAGCTTTTTTAAAGTCTTATAATTAAAATAAATATAATTTAAATTTTTTAATAAAGAATAATTAAAGGGTAAGTCTATTATTAGTAATTATAATAATTTTAACTCTAATAGCGTATATTAAAATTATTATAGTTAAAAAGCTTATAATAGTTTAAATTTTTAATTTAGCTAGTAGGTCTACTTTATTATATATACTTATCTAATTAAATTTTTTTTTTTAAAAAATTATATCCTCTTTACTAAGTATATTAGAAACTAAACCTTTTATTTTAAAAAAAAAAAAAAAATTAAAGTATTTAAAGTAGGCCTTTACTTAAATATATTAGTATAAAATAATAAAATAAAATATATAATTTTATTTTATTAGTTTCTAGAACTATTATAATAATTAATAAAAATAGTTAGGGGTATTAGTATTTAATTATTAAAAGTAAAATTTTTAAATTTATTAAAAACTAACTACTATAAAAGTATTTACTAAAAATATTTTTATTAATTAGTAAATAAAAATTAAAATATTAAAAATAATTAAATACTATTATAGTTTTAACTATAAACTATACTAATTAAAAATTAGGTAGTATTTTTATTATAATTTATTTAGTATTTTATAAAAAATTAATATATTTAAATTTTAAAAAAAGTATAGTTATAAAACTAAAACTTAAAAAAATTAATAAAAGAGTATTATTAGGTATTAAAAAGTTTATAGCTCTACGCTAAATAGTAGCCTATAAAAGTAAATAGTTACTACTACTAAAAAAAAAAAAAAAAAAAAAAAAAAAAAAAAAAAAAAAAAAAAAAAATATTAAAAAAAAAAAAAAAAAAAAAAAAAAAAAAAAAAAAAAAAAAAAAAAAAAAAAAAAAAAAAAAAACCTACTATAACTTAATTAATATACTTCGCGAGCTTTATAAAGCCGTAGTATAATATAATAATTAAAACTTAATAAATACTAAATAGCTTATATATAACAAGACTATATATAAGTAGTATAAATTTTAAACTTTTAAAAATTATACTCCTTTCTTTTAATAAGAGTAAAGTATTTTACTAAATATAATAACACTTTACTTATACTTTAATTATATATTTATAGATTAGTAACTACTTCTAATTATATATAACGCGATTAGTCTAGGGGCTTACTAGATATATAAATTTTAAAATTAAAAAGAGTTATTAAACTATTATCCAAAGTCTATATAACTAAATATATAGCTTTTAAATAAATTTAGTTATTTATTTTATACTCTATACAAATTTATTAATTTTTATTTAAAACTACTTTACTCTATTATATCTCTATAGATTTTTTTTATTTTTAAAATATTCTATTACTATACTAATCTTAGCTAAATTACTACCTATTATACTAATTACTCTTAGTAGTAGTAATACTTTAAACTAAAATAAAATTTAAAATTATTGCGTACACGGTTTAGCACCTAATAGAGTTCCCTTACTATATTTGTACTCTTGGATCGTCGTCTAGGCGTACTTATTACTTTTTAATAAAATTTAAAATTAACTAGAACGTAATTTTTTTACTTATATATGGCTTATTAATAAATTCTATACTAACCTACGCGTACGTAAACTTTTAATAGAAAATAGCCTTCTTAAGTATATTATTTTTAGCCATTTTAAAGTCTTTTTTAGTATATTTTCTTATATAAATAAATTCTAGACTAATAGAATAAAAGTTTTATAAAACTAAATAGTTAATAAAAAAAGACTAGAAGACCTAACATTATTAATAGAGCTAAAGACAATAAAGTAATTTAAAAAATAAGCTAATAAGATAAGGTTGATCTATTAGTAGATTTATAAAATCTAAAAAAAAACTAAATATAAATTCTAAGGCCTACTAGTACGCGTAAGATTAAATAAGTATATACTTTTATTTTTATCTAATAGGTATTACTAATTAAGTAGTAAGTATTATAGACGGTGTAGGTACTAATAATAATAAATATAGCTTCTTTTATTTTATAAATCTACTAGGTAAGCTAAGTATATATATATTTTACTTTAGTAGGCCTTCGATGTTATTATTTTAGTAAAAAGTTTAATAGGTAGTATAGAGGGTTTACGTAGAATTAAATAAAAAATATTACTTTAAATTATATAATAAGTCTATAATAACGTTATTAGTTTATAATATTAGTAGGCGGAGTAAAACGTAATAAAAATAAAATATAAAAGAATAAATAAGCCTTTTATACTTCTACTTAAGAGAAAAAAAAACTACTACTATTAAAAGGTAACTGCCTAAACACTAATTATATTTTATTTATATTAAGTTTTTATTTTTAGTTTAAGATTCACGACCTTACTTATAGTTCTTAATATTTAAAAATATTAAATATTAAATATATTTTATAAAAATAAATATTTTATTAAAATTAGTATTAACGAAGTAAGCTAATAATATAAATATACTTATTTAATAAATTATTTACTACAACGAAAGCGGACTCTATATAAAAATAAAAATAAGTTTTTAATTATATATAATTAAAAGCTTTTATACTATCTATTTAAGAGTTACTATTACCTATATTATAAAATTAGATTATTATAGCTCTTAAATAAAGGCATGCACATACTCCTCCTTTTTTAAAACCCCTTTTAGTCGCCTCGAGCCACTATAGCCACACTATTTGTTTGATTAATATATAAATATATATAGCTCTTATTACCTATAAAAGTAGAAAATATTATTTTATTTATTACGTTAAGGCCTTACTATAATATTATAGTCTATAATAGTAAAATTATTATGTTTACTTATTACACTTCTACATAAACTTTTTTATATAATATTTTATTATCTTTTTTAATCTAATTTTACTAGAATATATTACGTTTAAGGTTATTACTTTATTATATAAGATTTACTCTCCTATTAATTTTATCGTAATGATTAAAATATTTTAAATCTTTTAAATTAATTTTATTAAATATTAAATTAATATTATAGGTTTAGTATACTTATTTAGATAAACCTCTTTTATACTTAGGCTTAGTATTATTATAAAACTTAACTAATTTCCTAATTAAATATATTACGCTTTTTAATATATTACGACATAATAAAAAAAAACTAAATTTAATATATTTTTTATAATTATAAATGAGCTACTATAGTATTATCCTTTTTACTTATCTTTTAAGACTAAAATAACTTAATATTAATATAGTAAACCTAGATCCGGATATAAAGTATAGTTTTTTTTTAGGATTTTTTTTTAAAAAAAAAACTATTTTAAATACTATTAATACCTAAACTAACTAAATTGCTTTTATAAGTATCTTTTTTTTTTAAATATTTAGGGACTTAGTCTTTAGAGCTTTTATTACTTAGCTCAAAATATAGCTATAGTTCTTATTTTGCTAGTATTTTAATTATTACGTATTTTATATGTTATTAAAATAAGATAGGACTAACGCCCTCTCCTACAGGCGTTATTGCTAGGGTTAAGCTATATATCGACGTTAGAGTTGACTTCGGCAACATTGTCGTTGCATTTTGTAACGCAAAGACATACCCTCGCTCTCATCGGCTTCGGATACTACCTGGCAAAGTCAGTACAATGGAAGAAGCAGGCAAAGAAGCGGAAAAATGCAGAGATATACACAGGCAGTGAATATTCGGAGACTGGACATATGGAGAAACCCCTGGTGTATGCTTCTTACATGCAATCGCCTGAGCCACAGGAGGCTCCAACACAACGGGATCCGCAAGAGCTCCATGCTGAGCCTGTGGAACTCGAATCGCCAGGAGCATTCCAAGATAAAGCAGTGTGGCGGCATCGCACGCGTGGGAAGAAGTAGTATGTAAGATTGGGGGATGTGATAATGCGACGAGGTTGTGTAGAATCTAATCTAGATCATGATCAGCTAATGGACACTGTTACCAAATTGAACATTTTAGAGTTTGAATTCTGAAGTCTAACTTGGTCTAGGGTGAAACATACGTAGGGTTAAGCCGAGCTCTAATATCTCCACGCCTCCAACTTTTCCCCAAGCCCTAGTATAACAGCAAATAAGAACTGACCCAGTGTAAACATAAAAGCGCCAATGCCTAACGAGGTTCCAGACTTCGCTTTATCCCGCGCGATGCCCGCATACAATCCTACGACGATAAATGCGCAAAGCAAAATGAACAGCTCGCAGTACATGAAAAATTTAAAGTTGAAACCCTCGACAAACTCGATCCCGTACCCGTACACAAACCCGTCGTTGATAAGACACCTCAATCGGCCCTGGTGCTTTGGAAGGCGGTTGTAGAACTCCTTGCTATACACGATCGCGTTCGAGGAAATCCACACTCGGGAGCGAGGGTGGTGAAAGGTGTGTGTTAGTTCTTCTGCGAAAAGAAGAGGTGGATCTGGGACAGGCTCGGGTGGCCGGTAGCTGAATTCATATTTGGGTGGCCGGTTGTGGAGGTCCGGCATGGTTGAAGCGAGGTCATCTGGATCGTAGAAGATGTGGACGTTGGACTGGTCTCGAAGTCGGTACTATAATGTGTGCGTCAGCGCAGTGTATCTTCGGATGGCGGGAATGGAGCAATGTACCTGCACGGGTCGAACGGACTTGACGGACCAGAGAGCATTCCAACGACCGCGACGCTTTCGGTAGACTGCGTTCAAGTGGACGAAGAGATGATAATCGTTAGAGAATTGTGTTACTTTTATCGGGACCTGCATCTTGCCGCGAAGCCCAGTTGCGAGTAAGATGTGGAGGTAAAGCTCCGCCGATTCAAGATCCGAGTCTTCCGGGTCATCAATACTCCCACCGTCGCTATCGTCTTCGCTCTCATCATCGCTCTCGTCACGGTCGCTGTCGGTGTGTTGGGAGTTCGGATGCTCGTTGCCACTCCATGGAACTCTACTGGTCCTTCTGTCAGAGGTCTGCCTGTCTCCTCCATTAGATATACCAGAAAGGTCTCCGTCTCCACCGGCGTTGCTTCTCTGGTCTACTGGATGTTGAACTGATCTCCCCGTTGTTGCTGATACATGACCACTAGTATTGCGTGTATATCTAACTAAACTTATACCACACGACTGTTTGGATCAGTAAATGCTAGTGAGGCAGGGGGCATAATGAGCTCATACCTGGCAGTGCCCATCTTTGAATGTAAGAGTACGAGTTGGCAGTAATACTAGGATCCAGTAGCCGATAAGCTGAAGCAGATTGTGCCAATGAGCATATGCTTTTCGTATCGAGCGTACAAGAAACGCCAAACAGCTATAGTGTTGTATGTGATAAGCGTCGACTTTTTGGGCGATGGTAATTGGATGGTACCGGGGTTGGGTCCAATCCATCGGTAAAAGTACGGTGAAACATGCACAAACTAAGGCCATTGGCCAAACAAGTGCCTCTTGTATTCCGAGTCCGCCAGATACAAAGAGCCACAATGCATTCATAACGCCAAACACAAATGAAGATAGGATGACGATGGCAATGGCAGAAAAATTGTATCCCACGACAAACTCGAGGCCCCATCCTTCTTGTGGACCGCGATCGGTTCCAGAGGCGACGTTGACAGACTGATCTGCATCAACTAGTTTGGGCAGGCTTCGAAAAACGAGGTCCTGGTCCGATTCTATGCAATCAGGGTAGTATAGCAGATGCGCAAGACAATGTGGTGAAATTGGGGGTATGGTAATGGCAGGGCGCGGCTGATATTGGTAATCCCAACGATCGGTGGGAGGAATGTCGGGAGTCTTTACTACAATCGGTTGAGTTCCTCGAAGGTCAAACTAGGAGGATGAGTTCATATGGTAAAAGTTTAGTTTGTAGACTATGCTTACCTTCACATAGTGTATTCCTGTTACGGTGCCGAAGTACCTCCTCCAACCTCTCGTTTGGCGATACAAGTAGTGCAATGCGTGAAAGAGAGCTACGTCGTTTTCGAAGCCTTTGAGACGTAACACGATCAACTGAGATTGGCGATTGTGAGGCAGGCGAAAGGAGAACACCAAGTCGCCAGGATCCGAGATTGATGGCAAATATCCAGGCATAGAAGGCTTGATTGCCTGAAAGGGATCGCGGATAATTTCCCTGGTCCCATGACTAGTCCTTGTGCCTGAAGATTGTTGAGGTTCTTGTGCGAACGGATGGAGGGACGATTGCTCCCGTGGACGATTGGATTTGATCGAGGGAAATGGTATTCCGACGAAACGAATGTTTGGTAAGCTCCCTGAATCAAGCGTCAGTAAGGGCCAGTCTGGGCATCCACTTGTGGCTGACTGACTCCGCTTTTGAGACATTTTTCTTTTCTAGACGCTTAGTTCCCTTTCGTTTCCGGAGTCCCGAAATAGGTGGTATTGTCGTACTAGGCTCCTGACGTTCAATCTGGAAGGCTGGAAGCAGCGATAAGGCTGTCGCCGTGAGAAAATGAGGCGCCATGGAAGCCTCTGGCGAGACAGCAAGTTGGTGCAGGTGGGTTCCTTATTTAAATAGCTCTTGCACCGCCACGCTGCGCATACAGGCATGCTGCGGTAGCTTTCGCGCCGAAAGATGCTTGGCTCTGTGGGGAGTCGACCTTCTCCAATCGATACTGAAGCGAGGCGAGTGGCGCTTCGATGCCACAACGTCATTGGTGAGGTCCGAATCTGCCTTGGGCGGCTTCAAAGTCAACCCTGGTATAACGTGTCACGTGCGTGTTTCATCACCGAACTGGCCAGCCCCCAAAACTCACTTCTCCCAATCCCAAGTCGGATTTAATAATAATCCGAATGCTTATGCAATTCGTATAGCTACATATCTTATAGTAGCATATTTACTAGTATATAAGGTAAGATATATAGGACTATTATATATTAGCTAAAATTAGGGATTCGCTTTTACTAAAAATATTTATTAATAGAATAGTATTATATAATATTACGTTTTATAGCGCGTATAGGGCTAATAACAATTTACTAGTATTAGAGAAAGGTTATAAAGGTAGAATAAGGCTACTCTATAAAACTTTAGAGTAAAAAAGACTTAAAGTTAATATTATAAAAAAGAAAGTCTATTATATTATAATATAAAATATTATATAAATCTAGCGTAAAGGTAATAATATAAGTATAATTTTTAGGTAAAAAGAATTTTATATATTTAGAATTAACTATAGTACATTATTTTTATAAAATTATAATAATATTTATTATATATATAAGCTTTCTAATTACTAAAAATTAAAATATATTTATTTATTTTAGTCTATAGTGTATCTTACTACGTAGTAAGAAATATTAATAAAGAATATTTTATTTTATATTACTAAACGTCTTTTATAATAAAATAAGTATATTAAGCTTAGATTTAGTATTTTACTAGTAGTCTAAGATAGGGCTTTTATTATTAAGTGTATAATTGCCTATAGTTTATATATTTACTTTATTTATATTATTAGTAAATATTAGATACGTAGATCTTACTATCTATTTATTATTATTATTATTAAAGTTTAGTACTAAGTCGTATACTAGTTACGTAAAATAGACTAAATAATTCTTTATTTTATTTTACTATCTATTATAACTATAAATTTCTTTATCAATAACACTATAGTAAACTTATTATATATTATAAAAAAGATATATACCGATAATATAGTATATAATCTAAAGTAATAGTCTAAGTATATAGCCTATTAGTATATAATCCTATAGGCTAAATAGTAGTATATCTTTAAAATTATAATTATAGCTAGTGCTAATACGGTATAATCTAAAAGTCTTATATTTTAATTATAACTTAAGGGCCGGTACTTGTTTATTTAGTTATTATTATCCTTCTTATTAAACTGTCCCTTTATTATTATTATTAGTAAGTTAGTTATATAACTATTAGAAGTTTAGCTCTAGGTAGCTGTTTAATAGTTACTTTTAAAGTTATAAAAATATAACTAACTACGTCTACTAACTAACGCAATATCCTAAGCACTATTACTTATACTTATTACTCTTTATATTTTATAAGCTTTTATATTTATAAATATACTAATCCTATATAGCCGCCTGTAACTTTTATTATTTATTACTTTTTATTTTTTGCACTCTGCGCTCCGCGCTTAAAATAAAACGCTTAAAATAACTTTATTGCCTTTACCTTTAATATCGCCTTTACCTTTGTCTTCGCCTTTGCCTTTATCTATATAATAACCTTTACGACTTCTTAGATCTTAATAATACTTTTTTTATTAGTTATTATTCGTAGTATCTTATTCTTAATTTACCTATTATTTTAGTACTAATTAATAATATTATAAAGGCTCTACTTAACTAAAAAATTTACTATTATATATTTAGTTTTTCTAGCTTTTAAGTCTAGTTCCGCTATCCTTTAGAGTTATAATAGTTTAAATATTTTTAGAACCCTTATATAGATAATATCTATAACGCGGTATACCTTAATAATAATAATAATTTAGTAAATAACTAAATTACACTTACTTAGTTACTAAGTATTTAACTACTAAGTAATCTTTTACTAAATATTAGTTACGGTTTTTACAGTCTCTATAATTATTATAATATTAATTTATATATAAGGTAGATTTTTATATAGAATACCTAAAACTATATAAGTTTTAATAAACTTAGATCTAGCCTACTATATATAACGTACTATAATATATATTAGTTACTAATTACTGCTGTAATAATAAGGTAACTTATAATAGTAAAGACTATTATAAAGAAGGTATCGTATAAGATAGCTATAACCTATTTTATAGTAATATATTTTTAATATAGTGTCTTTACTAAACTTTATTTTTATTAAAACTTTTTTAGTAGAAGCGTACGTGCTACTATTAGCTATAGTATAATTAATAGCTTATTAGCCTTAGCGTAGTACCTTTATTATCTCTCTTTTTATACGCCTTTTTATACCCGTATATATAGTAAAAGTATATATATTCTAATACTATTTCTTTACTTTTAGGCTAGCCTATATCCTTTTTAACTTACTTTTAATAATTAATATATTATAACTTAAGTAAATAGTATCTAAATACTGTTTATTTTTTAAATATACTATATAAGTAACTATAGTAATATTAATTATAAAATTAATATATATAATAAAATTAAGTCGTTTAGAAATAATTCTAATTAATATATTTATAACTTACAGGGGGGTAAAAGCGAAAAGGATTAATTAAAAAATATATTTTTTTTAAAATAATATAGCTTTTTAATTAGTAAGCCTAAAAATACGAAAAAAATACCGTTTTAAAGAGAAAGACTAGTAAATTCTATTTACCCTATTAGGGGCTGCTTACTAAGCGGTTTAGGGGTAATAAAAAATTAGTAAATATAGAAAATTTTTAGGACCCTACTTTAGGCTATAATAACTTTTTATTTAAGGTGTAAAATTTACTTATTTTTATATATATTATAATAGTACCTATAATATATAAGTATTTAAATTATTTTTATATATTTATATATTATTAATATAATTATATATAAAAGTTACTTTTTTAAATTTTTAATAATAAACTAGTAAATAATATATTACTAGTATTTAGTATAGTAGCCTTTAGCTTTTATAACCGCCGTATAACGGTTAGGGAGTAATAAAATATAATTATTAATAGCTTCTTAAGGTATTTTATCCTATTCCTTATTAGTAGCTTTTATAAAGGCATTTATACTATTTAAACTATTTCCTATACCTAAATTAGCTTTTTTATTTTTAATTAGCTCTAATTTTAATAAACTCTATATATTTTCTATAGGGGCTAAATTAGGACTATAGGCTAAGTAAGGAAATAGTTTAATTTTATTGTTTTTAAACTAAGTTAAAACGTCCCTAGTTTTATAAATAGGGACGTTATCTTATTAAAATTGCTAACCTAAATTAATATTAATATAAAGTTTATAATTATAATATAATATAATAATATATATATATATATATTATTATATTATTAAAAACAGGGGTAAAAAAGTATTATAAAACTTACACCTTTTTATATAGGGTTTAACTTTAGGTATAAGAACTTTGTTTATATAGTCCTTACTAGTATAAAAAGTAGAAGAATTAGGTGTTTTAATAAATACTAAATTACTTCTACCCCCTATCTAAATTGCACCCTAAACTTATAGGGTAAGGTCTTAAGCTATAAAATAATTAATATAAATAATATTAAAAAACTAAAACTATAGCTTAAAAATAGATAAAAAGTTATATAATTTAATATTTTAAAAAGTTAAAATAACTTACTTTATAATTGGCTAACAGCTAGTTCTCTTCTAACTCTATTATTACCCTTTTTTCTATAATATTCTCTTTTAGTTTTACCCCTTTGTATTACTAACTTATTAGAAAATATTATTTTATTTAATTTTATATTTTTTATATTTTTTAATTGTTTTTTAGTATATTTTACTGTTTTTTTAGCGTTTTCTTTATTAATTATTAGTTTTTTTTTACTTATATTAATAGAGTAGTCCTTTTTTTATAAAAAGGTTTATAAAGACCTTTTTATAATATTTAGACTATTTTCTATTAATAGTCTTTTATTTTTTTTTTTTAGGACTTCTAGTTAAGTTTTTATTAATAACTTTTTTTTCTCTTTAAGTTAACTTTGTTATCTTACTCTTATTAACTCTTTTTATATTATAATTATTTTTCTCTTTATTTTTAATTCTTTGTATAGCGTAATATATAGTAGTAGGAGACTTATTTAAAGTAGTAGTAATTAAAGTAGGTAAATTATTTGCTTTTAAAAGAAGTTAAACTTTAGATTTAAGTTTTAATAAAATTAATGCTATTTTAAGGAAATAGGAATCTAGGTTTATAAAATTAAAAGATATTACTATATACTATAATATTAATAATATATTACGTAATTAGTGATTATATAAGCCTTAGTAATATTTTTATAATTAATATAATTTTATTATTAGATTACTAATATACTTTAAAAATCTAGTTACGTGACCTATACTAGGCCTAAAGTAGTATAGTTAAAATTTTAGTTAAATATATTTACTAATAAAAAAGTTATAGGAACCTAAAAAAGGGGTTTAAAAAATTGCTATGTTTAAGTAATTTTGATTAATTACACGTAATTAATAACCAGTAACTAAAATAATTATAAAATTCTTTATTATTTTCTCTTTAAAACGGTATTACTTACGTATTTTTAGGCTTATTAATTAATTTTATATAATTTTTTAAAAAAGGTAACTTTTTGGATTAACCCTTTTCGCTTTTACCCCCCTGTAGTTTAAGTGCGTAGGAGAATATATAAAGAGTATAAATTAATATAATATTAAGTCTAGCTCTTTAATATAGTTATTTATAATATTATTATTTATATTAGGAAAGATATACCATTTAATATTATATATATAAATAGTACCAACCCTACTTAATAAAATATTATTTATAAGGCTACTAGAAACGAAAAATAAACGCTATAAAAGAACTTTAAAAAAATTAAAAATGGTAAAATACTTAACTATAAGGAGTTATTATACATAAACTATATAGATAAAGTAGTTAGTAATAATATACTATTTTATATACTAAATCTCTAAGCGCGACTACTAATATGTAGCTAGTAAGTAATAGCCGCTACTATATTTTAATATACTAACTATAAAGGACTACTATTAACTTTATTAATTTTTATATTATATAACTAGACTATAATATATATTACGTTATAAATATATAGAGTTATATATTACTAGATACTAAAATATAAAATAATATATTAAGCTATAATTAAAATATAAATATTTTTTAACTATTGTTTTAAAAAATCTAGTATATAATAAGAAATTACTATAGTTTTAGTTATACTATTAATTATTCTATTAATAATATAAAAAGTTATTTTAGTAAATTCTCTCTATTCTATTATAACTATTAGTCTATTTATATATTTTACAGCTATAGTATAAAAGTTTTATTAAAAAAATATTACTCTAAGTTTTAATAATAATAATTTACCAGAATTAACTATTCCGAGTTAAACTAAGTAAAAGAAAAAGTTTATTTAGTTTTATAAGTCTTAGTATACAGATTTAACTTACTTATATTATATAGTATTAAATATATATTGTTTTTGATACTGGTTTTGACACATGCAACGCCACTCTTGATTTTTTAGCCATATTTTGCTAATGCGCTGCGATTGTCTATTGCTTCGCAATATGCGATAATATTCTACCGTCTCGCTCGTGTTGTTGCGTTAATATTTACACCTGTTCTGGCCGTGTTAAAGTCGTCGCTGCCTCTTGCTGGCTTGCTGTGGTAAACTGTTCTTGCTGCCTTCGCAGTCTGTTAGTTGCTGCTTATCTTATTGTTGAAGGCGAGGTAGCGCGAAGACGTGTCCGCCGTAATGTAGCCGGAGAATGTGAGTGAACTGAGCCCGGCGTAGTTACAAACTAACTACCGTTTCCCGACGGAACGAAACAGCGGACCGCTATCTCCATCCTCCCTCCACTTTGCCTCTCCATCAGCCATTCTCGCATATTCGCCTCACCCTTTGTATCACCACGAACGCTCAAGACCTTACTGCGCCGTACTTTCTCCGCTTCCTTGTTCTGATTGCCGTTTCCTCTTCAGCGTCTCCGACCGCGTGGCTTGACCGATGCCATTCACAAAAGTACCACCACGACCTCCGACACTGCCACCGCTTGCGCCTCCCATTGATAACCTTCAGCGCATTAGCGGTCGGGCTTTCAAAGCGGACGATTCGGTTATAGTTAAGCGTGGAGAGCTCTATCAGGTCAAACGAGAAGTCGACGCCCTTGAGTTCGTTCGGCGCCATATGTTGATTCCTACACCTACAGTGATTGAGTTGTATTTTGAAGAGAAGTATGGTTGGTTTTTGATGGAACTCCTTCCCGGTTGGTCTCTTACTGATTCTTGGTCTCGGATGAGTGAGTAAGCTTAAGTAACTACACGATATGAATTGAGGGAGTATCTTGATGAGCTTAGAGCTATACCTCTTCCGGACCCTCCCTATATTGGATTATGTACCGGCGACTTAGTATGCGACTATCGCCTAAATAGTCGGTTTCCCTGCGGCCCTTTCTACTCGGAATTATAGTTTAACAATTTTCTCCTCGGCCCTGTTAAGCGATGCCCTTGCTAAGAACTTGTGGAATACTATCGTCGACGACTTGCCGATGATTATGGTATCGTATTTACCCACGCGGATCTTGATGGAGATCATATACTGGTAGAGCTAATAACTGGGAAGATTACGGGTATTATTGATTGGGAAACGGCGGGCTGGTGGCTAGCGTACTGGGAATATACGAAAGTATTGTATGGATCTAGATGCTATCCGTGGTGGAAGAAATTGGTTTCGGAAGTTTTAGATCATTATAAAGAGGAACTCCAAGTTGAATACGAACTTCAGGACTTCTAAAGTATAGAAATATAATCGATACTCCTTTGAGATCACTGCATACTTTATCGCGCGCTGTTACCAAAACCTCTTTAACATCCATGTCTCTTCCGGTTCATGAAGAAATTGGCAACAGACACTGACGTAGAACTTGCGTCCTAAATTCAGTGTCACAATTTTTCACGGCAACATCGCTCTGAATCACTGGTCCTCCCGCACCCAATGCCGAATAGCTCCGTTCGTATATCCATCGGTAATGAAACCTTCCTGTTGTAGCCAATCCAGTACTGCTAAACTCTAATCCGGACAATTCTATTTTGAGGATTTGTTATTAGTTATCGGCGCTGTAGCTAGAAGCGGCTTAAAGTGTGCGTATTTTTCTTTTGATATAGTACTGATTTCTAACTTATCATTCTTGCGATTGGATCCGTCAATCTTCACTTGCTCTTCTTCTGAATAGTAAAATCCTCCAGGCATGCCACGGAGTTGGAATGCTAAACCATTCCTGTTCGCAGTATCTGTCACAACAATGAATGCCCAATGGAAAGGCTTCTTCTTAGCTGCGTTGAAAGGGTCTGCGCCGCGGTCGTACGTGCAAACGAGTAACGGGTAACTCGAGTTCGACATTGTTCCTTAAACGCTGGATTCTAGGTGAGCGCAATCCTTAAATATAAAATATATCTTCCGCCGGGCTTCCTTACATTTGCTTGGGTGATCCTAGAGGTTGTCGTAGGCTATGTTTGAAGGTGGAGTGACCAAAAGGTTGACTTGAATGATATTCTTTGTCTAGACTGGACAGGACGGGTAAAGGGCTAAGGATGAACTGAGCGAAAGTTTTGACTTAACTTATATAATTTTCTATTATTATATAAAAGAGGTAACGTATAGCGTTAAGACACTAGTCTAAAAAAGGTATAGATTAAAAAAAGTTATTCCCTTAAACATAGTTTTTTTTTTTTTTTTTTTTTAAATAAGCCTTTTATATTAAGGCTACCTAACTATTTAAGAAAAGTATTTTATCTTCTAAACGAACTAGAACCGGCTCTTTAACTTCTAACTAATATATATAAGTTATATTACTAAATAAAGTTATATTAAACTACTAATCTATTACCTAATTAGACCTAGTTCGCTATACTAAGTCTATTTAAGCATAAATTATTATCTTATCTAATTTTAGATAGTAATATTAGTGTAAAATATCTTTAAATATTACGTGTTATATATAGAGATTTTATTTTTTTATAGTTTTATATTAATTTTTTAGTAGTACCTTATATTTCTAAAAACATTATATTTTACTATATAAAGTAGGCGCGTTTAAAAAACGCTATAATAAAAAGAGAAATCGAACCCCTAATATATAGAAGACCTTAAAAATTAAAAAATTTTAGTATTTTTAGGCATATACCTACTATACTACCCCGCCTAAATATAGTTAAAAAAATAAGTGTATATAAAAATTATAAAAAATATTTTTATTTTAGGTTAATAGGGAATATAAACTTATAGTCTTAGTATATAACTTAATATATAATTTAATATATATTTTAGCGTTTAGCTTAGTATACTAATGTTTAATATACTATAAAATAGTTACTTTTACTTTTTTTTAGGATAAGTAGTACTATAGTGCAAGTAATACTATAATATACTTACTTTATTATATTATTATTAAACTTATATAATAGGATCTAGTATTTTAACGTAGTATTTATTTTTAGTAACTTGTAAAGTATAGTTAGTTAATATTTATTATAGATATACTAATAGCTATTTTATATATCGTAATTACTTTTAAAAATAAAACTATTATAAATAAGTCTTATATACCTATTTATAAAAGTATATTTAATAATAACCTTTATATATAAGTAGTAGAGATAATTATAAAATATTTACTATTAAGTACATAAATATATATAGAAGTCTTTAATATATTTAAAAATAATATTATAGTACTACCTACCGTTTACTTATTAAAAATAAAAAAATTTAAGCATAAAGTGATAATAATAGTAGAGGAAGGTATTAAATTATATTTACTAGTATAGTATATTTAGATACTATATAATATAAATAAAAATAATATTAATTTAGTTATACTATAAAATAATAAGCTATAATAGCTTATAATAAAGTTATATAGAAAAGAAATAGTAGAAAAATAATAAATAGAGTTTATAATTAAAATAATATATAGTATATAAGTACGAGAAGTATTTAATATAGTAGTAACTATTAAATTATATTAAATAACTTACTATTACTACTACTAGCAGTAGTAGTAGTAGTAGTAAGTAATAAAATATATTATAAAATAAGTATAGTAGTTGCTACGTATTAATAAAAACATAAGTAAATATAGATTTAAATTATATAAGTATATATATATACGTTTAAGTATAAGTAGACGTTTATATATTAATAAAGTAAAAATAAAAAATTTAGAAAACTATACCACGTATAGGTATAGAGTAACTTATTAATATTATTTTTTTTATATAATAACGTTGCTATTAGTAACTATGTAATTAGAATAGAGAATACTAAATGTAGAGGAAAACGAGCTAGAAATTACTAGATTCTAAGATTAAAGAGTAGAGACTAATTTTATAAAAGAAAGTACTAAAGAGCTGTATTATATATATATAAAAGAGAAATAAATACTTTATTCTAAAGAGTTTTATAAGCTAGTAATATAAGCTCTAAAGTATTTTACTATAATATACCCCCTAGTTAAACTAATAAGAAAATAGCTTAACTGTCTAAAGCGGTTTAAAATTAATTCTTTTAAACTTATAGTAGCTATAGAATTAATTTTAAATAGAGCTTTTTTAAGTAAAAAATTTAGTAGGTAGCGTTACTAAGTAATAGAGCTCTAAAGTAAAAAACTAATTATAGTAAATACGCTAGCGTTAGTAGCGTAGAAAGTATTTATATAATCTCTCTACTAATATTTTTTAAAATAATTCTTACTCTCTTTACACTTTTAACTATTACTTTTTCGCTTTTTTATATTATTTATACCGTTTTTATACTCTTTTATTTAATTTTATTTTTTTAAACAGCTCCTTAAGCTCTCTAACTATTATAAATATTATAAGTTAATTATTTATATTACTGCCGCTGTAACTGCAATAAGTTATAATATTCTTTTTAATATTTATTTTTTAGAGTTTATTTAGATTTCTAAATTTTAATTCTATTTTTTAAAAACTCTATTAATCTTTATTTAATTGTTTTCTAATCCCTTTTATATCATTATAGTTAACTGTCTAAATACAATTAAAAGAGAATAATATTTTAAATATTATAAGTTTACTAAAGTTAGTAAGGAGCTAATAGAGTCTAGTCTTTTAGTTTTTAGTAAGTTACTTAATATAGTCTTTTAACCTATTATTACGCTCTGTAAGAAAAAGTAGTCTAAAAAAAAAAATAAAAAGTATAAAAATTTTAATAATAGATAGCTTAGAAGAGTTAAAACGCTATTTAGTTTTAGATAGAAATTACTATAACTTAGATAAATACTTCTATACTATAATATTTAGTAGCTTACCTACTCTTTTTATAAAATAATATATAATTATTATAAATTTTAGATAATTATTTTACGTCTTTAATAGATAAAGGTTCTTTTTTTTTTTAATTAAGAATTTCTATAGATCCCTTAATTTTTAAAAAAGTTTTTTTTTATTATTATAAGCTTATAAAAATTATCCCGCTTTTTTAGTTTAAAAAGATTTATAGCTTTTTTAAATTTTAGAAGATAATCCCCCCGTATTATTATTTAGTAATTCTAATAATCTTTTTAGTCTAATACTTATATTATATTTTATAATAGCTATCTATTAGCTAGTTTATAAGTAACTAAATACTATATAAAAAGCTTAATACTAATAAAAAATTTAGTAAACTTTTAAGATTATTAATTCTATCTAGTCTATTTCTTTTATTTAAACTTTCTAAGCGCCTAGCGCTATTAGCGCCCTTTTTAATTTAGTTTTTTTAAGCTCTGCTAGATTAGATTTAAAAAATAGACTACGCCCTATAATAGAGAGCGAATTTAAAAATAAATCTAAAAAAAATAAAAATAGTAAATTATTTATTCTATAGACTCTGTTACGCTATAGTAATAAGAATAATATTAGTAAAAAATATTTTAAGCTTTTTAGTTTATAGTTTTTTTAAGCTCTATTTATTTTTTTATATTAGAATTAAAAAAGTTAGGAAACTATTAAATAGTATTTATATAGCTTAATATTACTAATAGTTTATAAGATTAAAGCGCTTTATATTTTACTTTTATTATTTAGGTAGCGCTTTATCTAGTAAAAGTAATAGTAGTTATTTTAATACTGAAACGCAAGATTCCCGTTGCTAAATATATAAAAGTAAATATAGCTATAAACTAATATATATATAGATATTTTAATTTAGAAAATTTAAAAAAAATATATATTTACTATTATAGTCCTAGTTGCGTTTAAGAGATTACTAAATACATTCTATTTTATTATAAGCCGCTCTATAGTAAAAAGGCGAAAGAGCTTATTTATAAATAGGTATAATTTTTTAATCTGCTTTTTTTAATTTTTATTAATATAGACCTTATAGACTATAAAACTTAGTAAATTATAAACTACTATTAAATAGATAATTAAGTTAGATAAAAATCTAGGTAGTAACTCTCTAGATAATATTTCTAATAAAATTACTTTACGCCGCGCTTAAGCTATTTAAAAGTTTAGTAAGCTAGTAAAGTTATTAATTTATTAAGTATATCTATTAAGTTATTTATATAATTTTTTATTATTTTATTATCTTTTTACTATTTTATTATAGAGTTTTCCTAAGCAGTACGGTTTTAAATTATTTATTATAAATAGCAGCTAATAAGCTATTTAATATTTAATTTAAAGCGCTTTACGCTCTATTATTATATAATTTCTTAAAATTTTAGTTTAGTAATTTTTTTTTATATTTTTAAGATTTAGTTACTTTTTAAATCTTTAAAATTACTAAGCTATAAGAGCTTTTATTAACCTATTAGCTAGTATATTACTTATCTAAAAGTATTTAATTTTAAAACTCCCTTTTAAATACTTTTAGCGTAGTTATATATTTTATATATCTATATAGCGTAAATAGGTAGTTATATACTTATGTTTACCTATAACTAGCCTAATTATTTACTAATTATTATAGAATATACGCTACGTAACTCTAAAATTTAAAATAAGTTTTTTAAAAAAGCGCTTTAGAGCTATTATTTTTTTATTTATATATTTAAGCGCGAAGAGCTCTACTTTAGTAATTAAAATTATAATAGTGATCTATTTTATAGCTTTCTAAATAATTATACTTCTAAATAATATAATAATATAGCTATATAAAAATTATTTACTTTTTAGATTATCTATAAATAAAGCGTTTAAATAGATTATAAGTTTTAGGCCCTTATATACGCTAAATTAGATTGCCTAAAAGCGTAATTTATAAAGGAACGTAATTATATATTCTACTATAGTAAAGTACTCTTTACTTAAATTAGTTAAGAAATAAGAGAGTTTTAAGATAGTAAATACTATATTTAGTTATATTATAATAGTAGTATAAAGTATAAAGCTAATATACTTTTAATATACTTTAATTTTAGCTTTTATTACTTTTCTCTTATTTTTAACTAGCTTTTTTAATAGTAAAGGCGTTAGTAAAAAGAGTACTAAATTAGCTACCCTAAATTTTTTTATAATTTTTTTAATATATATATTATAGATTAGTATAATTATTTAATTTTTTTAATTTCTAATTACCTATACTCTAAAATATCATTTTATAGTTTTACGCTTTTTTATTTTATATATTTTTAGGAGCTTATTGTACAGTTTAAAAGCTTTTTACTAATAAATTTTATAGTATAGAAGTAGAATATTATCTATATAAAAAAGTATAAAGATTTTATAATTTAAGTTAAAGAATAAATAAAATTTTTTTTTTAAGTAGATAAGACTAAGCTTGGCTAGAGTACTAAAAAATTTTTTATATTATAGTATAGGTAAGTTACGTAAGCTATATAAAGCTTAGTTAAACTTTATATAATTATTTTTTTACTTATAGCTATTAGGTAGTTTATACTATACTAGGTTTAAGGGGTTAATTAGTATATTAAGGAATACGCTAATTATATTAAGCTATAAAATCTTTAGATTAAATTCTGCTATAATTATTATAGCTATATAACAAGAGCGTACTATAAGTATTATAGTATATATTAATAAAAGCGTATTTTTTAACTAAAGGTTATTTTTAATAATTAGATAAGTTTTATACTTTATAAAGTAACTATTCTAATTAAACTTATAAGTAAATACCTACTTAAATAAAAATAGTTATTTAGTATTTTTAAAGCGTACAACTACCTATTAAATTTATTTTTTAAAAAGTATAGTTTATTCTTTATATATAGTCTAGTAAAAGAGCGGGCTAAGTAAATATAAAAAAGTTATTTTTTATATTACTAGCTCTTTTAAAAGTTTATCGCGGTATATATAAGCTTTATTTTAAAATATTATTTTTTTTAGGGCCCTATTTTATATAGTAGCTTAAACTATAATATTAATAATTATAAACTCTCTATACTCTTCCTGTATAAGGTTTATATTAGAAATAAATATATTTATAAAGTTATACTAGAAAAAACTATTTATATTATTTAGTAAAGCACTTATAAGTTTTATATTATATAATAGCTTACTCTCTAAGTTAGGGCTTAATAATATATAAATACTAAGTATGTTTTTATTTTTACTCCTTAGTTTATTAAAATTTTTAGGATTTAATCTACGTTATTTTTAGCTTTATTAAATAGCTAGGCTATAGTCTCTTATAGGTCCCTGCGTTTTATAAATAAAAGTTTTTATTATTTTACTTAATAAGAGAAGCTCTATATCGCTAATTTAAATAATAGTATTAAATAAGCTTTTACCTACTATTTAAGAATTTTATAAATTTTTTATTTTAGACTATTTTACTCCTTTACTAAAATATATTTTATAAAAAATACTAAAGTATTTATTTCTTTTAGAGTCTATACTTTTAAGTTTTTTAGGTTTTAGAGTAGGCTAAGGAGAGATTAAACTAATATTTATATTATATAATATATAGATTCGCGGCTATTAACTAATTATATTAATAGCTTATATATATACTATTTATATAAAACTGTATTTACCTAACTAGCTAAAAAAATAAAATAAGACCTATACTAAAGTATTTTTAAGCTTCTACTTAGGTTACGTAATATATTTACTAATTTTTAGCTTACTAAAGTTATAGACTTATATATTAAAAATTTTATTAAACGCTTTACCTATATCTGTAACCTTAATAGTATATAAAATATTTATAAACTTTATAGCCTTTTTCTATAGGATATGCTAATCTTCTTTTTTTTTATAAAAAAGAGTTTTATTAAACGTAATATTACGTGTTATAATAATCTAGTTAAGTAATAGTATTTATATTTTATAAATATTAAAAACTACGTAACTAACTAAATATCTAATATAGGCTTATAGATTTATTTTAAATTTACGCCTATTATATCTAGCTATATAATCTTTATTTAGAAAATATACGTAATAACTATAAGTATATATATTATTTTAATTTAGGTATAGATCTACTATTTAGCGCTTTATAAGCTTAGGTTTATAGTAATAGAACTACTGTCTAAACTAGCTATAAAAAACGTTATTTAAAGATTATATACTCTTAAAAACTATTAAACTAATATTATAAAGCGCTATAGTTACTTTTATAATTTTTAGTTAAAGCTTTTTTAGTAAGTTTATACTAAGTCTTATAATAATAGTTTTATTAATAATTTTTTAGCTAGCGTGTTTAGCGCCGCCGTTTAGCTTATATATATAAAAAGGTAGTATTTTAATACTTATACTAAGCTTATTTACCTATTCTTTAAAACGCGATTTTTTATACTATAAATAAATAGTAATATTATTATTTTAAAAATTTTTTATAATTTTAAGTTTATACTAGGTATATACCTACGTAGTAAAGCTTAAAAATACTTTTATAAGTTTTAAAAGTAATTTTGCCTATAGACTCTATATATAAACCTTCCTACTATAATTATTTTTAATTAGTAGTATTTACTGCTTACTAAGTCTTTCTTTAGGTATATTAAAGAGATTTTATAAAATATGTTAATATAGTTATAGTAACTTTTTTTTAAATTTTTAAAAAATTACTTAAGCCGCGTATATAAAGAAATATTACTTATAATATATATATTTAGTACCTAAAATATAAATATTTTACGCTTTATAGATAAGAGTATATAAAATTTTTTAACTTAAATATTTTATTTTTTAGTACTATATATTTTTAGTATTAGTATATAAATATATTAACTATAAATAAAGCTTTTAATATACTAGTATTACGTTCTAAACTAAAGGATAAAAGAATAAAGACTTATATTTAATAAATATAAAATTATACTTATAAATAAGCGTTGTAAGTATAAAACTTTATTTTAAAAATCTTATATATAGTATATTATTTAAGTCTAAGTACAAAAATTTTTTATTATATAGGTAAGCTTTAAATACTATATTTAGGTAAAATCCTTCTATAATAGTTATATTTTTTAATATAAAGTCTTTTATAGAATTTCTGTTTAGGCTATTTAAAGCGTTTTTAATTACTTAGGTTTCTATACTAAAGATTAAAAAAGTTTATATTTTAGTTTTAATAGTACGGATACTATTAGTTTTTTTAAAAAATTTTAAAATAAATAGTAATCTATTATTTACTAAATATAAAGCGGTACTATTATTAAAAATAATATTTTTAAAAAGCGTATAGGTATTATAATTTTATATAAAATATATACTATTACTTTATTTTAATATACTACTTAAAATAAGCGAAGGATTAATAACTGCGTATATAAAAAAGCTAGAGAATTTTAGCTTATTAAACTTTTTATTTTATAAGGTATTTCTTTTAAACTATTTTTTTTACTTAAATATATTGCGAAGAGCTACAAATTTATTAAATTTAAAATATTTAAAAAGCTCTTTTTTATTTTTTTTAGAGAGCAGCGTAGTCTAACTAATATAAGTATTTATTAATACTAGCTATAGGTAATAGTATTTAGTAGGTTTCTAATAATATATTTTAAATTTATAGAGGTACTAGTGTAACTTACTCTTATTTTTTAGCTATAAATTATTTAATTAAAAAGCGGGGCTCTATTTGCTAAGCGTTATAAAAATTTTAGAGTTTTTAGCTAATAACTTAGTAGCTTTATCTTATAATATTACTTAAAAGATTCTTCTTATTTTTATTAAAAAGAGCTTTTTACCTTTAAGTATTAATTTTTAGACTTAGGTTATATATATCTATTTTACCTAATTAGGTACTAATTTCTTACTAATAGCGGTAAAAAAGTTAGTAATAACTAATTTACTTTAAATATTACTAAGCTCGTATACTTTTACCTTTATATAAAAAGCTTTTTATTTATAATACTATAGCTTAGGAACTATTCTTTTATATTTTACTTTCTTTAAATAAGTATAGTATTATTATTATATAATATTCTTAGCTACTACGTTAGTAGTTAAAAGCTTTTATTTAAAAAAATAAATAATTAAATAAGTTAAGATATTTCCCTTAATAATATAGTATATTTAAGTAGCGCTTATAAGTTCTAGAGCTACTATTATATTAATTTAGTTTTAGATATTTATTACTTAGTTTACTTTAGTAGTATACTTAGTTAAATAGGCGTAATATATATTAATTTCTATATTATAGTACGGTAGATTCTTATAATTTCTTATTTAAATATTTTTATAATATATAAAAGCTCTAGTATTAAAAAAGGTTTAATAAAATTATTAATACTTTTAAGGTTAGAGTTAATAAGATTCTAAATACTATAAATTATATATTATATTTTAAACTATATATATTATATTAGCTAGCTTACGGAATCGGTAAGACGGACTATATTAGTTAAAAGGAATAAAGTAGTTTTAGTTATTATAACGCTTAAAGAATTATTAGTTATAAAACTTATTAAGTGTTTTATAACTAAAAGTACAAATTATTATTAGTATATAAATAAAATAATACTTACTAGATCTATAAAACTAGGAGTTTTAAAAATAGGGGGTAAAAAATTAATTAAAGCTTTAGTAAATAGGATTTTTAATAATTAGATACGTAAAAAAAATCTTTTTTTATTCCTAAAACGCTAGACTTATAATTATAGAGGAAAATAAGTTGAAAATTACTAAATTCTAAAATTAAAAAGTAAGGATTAATTTTATAAAAAAAAACGCTAAAGAGCTGTATTATATATATATAAAAGAGAAACAAATACTCTATTTTAAAGAGTTTTATAAACTAGTAATATAAGCTCTAAGATATCTTACCGCGACACTAAATATATTATATAAATTAATAACTAGCTCTTAAAAGGTACTGCGCTAAGCCTAATTAAAAAAAGTAGTACTAAGATAGGTATGTAATAACTACTTAATAGTACTTAATAGATTTATAGCTTAGTATAATTTATTACCCTATATAGGTATAAAGGCATATATATACTCCTCCTTTCTGAACTCCCTTTTGGTCGCCACTACAGCCACCACAGCCACACTATTTGTTTGATTAGTATACAAATATATATACCCTATATAGTAACTTATATTTATATATTTACTATTATAACTAATACTAAGTAGGTATTTATAAAAAAAAAAAAAAAAATATTATATTTATAGTACGTAGCGTAATTTGTAAAGTAGTAGATTTTATTAACTATAGTACTAGATTTCTATATACCTAATAAACTATAAAATAGATAACCTGCTAGTAATATATATATAGACTTTTATATTATAGACTCTCGCAGTGTATACTATAACAGATATATATTAAATAAATAAATAAAAGAAATAATAATAAAGTTAAAATTAAAATAAATAATCTTTTATAACTAGCGTAAAATAATAGCAGTATTTACGTAATCTTTAGTATAATATTATATAATAATATACCTAATATAACCTAAAAGTAGTATATAGTTATAGTAGCTATTACCTAAAAAACTAAAAATTTAATTAAGGTATAGATAATAAGGTAAAACGCCTTATAAATTAAATAAAGAGCTAGTATTACTAGTACTTTTAAATACCTACTATATATTTAAGGCGTAAGGCGGTATATAATAATATTCTTAGAAAGTTTACTATAAAGACTAATAATTTATAGAATGTTTATAAATAAATAAAGATTTTATATAAAAGTAGTAAAGTAACTTTAAAGTTTTATATAAAAGTAGGCTAAATAACTTTAGGTATATTATAGAGTTGTAGGTATATAATATTATAAAAGCGTAGTAAGTACGTAAAACCTAAATATTAAAAAAAATTTTAAATTAGGCTACAAGAACTATAAGAAAATAATAGCTAGTAGGTCTAAGGTAATAAAAATAAATAGCTTAGTATATAACTAAATAAAATATAATATTTTATATTAATTATTTTATTATAATTTTAAAATTTCTAGGTCTCTGTTAAGCCCGGTTAATACTATTTATAATATTTAAAAAAAGATTAATTTAATAGTTAGATATAAGGTAATAACTATTATTTATAGTAGATAAAGCCGTAAAGACGCTACTATTTTCTATATCTAGGCTAGAGAGGATAAGGTAAGGACGGGTAAGCGCCTAAATACTATTATACTCAAATACGTGCCTATAGTAGGATAGCAGCTAGTAAAGAATTAGCTTAAATTTACTTATATACTCGAATACGCGCCGGCTATAGAATATTAGTTAAAAGGCCTTAAAAGAATATACCTTTATATTATAGGACGCGTTGCCGCTACCTACTTAAGAGCTTACCTACTATTTACCTAGGCGCTTACCCAACTCACGTAAGTACCCATCTAGTAATTTTGCACTATGCCGCTCCTTTATCGGCTAAAAGCTAAAAACAACTATGGCTAGTTAACGCTACGGCTGCTTATTAACTTCCTTCTCTTTAGCTAATAGGTGGCTCGCCTTTATTATGCAATTACTATTAAAAAGAAAATAAATTACGGGTAGACAATTAATATAATATAAAATATAGAAGAGAAAGGCTATAAGAATCCTAATATATTCGTGCTACTAGGACAGCCTATATAAATAATACTAAAGTCTTTACGAGCTTTAGTATTTTGCCTATCTATACTATTTTAACTTTTAGATTTATTATATTTATTTTTAATATAGTACTCTTACGCTTCTAACTATATATATATATATATTTTAATTATATTCTTTTTAGCGCACTTTATTTATATCTTCTTAAAATTTTTATAGCTTATAACCTTGGACGTCCCTATTACTAGTAATCTAATAAATTAGTAAATTTTAATTTTATAGAGGCTAAAAATTATAATTACGCGTACTTCTATACTTTATAATAGATTACTTTAAAACTAGACTACTACGTCTTCTCTCTAGAGCTAATATTCTAAAGTAAAAGATTTTATAAATATTAGTTTTTAGTTTAGAGTCTTTTAAAATTACTAAATCTAGCTTTATTCCTTAAGACTTTATTAGATAAACTCTATACGGTTTACGTTACCTATTCTTAGAATACACTTATAGGCCTAACACTATTCCGTAAAATTATTACGTATAATAATAAAAATTAAGTATTAAATCTCTTCTATTTTTACGTTTTAGGTATTATAAGTAGATAGAATATAGATAAAATAAGCGTATAGTCAAGTATAATTAAACTAATATTATTTATTATAATAATTTATAACAGATTATATAGAGCGCTAATTTTAGTATTAACGCTTAGACTATAAGAAGTATTTTAAGAATAATTACTAATATTAGCGTACGTAATTTATAGTTTATAAATATAGCAAAGTAATTATAGCTAGCAGTTTAAGTAGTTTAAAATATACTATTTTATAAATAGTATTTATAGGATATTATATTTATATAAGGTATAAAAGACTTTTTATACTAATTAGAACTATAATAGTATTATTTAAAAAACTATTAATTAAAAGAGTAATACTAAAAAACTTTATATATTATAAATAATATAAAGTTTATTATATTTCTAAGTATAGTATATAGACTCTTTTATTTAAATTTAACTATTTTATTTAATTAAAAATAATTAAGTTTAATATTAGAGCTAGAAAGCATTAGAACTAATTTATAATATAAAAGAGACTCTTTACTAAGTAAGTAATAAGGCAATAACGTAAATATAATTTTTAAGTATAAAGGATTCTAGTATTTTATAAGTAGTTTATTTATAAAATACGTATAAATTATATGCTTTTTCGACACATTAAGTATAAAGGCATACATATACTCCTCCTTTTTTAAAACCCCTTTTGGTCGCCCCGAGCCACCACAGCTACACTATTTGTTCGATTAGTATATAAATATATAAATTATATATATAGTTCTTTATATAAAATTAAAATAGCTATAAAAATAAAATACTTATAATTTATTTAATTTTAAAAAGTATAGAGTTATATTAAAATAAATATTAATATATTTATCTATATACTTTATACCTTTAATATATATTATTATTTACTATTATTAAGCAGATAAAATTTATTAAGCCTAAGGTACATATTATAAAATTAAATATATTAGACGCTAGGGTGCGGTACTTAGAGTCTATTAATAAGTACTACGTACGACTTTTAGGCACGGCTATACGTAGGCCTAGTCTACTAAAAAATACTAAGAATTACGGCTATATAAAGACTTTTAGTATATACCTCTATACGTATAATAATTCTAGATTTTAAAAATCTATTTAGTTATTTTTAGTCTTTAGCTAGAGTACTTAATTTAATAAAAGTAGTTACTCTAGTAAAACAGTAACTAATAGTAATATATAATATATTTTTTCTCTAGTAAGAGTAGAATTAGGAAATAGGTTTTTTTAATTTTTAATATTACCTATATATTTATAGAAATAGAGTTATTTAAAAATAATATATTTAATTTTAAAAGCTAGTTTCTACTTAAAATTTAGTGATAGAGGCTAGGACTAATAATAAATTTAACTAACTAATTAACCTTAGGTGTCTCCTTTTAATAATTTAAATTTTATATTTTTAATACTTTATATTCTATATATATAAATTAATAAAGATATTAAACCTACTAATAGGAGTTAACTAATAAAGAAAACGTAATAATACTTATAATATTTCTATTATAGTAGTATAAAGTAAAATAACCTAAAAATATAATAAAGAAATAAAAAAGAAAAGAAAAAAGAAACTAAAAAGTAAAAATTATTAATAGTAAATAAAGATCCTTATTAAAAAAATATATAAAATAGTAATACTCTTTTCTCTAAATATTTATATATATAAAGACTAATAATATATATTAGAGATCTATACGTTTTATAAAACCTTATTATAATTTATTAAATTTCCCTCTTCTAGGGTTATTGCCGTAACGTTACGCAACTTTAGGCTAACTATTTAAATTTTTACTATATTACGTAATTAACTAACTCTTAATAAGCTTTTTATATAATAACTATAATAACTTTTCTACTAGCGCTAATAATTTATAACCTTTTTAATAGTAATTAAAGTATTAAAATATAGTATAGTACTCCCTATAGAATTTTTTAACTTTTTTATAATAATTACTAACTTCCCTAATAGTAAGCTTTTATAACTACCTTACAGCGCTGTAGCGTATTTTTATTATTATTATTATTTACTCTACTTCTACGCGTACGTATATCCCTGCGCCTAAATAATTTTAACTATTTTAATAAACTTTTTTTATTAGAGCTTTACTTTCTTTATTACTTTAAGAAAGTTTTTTTTATTATTATTAAGATACTATTATTACTACTACTACCGCTGTTGCTGCTGCTATTCTTTATTTTAGATAAAAGAGTTTTACCCCTTTTATACTATTATATTATAAAGCCTACTATATTACTGTATAATTAGAAGTGGATTTTAACGTCCTTATAAGTATTATTAAGACTAAAGATTACGTCTATTTTAAGTAAAAAGAGGCGAGTTAGAATTAATTTAAAATTAAAAATATTAATTAAAAAATTTAGTTTATTAAATAGGCTAGCTTACTATATTACGCGGAGATAAGAGTCGGAGTAATTTTTAATATAATTTAACTAGTTATTACTATTAGCGAAAATTTATACTATATACTAGGGGTTACCCGACTTAATTATTAAATACTAAAATACTAATATCGTAAATTTAATAATAATAAAAGATTTTTAGACTTTAAGTTTATAGTATTTATAAAAAGATAAAAAAATACTATAATTACTATTTTAAATATACTATATACGGTTTATAGTTCTGCTTTATTTAAAATAATAATCTATAAATATTTTATTATTATTTTATAATTATTACCCCGCTATTATTACCGCTACAGCCTAATAAGTTATTAGTTTAAATTATTACTCTACTAGCTGTAATAATTAAAAAATTTTATATTTAATAGGCCCTAGTTATAGCGTTATTAATTTTTTACCTACTTTTATATTAAGTAAGGACGTAGCGTACACTAAGTTAATATAGCTCTTATAGATAAACGTAAAGAAATAATTTACTAAATTAAAAAATATTACTATAAGTTTACAATTAATTTTTTCTATTCTTTATTTTATGAATTTAGTTAAGCCTAACTATTATTTACTACTAGTAATAATAATACCTCTAAGTCTTAGAATAGATATACTAAAAAGTAAAAAGAAAAAAAATAAGTAGAAAATAGTTTTAAGATTCTAGTAAATTCTTTATAGCTTAAGAGTAAATATTATTTTAATTATATATTTAGATTAAAAAAGTAAATATATTATAGTTTTTATAAACTCTAGAGTAGATAAAAAAATTATATAATAATTAGAAACTTTAAGTTATATTAGGAAGATTCTAGATATAAGTATATATAATAAATAACTAGATTGTAATTAGTACTTAACTAGTTTTATTCTACTCTTTTAAACTGTAATAGTAGAGAATAGAAAGTTATAATAAGTGTATATGGCTAAAAATAAATAGTAATAAGAAAGGGAATAAAAAATATTAATGATATATACTCTAGTATTACGCTAATTATATTAGAGAAATGTAGAAATACTATATATACCTATAAATTTAGGAAGTTATTAAGGATAAAAAAATAGTAACTTTATATACACTAAAGCTTAGGCTATTTTAAATTAAACGCCTTATATACTTAGTTTAAATAGTATAGAGATCTATCTATCGTATCTATAAAAAATTATAGTTATACTTATATATAGTATAATTTTTAAAGCGTAAACGGCTACGTAAAACTATACTAGATTATTCATAGTTTAGATTAAAATAATATATTAAGTTATATAGCTTATACAGATTAATATATAGTTTACTATATTTTATAACTTTTATATATAATATAATAGTAGTAAAACCGAACTTTATAAAGTTTATTTAAAGTATAAAAGTATAAGATATACTATATTATTATAAAACTCTAAAGAAATAGTAAAGATATTAATACTATATAATTATTTTAGATCTATTAAACTCCTTAAGTATAATTTAGTCTTAGTTACTATAGAGCCTTCTATTTTAGTATAATATAAATATTATATTAGTAGTCTAAATCTAGTAGTTAAGCTTAGCTTAGTTACTAGAATTAAAAGAACTTTATAGATAAAGTTAGTAACTAATTTATACTCCTCTAAATAGTACTCTACTTTTTTAGGTTCCTAATTATTATTACTTAGGTTACAAAGTAATAAGATAAACTATTTATTTATTTCTATAGTATTAATAGTGTTAAAAAACTACTATTAAATAGATATAATAGTGTTATTTTATAAATAATTATACTTTTATATAATAGTGATTATTATTAGCTTTTATATATATTTAATATAGTTTTATCTTTTTTACTTTTACTGTTTTAATACTTTTAGACTTTATATAAATTTTATATAATAACTTATTTTTTAACTTTTAAAAATAAATAATATTAAAATCTACACTAAGGACATTAATTTCTACTAGACTAGGCCCTGTTAAAGTCTATAGATTAATATAGTAACTTATATATTTATATATTAATTAAATAAATAGCGTGGCTGTAGTGGCTGTATAGGCGACTAAAAGAAGTTTTAAAAATTGAGGAGTATGTGTGTATCTATATTAGTAACTTATATATATAACTACTTTATAGAGGATATTATTTAAAAAGCAGTCTTAAAAGGTAGCATATATATTATATTATACTTTTTATTAATATATACTTACTCAGCTTTTAATTATTGCGTACACGGTTTAGCACTTAATAGAATTCCTTTACTACGTTTGTACTCCTGAATCATCGTCTAGGCGTACTTATTACTTTTCAATTAATATATACTTAATAGACAGTAATATTTCTATAGTCTATAATCTAATAAAGTTATAGTGAAATTATAATAGTTAGTAAATACTAAGTATTAATATATAAATAAGTATTTTATTAAAAATTATATACTTTTAACTACCTAATCTACTTTTTACCAAATAGTATAAGTAGTAAAAATGTATATAAATCCTATAATAAGACCTAAATATTAATAATAGTAGAAGAAGGTATAATAATATAAAGCTTTGGTATCTAGTATTCTAATACCTATAGAAGTATACTTAGTTTAATAGAATATTAAATTTTTTAAATTTATTTACTTTTACTTAAACTTTAGACTATAATATAAAGCGAAAACGTATATATAATTAATATTTTTTACTAATATTACTTTAGACTTAAATATATTATTAAGTATTATATTAATAATTATAGATCGAATAGAATTATAAATAATATTATTAATTTTAGTAAGAATAAAGATTTTATTAAATATATTAGTAACCTTAATATAAGTAACTATAAAACTATTTATAGTGTTAGTTACTTTTTTACTGATTTTATATACTTTAAAGACGGGCTTAACCGTAACGGCTAGGTCCGACAGGTTATAATAGTACTTATTAATAGGTTTTTTATAGTAGGAAAGAGACTTTTTAATTCCTTTTTAGTACTATTTACCTATTTCTTTTATACTTAAACTATTATATATTATTTTACTCTTACTTATAGACATTTTATAACGTTCCTATTACTTCTCTATATATTATTATTATATTTCTTATATTTACCTATTGTGTTTACTATTTTATATATAGCTATTTCTCTTCTTGCCTTTAGGCTAGCCTTTAGAGTATTATTACTAATACTATTCTTACTAGGGTTTTTACGTTTTATAGTTATACTATTATTAAAATAATAGTATACTATACTATTTTATTTTTAAATTTACTATAGTTAGAGTTATTTTAATTATTTAGTATAATTAAGAAATAGTACTTCTACCTATAGATATAGGTTAGGTTAGTATTTATAATAATAGAATTTTTAAAATTTATTACTATTATAACTATATAGGTTAGTAATACTTACTATTACTGTACTAGTACTAGTACTAGTATAAGTATAATATATACTTACGTATTTCTACTATAAAATAGTAGTTTATAATTATTAAACCTGTTATTTATTTTATACCTACTTACCTATAGAGGCGGAGCGTTTTAGGAATATATTAAACTTTTTCGACACATTGAGTATGAAGGCATACACATACTCCTCCTTTTTCGAAACCCCTTTTGGTCGCCTACACAGCCACTACAGCCACACCCTTTTGTTCGATTAATATACAAATATATATATAGGAATATATTAAAGTTTTATAAAAATTATTAGTAAAGCGGTCTTCACGAGGATACATTTAGTAAAATACTAAACGTTATATTTATTACTTTTATAGGATTATTTATCTATAGTTTAGTTATAGATATTTAGTAAAATTTAATATAGCTATTTAAAATAGTATACTACTTATTATACTTTTCTATTATTTTATATATATAGTAGCGGGGGTGCCGGCGTATATTAATACTCTATAATATGCTAGTAACAGCGTAAGCTATTACTACTATTTTTTTTCTTTATAAATAGACGTCTAGTACTAAATTAGAAGAGGTTATATATTAATTTATTATAAGTAATTAAGTAGGTAATCCTATTTTAATTTATTATAACTATTTTTAGTATAATATATTAATATATAACTATATGCTACGTTTTTTTTTATTATACTTAAATTATTATAGAGCCGTTTTATAGAAACCCCTATAGTAGCTAGTAGTTATATTTTTTAAAATTATAGTACTACGCTAAAAGCGCAGCTTTATTTAAAAAAAATTTATTAAAGTTATCTCTATTATAATAATATTTTTTCTTTTATTAAAATTTAGTACAATTAGAAGAATAATATTTATATAAAAAAGTATTTTAATCTTTTTCTAATTTAAGTCTATTGTTTTAATATTAGTATTACTACCAGACTTATTTTCTTAGCTAATATAGTATTTTTTTATTTAGTTTTCTTTTATTAAGTAACTTATATACAAATACTACCGGCCTAGATATAGTATATATTTAAAAGAAGTATTAAGAGAGTAAGCTATAGTTATTATTATTTAATTAGGAATATAGAAGTATTCTAAATTTAATAATAATAAATTATAAAATAGATATTATTATTATTTATTACTAGATATTTCTATATACTAGTATTAAAATTATACTTTTAAGCTAAATGCCTATTAATATAGTATCCTTTATTAATATTAGTTTTTAATAAGAGGTAATAGACTTTTATATTACAGATCTCTTCTATTATATTAATATATAAATTTATTAAAGTCCTTTTAGGCTTTAGGTTAGTTCTTAGGTAAAAGTAATAATAATTATTTTAAGTAGGGTATTGTTATATAAACTAGTAATATAGTTAGTATTTATATTATAAAATATTAAAATAATAAAAGACTAACCAATTTAAATAATTAATTAATATACTTTATAAGCTTTATAAAGCCGTGGCACAACGTAATAATAAAAACTTAATAAATACTAAATAGCTTAATACAATACTTACGAGGCTATATATAAATAATATAAATTTTAAACCCTTAAAAGTTATACTCCTTCCTTTTAGTAAGAGTAAAATATTTTACTAAATATAGTAATGCTCTGCTTACACTCTAATTATATATCTATAAATTAATAACTACTTGTAATTATTCTTAAAATTATTAATAATTACTGCTTATAATTATATATAACGCGGTTAGCCTAAAAAAGTAGTAGGTGTATAAACTTTAAGACTAAAAAGAGTTATTAGGCTGTTATCTAGAGCCTATATAACTAAATATTTAGCTTTTAAGTAAGTCTAGTTATCTGTTTTACACTTTATACTATATTATTAACTTTTACTTTTTAAAGTTATACTTTATTATATTATAATCTCTATAGGTTTTTTTTATTTTTAAAATATCTATTACTATACTAATCTAAAATAGGTTATTAACTTACTGCTTATTATACTAACTACTTCTAGTAGCAGTAATATTCTAAACTAGTATAAAATTTAAGGTTAACTAAAACTGTTTACCTATATATAGCTTATTAATAAATGTTATACTAATTTACATATACGCGACCTTTGAGTAAGGAATAGCCTTTTTAAATATATTATTTTTAGTTACTTTAAACCCTTCTTTAATATATTATCCTATATAGATAAATTCCGGGCTAATAAAATAAAAGCTTTATAAAAGTAGGTAGTTAATAAAAAGAGGTTAGAAGACCTAATATTATTAATAAAACTGGAGGTAATAGAGCGATTTTAGGCTTAGACTAATAAAATAAAATAAATCTATTAGTACGCTTATAAAATTTAAAAAAAAAAAAATAATTAAGTTTTATAAATTCTAGAAAGTCTTTTATATTTATTTAATAGGTATTACTAACTAAATAGTAGGTACTATAGGCAGCGTAGGTACTAATAATAGTAAATATAGCTTCTTTTATTTTATAAAGCTACTAGATAAGCCGAGTATATACGTAACTTACTTTAGCAGGCCTTTATAGTATTATTATCTTAGTAAAAAGTTTAACAGGTAATATAGAGGCTTATATAGAATTAAATAAAAAAATATTATTTTAAATTACGTAATAAGTCTATAATAACGTTATTAGTTTATAATATTAGTAGGCGGGGTAAAATGTAATAAAAATAAAATATGAAAGAATAAATAAGTCTTTTATACTTTTACTCGGGAGTAAATCTAAATAATAAATTAAGAATAAATTAAATATAATTTTTAATTACTTAGTTCTTATGTTCCTATATAGTATTATAATAGACCTAATAAATATTTATTATATCTATTAATAGACTTACTAAAAGTCTATTAATAGACCTATTAAAAGTCTATTAATAGATATAATAGATTTCCATTATATCTATTAGTTACGTAACCTTTTTATCTTAATATTTTTATTAGTTTTTTTTAGAGGTCCCCGTATACTATAGCCTAATACCTAAATATAAATTATAATATTATTTCTCTTTTTTTACTAATTTATTCTTAAATTACGTATTTTATTAGGCCTTAATTAATTAAAGCTAGTTTTTATCCTCTACTTATAAGCTTACTATTTTTATTATATTTAGATTTAAAACTTACGCCTTCTATACTAGTCTTAAAATTCATTATTATAGCTAAATTACCGCTTTTTTTTATAATAATTTTTTTTCTTTAATAGTTATTATTACGGTATACTTTCTAATAACTTAAACGCTTATATATATTACTTAAAATATATTACGACTTATAAATTTTACGTAAACTTCTTTTAGATCTTTTTTAATAAGATTTATTAGAAGTATTAAATAAAAATAATAAAAAATAAAAAATTCCTTACTAAAGTATTAGCTTATTTAATATAAAATAAAAAAATATTTAAATAGGTAAAGCTGCGTACTTATAAAAACACTAAATCTTCTTTTCTAGAGTTATTACCGTAACGTTACGCAATTCTAGACTAATTATTTAAACTTTTACTATATTATATAATTAACTAACTTTTAATAAGCTTCTTATATAGTAACTATAATAACTTTTCTACTAGCGCTAATAACCTATAACCTTTTTAATAGTAATTAAAGCTGTTCTTTATAAAATTTCTTAATTCTCTTATAATAACTACTAACTTTTTAATAATAAACTTCTATATAACTACCTTACAGCACTATAGTATACTTTTTTTTAACTATCTACTTTACTTTTATACGTACGTATATCCCCGCGCCTAAATAATTTTAACTATTTTAATAAACTTTTTTTACTAGAGCTTCGCTTTCTTCGCTGCTTTAAGAAAAATTTTTTTTATTATTATTAAAATACTATTACTACTACTACTACTACTACTACTACTACTACTACTACTACTATTACTATTACTACTATTATTACTATTACTACTACTACTACCGCTACCGCCGTTCTCTATTTTAAATAAAAGAGTATAACCCTTTTTTTACTATTCTTTTATAAATTTTACTATATCTTTATATAAGTAATATTAAACTTTATAATCTTTATAAGTATTATTAAAATTAAAAATTATATCTAGTTTAAGTAAAAAAAGGCGTATTAGAATTAAATTAAAATTAAAAATAACTTTAACTAAAAAATTTTTTAGTTTATTAAGTAGGCCAGCTAATTATACTATATTAAAATAGAAGTTAGGGTAGTTCTTAATATAATCTAGCTAGTTATTATTATTAGTAAAAGCCTATACCGTATACTATAGGTTACTTAACTTAATAATTAAACGCTAGAATGCCGATATTATAAATATAATAATAATATTAAAAGATTTTTAGAGTTTAAGTATATAGTATTTATAGAAAGGAGAAAAAGTTATTATACTTATTATTATAAACGTACTAAGTATTAAACGCGCTATATACGGCCTATAGTTTTACCTAAAATAATAACTTATAAATACTCTATTATTATTTTATAGTTATTACCCTGCTATTATTACTACTACTACCTAATAAGTTATTTATTAAATTATCGCTCTACTAGCTATAACGGAATTTTAAAAATTCTATATTTAATAAACTTTAGTTATAGCGCCTCTACTTTACCTATTTATATTAAGTAAGGACGTAGCGTACACTAAGTCGATACCGCTCCTATAGATAAACGTAAAGAAATAAAAATACTAAATACTTTTTATTTAATATTAAGTCTATTAGAAAAATTAAGTTTAATAATTTAAAGCTATTTAGCTCTTCTATTTATAATATAAATATTAGTTTTTCACTTATACTATAGTCTATCTTAAATATAGTAAATATTTTTATAATTTTTAATTTAGCTAATTCTTTATAATACGCTCTTTATTTTAGGTCTTCTTTAATTAACATTTTATAGTTACTTAAATTATACTTAAATTACTATATAGTTTTTAACTCTAAGTAGTTCTATTACTTAACTAAAAACTATTTTATATTTTTTTTAATTATTATATAATTTTTATATTTTATATTTGTCGTCTCTCTTAGATATATAATAAAAAATTATTTAGATAAGTATTTCTAGATCGGCTAGTTCTAGTAGTAATATATAAAATATTAAATATACCTTTACGTTTTTAAATAGCTCTAGCTTATAATTAACTAGACCCTTTTATATAGTAATAAAAAATAGTCTAATCCTAATATAGTCTAGTGTTTTATATTTCTTTTTTTTAGGTTTTTTATTAAAAGATAGATTTTATCTTCCCTTTTTAACCAAAATATTATTTTTCCCTTTTAGTTTATATACAATATAGTTTGTTTTTATATTTTAGCTATATTATTTTCTATAAACTAGTAGGTTAATTTTATATTATATACTATTATAATAACCTTCTCTGTTTTCTTATTAGTAGAAATTATTTAATAAAATAGATATAGATATCTTTTATAGTTAATATATAATAGTATTTTTCTTATTACTAAAAAATATATATTATTATAGGCTATCTCCGCTAGTAGTAGTAGTATTACTTAATTATTTTTCCTTTTATTATAGTATATACGTAAATAAGTTTCTATAGTTTAGTTTATTTATTCTATTTATTTATCTATTTATAGGTAGTATGCTATTAATAATTTTTATTTTATTTTAATAAGTACTATTAGTATCGTCTAGTAGTTTAATGTAAATAGTTTATTTTTATTATTAATAATTATTTTAGGTATTCTATAGTATTATATTAATCTACTAAGTATTAAAAATGCTAATTATTCTATAGTACACTTCTTCTAATATAGTATTATTTTAGTATATTTAGTAAATTTATTTACTATATTAAGTATTACGTTATATTTACTCTTATAACTAGATTTTTTTAATATTAGTAGTTTTGTAATAAAGTCTATTACTATATTTTCCTTTAGTACTATTAGTATTAATAATAGTTATAGTTTACTATACTTAGAGTATATTATATATTTATTGTTTTAGTATTTTGTATATTTGCGAGTATACGTTTCTATCTTCTTTTTTATTTTTAGAAACTGGTAGTTTTATTAAATTAGCTTTACTATTTAAGCTACTCCTAAGTATCTATATAGTAAATTATTATACTACTATTATATAATTTTTATTTAATATTTCTTTAGTATCTTCCTTAAAATTTATATAAATTTATTTAGTGTTATAAAAGGTCTTAGTAAACTATTATAGTTTTTTATTAATATTACTATAGTATCTACTATCTATTTTCTTCCTAGATTCCTTTTTTTTATTTAGTATATTTACTCGTGTATTATTATTTTTTAATATATATATAATTTAAAATTTACACTATCCTAATATCTTTTACTATCTAGCTTATTATAATATTAGTTTTTTAGTTATTGTAAATTATAGTAAGTTTTTATAATTAAAAAAAACCTTTAGCGTTAAGTAGCTATAAGTATGAATCCTCTAATATTTATATAGTTTTATAATTACGTATAACGCTTTATTATATATATTATATTTTATCTTTATATTCTTAAACTTATATAAATAGTATATTATAGGGAATTATTTTTTATTTTTATTTTTTACTTAGCGTAGACCTCTATAGCTTAATCTAATACGTTTATTTAAATTATAATAGCTAGTTACTAATAAACGTTATAAGTACTAGTAGTATAATATATACCTTTACTAGTACTTTAAATACTGTTTATTATTCTTTCTTTTATTAGAATAGAATAATCTTCTTAGTTAATTCTATTAAAGAGTATATAAATTTTATATATCTCTTAATAAATTATTACCTAAATTTATAAAATCCTAGAAACTCCTATACCTATTTTATAGTTATAAGTATTAGCTAGTCCTATATAATTTCTATTTTTATTAAGCTTATCTTTATTCTTTTTATAAAAATAATATATCCTAAATATTTTAATTCTATTTTATAAAATTTATATTTTTCTAGTTTTAGCCTAAGGTTTATTTTATTTAATACTCTTAGGATAATCTTTACATATTTAATATACTCTTTTTTATTTTTTAAAAAGATATAGATATTATTTAAATATATAATAATTAAAATATTAAAATAATTTTTTAGTACGTTCTTTGTAAACATCTAAATCCCTACTCTTAGAGTTATTACTATAATATTACGCGACCCTAGACTAGCTATTTATACTTCTACTATATTATATAATTAACTAACTTTTAATAAGCTTCTTATATAGTAACTATAATAACCTATTATTATTACTAATAACCTATAACGTTTTTAATAATAATTAAAATATTAAAATAATACTGTACTCTCTATAGGACCCCTTAGTCCTTTTAAAATAATTACTAACTTCTCTAATAGCTCTATACAACTGCTTTATAGCGCTATAGTATACTTTTCTATTACTACTATCTATTTTAAAGCCCTACTTTTATACCTATATATATTCCTGCGCCTAGATAATTTTAATTATCTTAATAAACTTTTTATACAAAAGTTTTACTTTTATTACTATTTTAAAAAAGTTATTTTTTTATTATTAAGATACTATTACGATTACTACTAATACTGCTGCTATTCTCTATTTTAAATAAAAGAGTTTTACCCCTTTTATACTATTATACTATAAAGCCTACTATATCACTGTATAATTAGAAGTAGATTTTAATATATTTATAAATATTATTAAGGCTAAAAATTATATTTATTTTAAGTAAAATTAAACGCGTTAGAATTAAATCGGAATTAAAAATATTAACTAAAAGATTTAGCTTATTAAGTAGACTAGTCTATCGTACTACGTAGAGATACAAGTTAAAATAGTTTTTAATATAATTTAGCTAGTTATTACTATTAGTAAAAGTCTATACTATACGCTAAAGATTATTTAGTTATTTAATTATTAAATACTAAAATACTAATGTTGTAAATATAATAATAATAAAAAAATTTTAAAATTTAAGTGTGTAGTATTTATAGGAAGAAGAAAAATCTATTATACTTACTATTTTAAACGCGCTATATATTAAATACGATATATATAGTTTTTATAGTTCTATCTATAATAAACTATTACTAGTTTATAGTTATTACCCTATAATTATTACTACTATAGTCCAATAAGTTATTAGTTTAAATTATTACTCTACTAGCTATAATATTTAATAAATTCTATATTTAATAGGTTTTAGGTTATAGCGTCTTTATTTTTGCCTATCTCTATATTAAGTAAGAACGTAGTATATATAAAATTAATACAGCTCCTACGGATAAACGTAAAAAAATAAATACCTAAACAGTTACTAGTATATTTATAAGTCTAAATAGTATAACTAACTAGTTAAATAGTTTATATCTAGTTTAAAATACTATTTTTTATTTATCTCCTTTTTTAATTCGTATTAAGTAGTAGCCGTTTTATAGGTTAAGTTACGCTGGTTAAATGGGTTAGGGTTAGGTCGGGGTTAGTTACCCAACCTAAGTCTAGGTTACTAAATAAATTACGTATTATATAATATATAACGCTGAAAATAGTTTCATATATAAATTTACTATTTTATTTATAGTATATTAAAGTTTTAGATTTATAGCTCTTATATTAGGTAAGCTATTTAAGTTTAAAAAACTAATATTGTTATTAAAAATTTAAATACTTTTATTTTAATTAAACTAATTTACGTAATATAAAGGCTATTAATCAAAAACTTTAATATACTATATAAATAGCACTAAATATATATATAAAATTACCTTTATTATTATAAGTTATATATTAGCTAAAATATTTAGTAACCTAGAAAGTAACCTATACTAACCTAAGCGTTAGGTTATACTAGGGTTACTCTCTGGGTTACTAAATATTTTAGCTAATATATAACTTATAATAATAAAAATAATTTTATATATAGATTTAGTTCTCTATGTATAGTATATTAAAGTTTTAGATTAATAGACTTTATATTACGTAAGTCAGTTTAATTAAAATAAAAGTTTTTAAATTTTTAAAAACTATATTAGTTTTATAAACTTAAATAGCTTACCTAATATAAGGGCTATAAATCTAAAACTTTAATATACTATAAATAAAATAGTAAATTTATATATAAAACTATTTTCAGCGTTATATATTATATAATACGTAATTTATTTAGTAATCCAGACTTAGGTTAGGTAACCTAATCCTAACCTAACCCCAACCTATTTAACCAGTCTAGGTTAAGTATTATAAATATTTTTACTCTAGCTATTTAATTTTATAATTCTCCTATATGTGGTAGAAAATATTAATTTTTTATTATTATATTATTAAGCTTTTAATAGTAAATATATGGTTTTAGTATTCTATTCTTTTTTAATATAAATATTAGTAGTAACGCTACTAGCGATATTAATAGTTATATATAGTACTTTTTAAGGTATTACTTAAAAAATTTTTATATTTATTAAAATTCCTTTATTATGTAGGGGTATAATAGCCTAGAGAATAATATTTTCCCTTCTTTTAAAACTATTTTATAGTTAACTAGTTTATTTTTAGGTAGTACGTACTATTTTATTTTTTCCTAAAATAAGTAACTCTACTTCATATATTTTTTAGAGATTTTATAAATTATATTTTTCTTTACTTTTTTATGTTTTATAATTTAATAACCTAATCTAGTATCTACTAAAGTAGGTTTATTTTTTTATAAATTCTCTTTTTAAGATAATTATTTTTATTATTTTTTTATTTACTATCTCTTAAATATAATACGTAGATATTACTTATAATATATAATTATAGTATTTTAATAAAAGTTTTCTTCTTCCCTGATTAATATTTACATTATATATTTACAATTATAGAAGTTCTAATATAATATTATAATTACTATGTACTATTACGTTAAAGGCAATTTTTTAGAGTATTAATAGATTTTAAAGCTAGTAATAGCCTTATATTTAACTTATAATATATTTAGTATTAGATTTTTTTCGTGATATAAAGTATATAAAAGTTATTTTTAATATATAAATATTTATATATTAATTGAACAAATAGTGTGGCTGTAGTAACTCGGGCGACTAAAAGGAATTTTAAAAAAGAAGGAGTGTGTGTATACCTTTATAAGTTATTTTTAAATTTTTATTAAATACCTATTTTATTAATTACTTATTATAATACGTAGTTCTCTTATACCCTTAAGTCTAGTATTACTTTTATCTATCTTTCTTTAAGCTTTACTTGTAGCTTAATTAATAAAATATTATTTATTATATTTAGTGTTTTTATAAATCTTTTAAGTTTACTAGTAAACCTTAAAAAGTATTTATAAAGGTAGTTATTCTTTTTATAAAATACTCTTTTACTCCTCCTAATCTAAATATTCTCTTACTCTACCTATATTTATTATATTTTAAATATAAATACGTTTACGAATACTCCTATATATAGATTTTATTAATAATTATATTTATTATTATATAATTCGCCTCCGTATAGTTTAGAAAGTATTTCTTTTTTTTATTTATTTTATAAGTATTAATTAGAGTTATTAATTAGATAGTAAAACTATATCTATTTATATCTTAGTCTAAAAATTAAATACTAGTTCTCTTCTTTAGTAGTATAATATATAGAGTATATATTTACTCTATATAATTACTATTTTATTATATATAATATATTAGATTTCGATAATCTAGACTATACTTTAGTTTATAGCTAGAGTTTTTACGTAAATAGTTTTACTTGCTAGATTAATTCTAGTAAATAATATCAATCTACTTTTAATTTTTTTTAAAAATTAGTTTTATTCTTCGCAAAGCAGTCGTAATATATATAAAATTAAATATTATTACTTTAGTTACTTTTCTATTAAATTAATTTTATTCTTAGTAATCCTATATATTAACTTCTTATTTTTTTTTTCCTTTTTTTTCGAGTATAGCGTTAGCGCTTTAAGTAGTAAAAAGTTTATTTTATCTATCTTTCTTATTTTTACAGTTTTAATATAATATTAAATTAAATAAGTTATTTTATTTCCTTATTTTTTTAGGCTAAAATTACTAATATTATTAGTAATAATCTACTCGTTATTTTTATCTTTCTATTTTTTAGTATTTTATATATTTAATTACTATTTAATTATATTTTTTAATTTATTTTTTTATGTTTATCCGTAGGAGCTATATCGACTTAGTATACGCTACGTCCTTACTTAATATAAAAGTAAGTAAAAATATAAAAGCGCTATAACCTAGGGCCTATTAAATATAAAATTTTTTAAATTTTATAGCTAGTAAAGTAATAACTTAATAAATAACTTATTAGGCGGCAGCTGTAATAACGGCGGGGTAATAACTATAAAATAAAAATAGTTTATTATAAATAGAACTATTGGCCGTATATAGTATATTTAATATATAGTACGTTTAAAATAGTAACTATAATAGCTTTTTCTCCTTTTTATAAATACTATACACTTAAACTTTAGAAATCTTTTATTATTATTATTATATCTATAATATTAGTATTCTAACGTTTAATAATTAATTTATTAAGTAATCTTTAGTATATAGTATAGGCTTTTACTAATAGTAATAACTAATTAAATTATATTAAAAACTACTCCGACTTCTATCTCTGCGTAGTATAATAGGCTAGCCTATTTAATAGGCTAAATCCTTTAGTTAACTTTATTTTTAATTCTAATTTAATCCTAATACGCCTCTTTTTACTTAAGATAGACGTAATTCTTAGCCTTAATAACACCTATAAAGACGTTAAAATTTACTTTAGATTATACGGTAATATAGTAAACTTTATAGTATAATAGTATAAAAGAAGTAAAACTCTTTTATCTAAAGTAGAGAACGGCGGTGATAGCAGTAGTAGTAGTAATAGTAGTAATAATAATAATAATAATATTTTAAAGAAAAAAGAGAGAAGGTTCCTTACAGCAGCGTAAAGTTAAGAAGTATAATTATAGTAAAAGAAACTTATTAAAACAGTTAAAATTATTTAGATATAGAAATATATATATACATAAAAGTAGAATAGATAGTAGGTAGTAAAAAAAGGGTGCGCTATAGTACTATAAGATAGTTATATAGAAGCTTACTATTAGAGAATTAGTAGTTATTATAAGAGAATTAAAAAATTTTATAAAAATCCTATAGGGAGTACTATATTATATTTTAATACTTTAATTACCGTTAAAAAGGTTATAGGTTATTAATAATAGTAAAAAGTTATTATAGTTACTATATAAAAAGCTTATTAAATGTTAGCGTCGATAACGTAATATAGTAAAAGTTTAAATAGTTAGCCTAAAGTCGCGTAATATTACGGTAATAACTCTAGGGGAAAGAGTATTTTTTAATCTATAGTATTTAGTAATATAGTCTAGTTTTTTATATATAAAATAAGTATGTTCTTCTCTTTTAAGATTATTTTTAAGATTTAGCTTATAAAACACTTTTCTCTTCTCTATACTTTTAGTAAGAGTGTTTAGTTTTATATATTAGTAATTATAAATATTTCTATTTTACTAGCTAGCGTATGTTTTATAGTAACTAGTTTATCTATTTAGTTTACTAAAACTTAGTTAGTTTCTTTCTATACACTAAAATATTTAATTAAATTTATATTTTCCTGCGTGGATTTTTTTAAATTTATAATATAATTTTTAAAGCTTATTAATAGATACTCTACTTTATATAAGCTTCTTTTTTATATTTCTTTTTAATTCTTGTTTACACAGCGTTATTAAGGGTATATCTTTTTACTTTAGTTATATAGTATAGTATTTAAATTTTATTATATACTCGACAGCTAAATAGGTTTATTTAAGTTTTTAGATAATATATTTAGCTAGTAGCATCTAGTTCGTAATTTTAAAAAGTTACTTAAGGTTCTCCCTAAAGATAAAATAATTCTTAATTATTTTATTAATTCTATTTTTTTTAGAGTTCTCTTTAGCTAAGTAGGCACTAATATAAGGTTAAATCTATTTTATAGCCTTTCCTCGTATATATATAGTAGTAAATAAGATCTTATTTTATTTTTTATATCTAGAGTAGTAAAGTAGAAATATAAGTCTAATTATAATTATTAATAGTCTAGTTTTCTCTAGTCTCTATTCTATAAATGTAGTAGTATAATTTAATTATATAGGTTACGTATAGAAGTAAAATTCTTAAAGCTACTTATATTAAAGGTATTTAAAGTATTAAAGTCCTTTTAGGCTTCGGATTAGTTTTTAGATAAAAATAGTAATAATTATTTTAAGTAAAATATTTCTCTATAAACTAGTAATAGGGTTAGTATTAATAGTATAAAATATTAAATTAATAAAAGCCTAAGTAATCTAAATAATAAATTAAGAATAGGTTAAATATAAGTTTTAATCGCTTAGTTCTTATATTCCTATATAGTATTATAATAAACCTAATAGATACTTATTATATTTATTAATAGACTTACTAAACGTCTATTAATATACCTACTAAGAGTCTATTAACAAATATAATAAACTTTTATTATATTTATTAGTAATATAATTTTTTTATTCTAACTCCCCTATTAACTCCTATAGAGGATAAACGAGCTAGAAATTACTAAATTCTAAATTTAAAAAATACAGACTAGTTTTATAAATAAAAGTACTAAAAAGCCGTAATAGATATACGTAAAAAAGAATAAATTTTTTATTTTAAAAAATTTTATAAACTAGTAATATAAGCTCTAAGGTATTTTTTTGTAATATACCCCCTAGTTAAGCTAATTAAAATAGCTTAATTATTTAAGCGGCTTAAAATTAATTTTTTTAAGCTTATAGCAGCTGTAGAATTAATTTTAAAAAAAGCTTTTTTAAGTAAACTTTTAGCAAGCAGTATTACTAAGTAATACAGCTTTAAAGTAAAAAACTAATTATAATAGGTATACTAGCGTTTAGTAATATAAATAGCGTTTATATAATTTTTTTACTAATTTTTTTAAAATAATTTTTATTTTTTTTTATTTTTTATTATTACTTTTACGCGCTTTTATACTGTCCGCCTAGTATTATAGCTCTTCTTTTAGTTTTTTTTTCTCTTAATAGCTTTTTAAGCGTTTTTTAATTATTATAGATACTATAAGTTAGGTATTTATAATACTACTATTATAGCTATAGTAAGCTGTAATACTATTTTTAATTTTTACTATTTAAAATTTTTTAGTATTTTAATTTTTAATTTCTTTTTAAAGACTCTACTAATCTTTATTTAATAATAAAAATAGATAATTTTTAATACTTATTATTCTAATTATTTTAATTACCTAAATTTAATTAAGAGGGCTTAGTATTTTAAGTATTTTATGTATACTTAAGTTAGTAAAGAGCTAATAAAATTTTATTTTATAGCTTTTAGCTTTTTATTTTACTTATTTTTAGACCTGTAATTACGCTCTGCTAAAAGTAAATAAAAAAGTAAAAAAATAAGCGTTATAAAGCGCGTAAATAATAAGTAGTTTAGTAGAGCTAAGACGCTATTTAGTTTTAGTTAAAAATTTCTATAACTTAGCTAGAAATTCTTATACTGTAACGTTTAGAAGCTTTTCTATTTTTTTTATAAGTTAATATACTACTATTATAAGCTAAAGAAAAGCGTTTTATATTTTTAATATAATTAGATTTATTTAAGTTTCTTAATTAAGAAGTTTTATAGATTTTTTAAGCTTTAAAAAATACTATTCCCCTATTATAAACTAAAAATTTTAATAAATTTACTAGTTCTATACTTATATCGGGCTTATAAATAATTATTTTATAATTAGTTTTTATGTACTTAAACACTTTACGGAAAGCTCTATATTAAAAAAAAATTAAATAGGCTTTTAAAATTATTAATTTTCTTTAGCCTATTTTTTCTATTAAGCCTTTTTAAGTATAGTGCACTATTTACGCTTTTTTTTTAATTTAGTTTTTTTAAGTTTTACTAAATTAGATTTAAGAAATAGGCTGTATTTTATAGTAAATAAAAGTAAATCTAGAAAATGTAGAGAAAATAAAAATAATAAGCTACTTATTTTTTAACCTCTATCGCGCTGTAGCAATAAGAATAATATTAATAATATATATTTTACGTATTTTAGTTTATAGTTTTTTTCAGCTCTATCTATCTTTTTATATTAAAATTAAAAAAGTTATATAACTATTAGACAGCGTCTATATAGCTTAATATTACTAATAGATTATAAAATTAAAATACTTTATATTTTATTTTTATTATTTAGGTATTACGCTATTTAGTAAAAGTAATAGAAACTATTATAATACTAAAAAATAAAGCTTTTATTACTAAATATATAAAAGTAAATATAACTATAGGCTAATATACGTGCTAATATCTTAATCTAAAAAATTTAAAAAAATTATATATTTACTATTATAGTTCTATTTATATATAATACATTACTAAGTACTTTTTATTCTATTATAAGGCGCTTTATAGTAAGAAGGCGAAAGAGTTTACTTATAAAAAAGTATAATTTTTTAATTTACTTTTTTTAATTTTTGCTAATATAGATCTTATAGATTATAAAGTTTAATAAGTTATAAACTACTATTAAATAGATAATTAAAATAAGTAAGGACTTAAGCGGTAACTTTATAAATAATATATTTAATAAAATTATTTTACGCTGTACTTAAGTTATTAAAAAATTTAATAAGCTAGTTAAATTATTAATTTATTAAGCTGTTTTATTAGAGTTATTTTATAATTTTTATTACTTTATTATTTATTTTATTCTTTTATTATAGAATTTTTTTAAGTAGTACGGTTTTAAATTATTTATTATAAATAATAGTTTATAAGCTATTTAATATCTAATTTAAAGCGCGTTATACTCTATTATTATATAACTACTTAGGATTTTAGTTTAGTAATTTTTTTTTACAACTTTAAAATTTAGTTATTTTTTAAATTTTTAGAATTACTAAGTTGTAAAAGCTTTTATTAACTTATTAGCTACTATATTACTTATCTAAAGGTACTTAATTTTAAAACTTTTTTTAAATATTATTAGTATAGCTATATATTCTATTTATCTATATAGCGTAAACGGATAGTTATACACTTATTTTTACGTAAAATTAGCTTAATTATTTATTAGTTATTATAGAATATACGCTACGTAACTCTAAAATCTAAAGTAAGTTCTTTAAAAAAGCACTTTAGGGCTATTATTATTTTACTTATATATTTAAGCGCGAGGAGCTCTATTTTAGTAGTTAATATTATAATAGTAGCCTGCCTTTTAACTTTCTAAATAATTATACCCCTAAATAATATAATAATATAGTTATATAAAGATTAGTTACTTTTTAAATTATTTATAAATAAAGCGTTTAAATAAATTATAAGCTTTAGACCCTTATATATACTATATTAAATTACTTAAAAGCGTAATTTATAAAAAAAAATATAATTACGTATTCTACTATAATAAAGTACTCTTTACATAAATTAATTAAAAAATAAAAAAGTTTCAAAATAATAAATACTATATCTAGTTATATTATAATAGTAATATAAAATATAGATTTAATACGCTTTTAATACGCTTTAATTTTAGTTTTTATTACTTTTTTTTTATTCTTAACTAGCTCTTCTAATAGTAAAGGCGTTAGTAAAAAAAGTACTAAATTAGCTATTTTAAATTTTTTTATAATCTTTTTAATATATTAATTATAGATTAGTATAATTATTTAACTTTCTTAATTTTTAATTATCTATATTTTGAAATACTATTCTATAGCTTAATATACTTCTATTTTATATATTTCTAAAAGCGTATTACGTAGTTTAAAAGCTTTTTACTAATAAATTTTATAGTATAGAAGTAGGATATTATCTATATAAAAAAGTATAAAGATTTTATAATTTATATTAAAGAATAAGTAAGGCTTTTCTTTTAAATAGACAAGGCTAAGCTTAGCTAGAGTATTAATAAAATTTTTATACTATAGTATAAGTAAGTTCTATAGACTATATAAGGCTTAATTAAGCTTTATATAGCTGTCTTTTTATTTATAGCTATTAGGTAGTTTATACTATACTAGGTTTAAGGAGTTAATTAGTATATTAAGAAATATACTAATTATATTAAGTTATAAAATTTTTAAATTAAACTTTACTATAATTATTATAGCTATATAAAAGGAGCACGCTGTAAGTATTATAGTATATATTAATAAAAGCGTATCTGTTAATTAAAAATTACTTTTAATAATAAGGCGAGTTCTATATTTTATATAATAATTATTTTAATTAAATTTATAGGTAAATACTTATTTAAGTAGAAGTAGTTATTTAGTACTTTTAAAACGCGTAACTATTTACTAAGTTTATTTTTTAAAGAGTGTATTTTATTTTTTATATATAGCCTAGTAAAAGAGCGGGCTAAGTAAATATAAAAAAATTATTTTTTATATTACTAATTTTATTAGAATCTCGTCGCTGTATATATAAGTTTTATTTTAAAATATTATTTTTTTAAGGCCCTATCTTATAGAGTAACTTAAACTATAATAATAATAATTATAAATTCTCTACGCTTTTCCTATATAAGATTTATACTAGAAATAAATATATTTATAAAATTATACTAAAGAAAGCTGTCTACGCTATTAAGTAAAGTATTTATAAGTTCTATATTACGTAATAGCTTACTTTTTAAATTAGAACTTAATAATATATAAATACTAAGTAGGTTTTTATTCCTACTCTTTAGTTTAATAGAATCTTTAAAATTTAACTTATATTACTTTTAGCTTTATTAAGTAGTTAGGGTATAGTTTTTTATAGGTCTTTGTATTTTATAAATAGGGGTATTAATTATTTTAATTAATATAAAAAACTTTATATTACTAATTTAAATAATAGTATTAAATAAGCTTTTACCTACTATTTAAAAATTTTATAGGCTTTTTATTCTAGACTATTCTACTGTTTTACTAGAGTATATTTTATAAGGAATACTATAGTATTTATTTATTTTTTAAATTTATACTTTTAAGTTTTTGAAGCTCTAGAGTAGGTTAAGAAGAGATTAAACTAATATTTATATTATATAATATATAGATTTACGCCTATTAGTAGGTTACGCTAATAGTTTACGTATATATTACTTATATAGAGCTTTACTTAACTAACTAGCTAAAAGGATAAAATAGGATTTACGCTATAGTATTCTTAAGCTATTACTTAAGTTATATAATATTTTTACTAATTTTTAGTTTATTAGAGTTATAGGCTTATATATTAACAATTTTATTAAATACTTTACTAATATTTATAATTTTAATAGTATATAAAATATTTATAAGTTTTATAGCCTCTTTCTATAAAATAGACTATTTTTTTTTTAGAAAAGAGTTTTATTAAACGTAATATTATACGTTATAATAACCTAGTTAAGTAATAGTACTTATATTTTATAAATATTAAAAGTTACGTAACTAACTAAATATCTAATATAAGTATATAGAATTATTTTAAATTTATACTTATTACGTCTACCTACGCGATTCTTATTTAACGGATATATATAATAACTATAAGTATATATATTATTTTATTTTAAGCTTAAATCTGCTGTTTAGTACTTTATAAGCTTAAGTTTATAATAATAAAAATACTATCTAAACTAGCTATAAAAGATCTTATTTAGAGATTATATACTTTTAAAAGTTATTAGACTAATATTATAAAATACTATAGCTACTTTTATAATTTATAGCTAAAGCTTCTCTAGTAAGTTTATACTAAGTCTTATAATAATAGTTTTATTAATAATTTTTTAACTAGTGTGTTTAGCGTCGCTATTTAGCTTATATATATAAAAAGGTAGTGTTTTAATGTTTATAGTAAGCTTTTTTTATTTATTTTTTAAAGCGCGATCTTCTGTGCTATAAATAGATAGTAATATTATTATTTTAAAAAACTTTTATAATTTTAAAATTATAATAAATATATACCTATATAGCAAAATTTAAAAATACTTTTATAAGCTCTAAAAGTAATTTTATTTATAAACTCTATATATAAATCTTCCTACTATAATTATTTTTAATTAATAATATCTACTACTCTTCGAGCCTTTTTTTAGGTATATTAAAGGAATTTTAGAAAATACGCTAGTATAATTATAATAATTTATTTTTTAGTTTTTATAAAATTACCTAAGTTGCGTATATAAAAAAATATTATTTATAATATATACGTTTAATACCTATAATATAAATATTTTATACTTTTTAAACTAGAGTATATAAAATTTTTTAATTTAAATATTTTACTCTTTAGTACTATATATTTTTAGTATTAATACGTAGATATATTAACTATAAATAAAATTTTTAATATACTAGTATTATACTCTAAACTAAAGAATAAAAAAATTAAAACTTATATTTAATAAATATAAAATTATATTTATAAATAAATATTATAAGTATAACACTTTATTTTAAAAATTTTATACGTAGTATATTATCTAAGTCTAAATTCTAAAGTCTCTTATTATATAGATAAGTTTTAGATATTATATATAAATAAAATTTTTTTATAATAGCTATATTTTTTATTATAAAGTCTTTTATAGAATTTCTTTTTAGACTATTTAAAACATTTTTAATTACTTAGATTTTTATACTAAAAATTAGAAAAGCTTATATTTTAGTTTTAATAGTATAGATACTATTAGCTTTTTTAAAAAAATCTTAAAATAAGTAGTAATCTATTATTTATTAAATATAAAATAGTACCATTATTAAGAATAGTATTTTTAGAAAGCGTATAAGTATTATAATTTTATATAAAATATATACTACTACTTTCTTCTAATTTACTATTTATAATAAGTAAAGAATTAATAACTATATATACTAAAGAGCTAAAAAATTTTAGCTTATTAGACTTTTTACTTAATATAGTATTTCCTTTAAACTATTTTTTTTCCTTAAATATATTATAAAGAGCTATAAATTTATTAAGTTTAAGGCGCTTAAAGAGTTTTTTTTTTTATTCTTTTTAAAAAGCGGCGTAGTTTAACTAGTATAAGTATCTATTAATACTAATTATAGGTAATAGTACTTAGTAGGTTTCTAATAGTACCCTTTAGATTTATAAAAGTACTAATATAATTTACTCTTATCCTTCTCCTTAGGGTTATTATTGTAACGTTACGCGACTCTAGACTAGCTATTTAAACTTCTACTATATTACGTTATTAATACTAACTCTTAATAAGCTTTTTGTATAGTAATTATAATAACTTTTTATTATTACTAATAACCTATAACCATTTTAGATAAATAGTAATTAAAGTATTAAAATATAATATAATACTTTATATAAAATCTCTATAAAATATTTTAATATGTTTATAATAACTACTAACTTCTTAATAGTAAGCTTTTATATAACTATTTTATAGTACTATAGCGTATTCTCTTTTTACTACCTACTACCTATTATTTTTTTACGTATACGTATATCCCCGCGCCTAAATAATTATAACTATTTTAATAAACTTTTTTTATTATAACTATACTTCTTAACTTTACGCTGCTATAAGGAACTTTCTTTTTTTTTAAAAAAATATTACTACTACTACTATTATTATTACTACTATTACTATTATTATTATTACTACTACTACTACTACTACTACTACTACTACTACTGCCGCCGCCGTTCTCTACTTTAAATAAAAGAGTTTTACCTTTTTTATATTACTATACTATAAAGTTTACTATATTATTATATAATTTAAAGTAAATTTTAATATTTTTATAGGTATTATTAAGGCTAAGAATTATATCTATTTTAAGTAAGAAAAAGCGCGTTAGGAATAAATTAGAATTAAAAATAATATTAACTAAAATATTTAGCCTATTAAATAGGCTAGCCTGCTATACTACGCGAAGATAGAAGTTAAGGTAGTTTTTAATATACTTTAGCTAGTTATTACTATTAGCAAAAGCCTATACTATATATTAAAAGTTATCTAGTAAACTAATTATTAAATACTAAAATACTAACGTTGTAAATATAATAATAATAATAAAAGATTTTTAGAGTTTAAGTATATAGTATTTATAAAAAAGAGAGAATACTATTATAGTTACTATTTTAAACATACTATATATTAAATACGCTATATATAGTCTATAGTTTTACTTATAATAAACTATTTTTATTTTATAGTTATTACTTTACTATTATTATAACTACTATTTAATAAGTTATTTATTAAGTTATCGCTCTACTTACTATAAAATTTAAAAAATTCTATATTTAATAGGCTTTAGGTTATAGCGCCTCTATATTTTTACCTACTTTTATATTAAGTAAGAATATAGCGTATACTAAGTCGATACAGCTCCTACAGATAAACGTAAAAAAATAATTTACTTTTATTTTTTAGCTATAAGCTATTTAATTAGGGAGACAGATTCTATTTATTAATTATTATAAAAATTTTAAAGCTTTTAGTAGTTAATATAATAGTTTTATTTTATAATATTACTAAAAAGATTTTTTCTACTTTTATTAGAGAAAGCTTTTTACTTTTAAGTATTAATTTTTAGACTTAGGTTATATATATCTATATTACCTAATTAAGTGCTAATTTTTTACTAACAGCAGTAAAAAAGTTAGTAATAGCTAACTTATTTTAAATATTACTAAGCTTATATACCTCCGCCTTTCTATAAAGAGCTTTTTATTTATAATACTATAGCTTAAGAGCTATTTTTTTTTATATTTTACTTTTTTTAAATAAGTATAGTATTATTATTTTATAATATTTTTAGCTACAGCGTTAGTAGTTAAAAGCTTTTATTTAAAAAAATAAATAATTAAGTAAGTTAAAATATTTCTCTTAATAGTATAGTATATTTAAGCAGCGCTTATAAGCTCTAAAGCTACTATTATACTAATTTAGTTTTAAATATTTATTACTTAGTTTACTTTAGTAGTATAATTAGTTAAGTAAGTTTAGTATATAATTATTTTAGTAGTATAATTATAGTAAATTTTTATAATTTTAATATTAGTTACTTTTATAATACGTAAAAGCTTAAGTATTTAAAAAAGATTATTAAAATTATTAATGCTTTTAATATTAGAATTAATAATATTCTAAATATAGTAAAGTATATACTATATTTTAAGCTATAAATATTAAGTTAGCTAGCTTACTAAATTAGTACAACGGATATTATTACTTAGGAGAAATAAAATAGTTTTAGATATTATAATACTTAAAGAATTATTAGTTATAAGACTTACTAAGTGTTTAATAGCTAAAGATATAAATTATTATTAGTATATAAATAAAATAATACTTACTAGATTTATAGAACTAGAAGCTTTAAAATATAAAATTAAAAAATTAATTAGAGTTTTAAAACATAGGATTTTTAATAATTAGATATAGAGAGAGAATTTTCTTGTATTTCTAAAACGTTAGACTTATAACTATAGAGAAAAAATAAGCTAGAAATTACTAAATTCTAAAATTAAAGAGTAGAGACTATTTTTATAAATAAAAGTAATAAAAAGCCGTAATATATATACGTAAAGAAAAATAAATTCTTTATTTTAAAGAGGTTTGTAAACTAGTAACGTAAGCTCTAAGGTATTTTTTTATAATAACTCCTTAAAGGTCCTCGTACACTATAGTCCAATACCTAAATATATATTATAATATATTAATATATAAATTATAGTTAATTAATTTTTAATATAGTATATACTAGATTTTTTAATATTTATATACGTTGCTCTATTTATATATATAAGTATAGACGTTTAGTATCTATATAAAAAATATTATAATATTCTCTTTAGTAGATAATATAAGAAAAAGTAAGTCTATTTTTACTAAGAAAAATATAGTATCTAGACGTAGTTAGTAATTTACTTATTATAGTAAATAAAATTAATTAAATCCCCTACTACGTCTATTTTATTTTTACTTTTTATATATTCTTCTTTATAGAGTTAGTATAGTTCTTTTTAACTATATTTTACTTAATAAGTTATCTTTAATACTATTAGTTGTACTTAGTAATATACTATATAATCTATCTTCTTTTATTTTATAATATATATATAGCTTTTTATATTAAATTTTTGTTTAAGATATTTATATTATATTACTAAATATTATTAAAGAAAAGAGTTTAGTACTAAGAAGGTTATATAAAAATAAAGAAAGGCTAAATAGAAAATAAAGATTTAATAGTAGTCTAGTTAGTTAAAAATATTAATTAAATAAAAGTTAAGCTTATAAGGAGGGTAACTAATAGATATAAATAATATACTAATAAAATATTAAACTTTAAATTAGTTTAAGATACGTCTATTATATTATTTATTTAATAGATAATAGTAAAAGGAAGATATAGCTATTAAGTACTAAAAAAAGTATAGTTTTAGTAAGGTATACTAGAAGTACTATTATATTTTTAAAGTTTACTATATTTTAAGAAAGAGTAGAGGAATAGTTTCTAAGACTTTTAATTTTATATTTTAGGATATATTATCATAGGACGTAAATTTTATACTAATAGGGGTCCTAGCGTAAGCTATAGCTAAAATTATTTTTCGTATTAAGAGAAAAGTCTTTTCCAAAGCAGCGTGTATAACTTCTAGATTTAGTAGCGAATTTCCCGTCAACCTGCGTTGAGCCGTAATAGTCAGAGATTGCGCAAGTCAATGTAAATATTCCAATCGACTTGTCCTCGGAAATAATTGTGAGCCGGAGGCAAAGAGGAATGAGAGAAGTGCGAAATTACAAGGCGTCAAACTCGTGAGGAAGGGCTAACGGCATGGTCGACGAGCATTATTGCATCGTAATGAAGGCTGAAGACCCGCATATAATTATATCCCTTCCGGGCACTTCAACGTCCATCTCCAACGTAGAGTCGTTCAGTCTGTGATCGCTTTGCTAGAAAGATTTTCATCGAGATGAAGTTCTACGCCTTCGCTATCTTTGCTTTCGTTGCTGCCAGCCAGGCCCAAGGCAGCTACGGCAACGGCTATGATACTGGCAATGGAGGCAATGGCTATGAGTATGTTACCAATGATGAGTATTTCTTCCCGCCCACAAGGATCTAACTTACCCTCTAGTGTGCAGCAGCCTTCGTCTGTGAAGCCATCTTCCACGATAAAGTCATCCGGTTCTCCAGGCTACAACACACCGAGTGCTTTATCGGTTAAACCATCTAACTTGTTGAGCGCCCTTGTGGGGCATTAGGCTAGGCAGCCAGATGAAGTTCGGTACTGAATAATAGATTTTCGCTCAACGTCTCGCAAAGTACGGTACGCCAATGCTAGCGGAGGAGTCATGGACCTGAACATATGTCGAGCGCTGCGAAAAATTCTTCTTGCATCCTCCGTCACCGAATCCTCGCACAAGAAGTCTTCGAAATAATAGCTACATCGGTCAAACCATCTTCCTCAAGCAAGGTGTTGTCCCCCGCCAAGCCATCCTCATCGTCCAAGGTGTCTTCTCCTCCAGGATATCTCACTCCAAGCCCTTCTTCGACCAAGGCTTCCTCGTCCAAAGCATCTTCCACTCATAAGACGTCCACCTCGATCAAGCCGTCTTCGACTCCGGGCTACGCTACCGCGAGCCCCACATCAGCTACGTCCTTATCTTATTCGACTAATCGAACGTCTTCTTCTAAACCATCTTCAGTGAAGCCGTCGTCTTCAGCTCCCGCGTCCTCCACACCTGGATATAATACTCCCAGTTCCTCTTCTGCGAAGATGTCTACTTCAACTGCATCGTCTCCGACCAAGTCTGCTTCTTCGTCCGCAAAGCCCTCTACCACCCAGAAGCGTGTTCCCCAATCCTCATGCGTCGCCTCCGTCTTGACGGTCACTCAGCCTGGTGCTGTATCCACTATCACGGTCTCCCAGCCTCTCTCCATGAAAGCTGTTATTCAGACTGTGCCAGCCCAGACTAAAACAGTTACTGCATCTGCTGGTTCTGGGTACACAACAACCATTGTCCAAACCGCGCCTGTACAGATCAATACAGTCACGCAATCAGTTGCTGCCATCACCAAGACAATTGCCCAGTCTCTCTCCGCTGCTGCCTCCGTTAAAACTGTAACAACCACCGCGTACGGGAGCGGCCCAGGTACGACAGTGACCCAAGTCTCTACGAAGGTCGTTACCCCGTCTGCACATGCACCCGCACCTGCTAATACGGTAACAATTACGGCGTACGGAAATGGGCAAGGTTCAACGGTGACTCAAATCACCACAAAGATTATCACTCCGTCTGCACCTGCACGTGCATCTGCTAATACGGTAACAACCACGGCGTATGGCAACGGCCCTGCTTCGACAATCACAAAGACCACCACCACCACGACTACTACCCAAGCTGGCTACGCCGCTGCCCAGACCTTTACCAGGTCGAAGACTACCACAGTCCAGAAGACCAATATGGCGAACAAGACCATCACAACCACGAAGAGCGCCCCCTGCTGCGCCACCAAGACCCCTGCTGCTTCAACACATGGGTACAATGCAGGAGGTAACGCTGGGGAATCACAAGTTCGCCATGATGAACCCAAGTCGACCTTGAAGACCATCAAGAAGTGCATTTCGAGCAAGATTAGCTCTTCACACAAGACGCCGGCCCTCAGCACCAAGAAGCCTGCCCACTCCCCTAAACCGACGCCGACCAAGAAACACGGTTACAAGCACGACAAATACAAACATCACGGGTACGGCAAGAAGACGTCTTCGGCCAATCCGACTCTCACATTCAGGGCTTATTACCATAACGAGATGGGACTTTATTTTTCGTTTTCCGTACATCTGTAGATTCTCCTGTTTCCAAAACATGCGTGTATCCTCCTGGAAAGCAGTATTCTTGTACTTAACCCCATCTTTTGGTTCAAAGATGTTAGTTATAGACCTTGAGCTGTATCGCAGTCCTTTTTCAAGTTTCTCCTTTGTTTCCAATATTGCTGTTACATATTTTCGTGCAGATATCAATAAAAGACAAATGGTTGAACGTTGACCTGGATGGTTCCTGCTGCGAATGCGTGGTCTTAAGTCAGCATCAGAAGGTCTGTAGGATTTAACTTATAGGAGAAACGCAATATCTCGTTTACCATTCACATTAGGAAGAGCCCTAGCTGTTTGGAATGTTTGCACAGGCTGATAGCCATCGCATATACTGCTGCTGACACGGGACGATGCGTTTGGCTAGACAAGGATCTCCGATTGAAGGAGCTGCGTAATCGCCGTTTAATCCCCACAAATGTTGTACTCCGAGTCATATCAAGATAAACCACGATCTCGGTGCAGGTAGTGGGAAACGCGCGTGTTGATTCAGTGCATAGAACCATGCTTCATGTAACACCGAAGGAGAAAGAACAAAATGGAACGTTCAATTCATTTTACCGACTTTTATGTTCTTATCTATCGCCACCTTTCCTTGTTGCAAAAGTCCAGGCGACTAGGTGGGCGTAGAGGTCAACATACTCTGCACGTTCTGTCTTGCAGCCCTAGAGCCGTTGTACTCATGACGTCATAGCCCTGGACGCTTCTTAGGTTTGAGAATGCTCGCGTGAAGTGCCGGGCGCCGGGTCATCACTTAGCAGCGTGACCCACGTTCTGCACAGTGGAAATGATCAATTACAATGAACGAATGACCGTGAATGGACGTCTGCAGATGTGCGGGTATTCACAGCAGTCGATGCAGCGCGTCCCGAGCAGCGATGACGAATCAGATCGTCACACGTGCGTTAGTCATCGGGACTTGGCGTCATCGCACTTCCCAAGGCTATCGCGGAGCTGAGTGTTTTTCTCGTCGACCTGTATTGTCATCTTCACACTCCTAGCAGATCCATAATCCCTATTCTCACGTCTACAGAGCACCTACGTCAAGAATGGACTGCGTTCCCTTGCCGATCATCTGCTTCCAGTGCGGAACGTATGCGAGATTCCGGCCCACAATCGCTCTTTATGGGAGCTGATGCAGGAGCAGAGACCAGAACCCGTGCCATTGCAAGGTCGTAGGGCCTACGATTGGCTTCGTTGTGACGGTCGGCATGGCGGTGAGTAGACACCCGTCTCCCCGTGTCTTGCGCACGGACCTCTGACTCTCTACCCAGATCGTCTGCTGGCCAGCCTCGCTGCTGTGCTGTTGTTGCGCGACAGACGCTGGGAAAAAGTAAGTTCTAACGGAGACACACGGCTAACTTGCTGACCGGGATAACCTTGAAGGGTTCTGGCGCTACCCGCCGATACCGGGAGTGCCATATCAAATTGCATCCCGATATGAGAAGTGAGAACTCAGCGCGAAGAGATATTGGAAGCAGGCGAATTGGGCGTTTCGGAACTTTACTTGGGCACAAAGGCCCTGTCCGTGGGGCTGTCGATACCTGATATGGTTAATAAAGGCGTTTGAATCCGGTCTGGCTTGCGGGTAGCTGCATCGCGCGTGCATTACACAGTCACGTGAACACCCGTTCCCTCTGGTCTTTTCTCAATGCTCGCGCTGCACGGTATGCATGTCTCGCGCTCTCTCTCCCGGTTTTCTGGATGAGGCCAGGTTGGTGAAAACAGGCTTTTGGTATCTATCACAAAGGCTTCCCATCGCTTTTATTCCTGCTCTCTTCTCTCACATTCGTGCCCGCAAGTGTTCACCGTACTACGGCGTTGTTCGCGAGTGTTACGGGGAAGCTTAACAAGCGAGGTTCCGCTGTTCGTGTTCCTGAGTAGGTGAGTCTCGTCGTCAACGAATCTCCATAGAAATCAACCCCGCCACTCACCCAGTCTTTCACTTGTTTACTATCAGCCCAGCGGCCTGCCTTGATTGGCTGCGACTGCAACCGACGCGCTCTCGCGGTGTATTTTGGTTAGATTCATCATACTCATTCCCTTTGTTTATTCCACCGCCCTCTCAAGTTTCAACCCCTATGGCGTTACCGCCAGATGCGACGCGTCCTGAAGCGGACCGCTCAGACGAGCCGTCTCACTCCATCACAGAAACCGACCCCTTCATCTTGGAGTATGGTGATTACGGCTCTAACTTATCCGAAGCTCAGCTGAAAAAATCGGAGTACAAACTGTTCTCCGAAATGGGTGTGGCGCCGCCGTACTCCCCGCCGTCCAAGCTACCCGGAGACCCGTGTCCCAATGATCTCAATGTCGAACCGAGCGGGATCATTGGCGGCGGACTCTACCCGCTGGGATTTTACGAATACGAGGACGACCTGATCGACATCACCTGGGAGGAGGGGCTGGAGGCTATCGAAGCCTTCGACTGGGGACCTGCGTTGGAGCAACAGCAAGGGCAGGTACAAACCAACAGTGAAGCACTAGTCCTGACCTCTGCTGGAGAGGTGTCCCACTGCGAGGCTCTATCACCCGATAGCGCACCTCAAGGTACCCCGCTTGACACGCTCATGGACGCCGATGACGTCCAGGACGAACCACTTACTCCGGCGGATACAATGGCCACTCACGTAGAGCCGAGACCTGCTACCCCGACGCCGTTGACGCCGTTGTCCCTGCAACGTGTTGAACAGGACGAACCGACCTCGCCGCTTGATGCGCCCCCCACGCCATACCATGATGCATCCGAGCATCTATCCTCGAGCTCGCCGTGGATCGAGAGCCCACCAGCAAGCGCCAACGTTCTATCAGAGAAATCTGTCACCACGGCACCGCTCGCTGCGCTCGGAGGAGATGTCTCCGGTCCAAGTATTGACCAGCCGGTGCACGACACCATACCTGATGATCTGGATGAGCCGGAGTCGACACCGGGGGATGGAATAATCGTCGATGATCCAGCAAATGGTGAAGAAATACACAAAGTCATTGAGAAGGATGGGCAGCTGATTGTACCGGTACGTATCACTTTTATCGTATCCATAATAGAAGGTGCCAGGGCTCCCGGTCGCTGGTACGCTACGCTTGTTATACATGGTACTAACTTTCTCTAGGCGTCAACACAAGGAGAAGACGCATTCATTCCAAGTCCTCCAACGACGGGTGCGATTGTCACACCAAACGACACCGTAGCGGGTCAGACCCCTGTTTCGCACCAGGAAGGATACACACATTCCAGTGAGGATGGTGTTCTCCCACACACCCGAGCCGGCTCGCCCGTCCCTGAGGACGAAACCGAGGGGGATGATTGGGACAGTCTCTACGACGACGATGGCAAAGAGCCCGTGCGCGAGCGCTCGGAAGTTGGTCCATTGCCAATTGATGCCCTCAGTGGAAGGCCACCAACGCCAGAGTCAGTTCCCGATCCCAGCATGTCTTTGCCGGCGGAGGTGGGTGTTGATGTCGATGCCGATACCAGTGGTGAATCCGGCGCAAAGGAAGCGATAGACCAATCTTCACCAAGTGACAGCATGCCTGTCTACACACTGGAGCTCTCCCAGACGAGTGAGCACGGAGACCCAACACCAGCGCCACTGAAAGATGCCGCAGATGACTCCGGGGCGGTTACTGAAGCTATGGACCTGCCATTGACAGCTACTGCATCTGCGGCAGAAATCAACGAAGTCGCATCGCCGGAGGCTACCAGGCAGATGGCCTGTGAAGATGCATCTTCTATAAGGGATCAATCACCCATGCCGTTTCCGGAGAGCGCAGCACCGGCGGGCTCACCGCCAGTCGATGCACCATTGCTACTGCAAACTGCACCCGAACCAGAAGCTGTCTTGGAGGAAAGGGTCCTCAATGCTACCCACCCAGAGGACGAAAGCCACGCAGCTCCTGAGCCGGTGCAGGATGTAGCATCTGGGCAAGAGCCTGGCAGAACGTCTTCTCCTGTTCCCGAAGTCATTCCCGCACGCGTTACGCTCAAGATAGGGCCTCAAATGTGGAACGAGGCCTCGCCGGTACGGGGCGAGTCCGAACATGATGATGGCACAAGTGCAGAAGAAGGGGACCCACAAGGGGCACCTGCTGCAATATCGGAGCACCCAGCGACCGACATCAACGCGACAACGGAGCGACCAGAAAGGGAACAATCGGTAGGCAGCACGCCCCGGGCAGAAAGTCCTGTTCCGGATTGTAAAGGTCGTGGTTCACGAGGGTCACCCAGCGCGCCTTCCCTCGCTGTCGACGACTCTCGCGTGGCGTCGGAGGAATCAACACCCCAGGCTTTGCTTCCCGGACTGGAAGAAGCTGCCGCTGCGGCACTCTCTTCCACAGCCCCAGACTCAAGTCCCGTGGCTGCGGCCATGCAGGTGGTGCAGTCCGAAGGAGATGCGAGTGCGCCATGGCCTGGGGATCTGCTGGAGCAGCACCTCGATCTTCCGCCATCACCTTTTGCCACTGAAGCAGCCCAGGGCCTCGGCTCCGCAGATCGCAGAGACGCCGAAGCCATCGCAGACCATAGCGCGAAGGCTTCAGGCGAAGCAGACGCTCTCCCAGGTACCGCAGATGCGTCGCTCCCTGCACCGACGCAGGACACGCCGATCGGATCGCCCGACCTTCTACACGACTCCACGGCGTCGGAGCAGTCTGAGGCTCCTCCCGCTGCAGTCTCTTCCAATGCTGACGTTGCGGGGCCATCTGTTCCAGCACCAAAAGCGACTCCGCCGAAAGCCGCCGCGAACAAACGAGCGCGCCCGCCCACATCAACAAAGGCAAAGGGCGCTAGGAATCCAGCGGCGGCGTTCAGCCCCGACGAGCTGTCGGGATCCGAGTACGACGCCCCGCCGAAGAAGAAGCCGAGGAGGAGCATGCAGAGCAAGGCTCCCGCGAAGGCTTCCGGCTTCCAGGCACCCACGATCGCACCTCACGGTAGGGGTGCAACAAAGTTGGCCGCACCGCCGAAGCGGCGGCAGGCGAAGAGGGCGACGAAGCAAGCGGCAAAGGATGAAGACGTAGCTGACAAGGATGATGAAGATGCTCAGGGAGAAGAACAAGTCGTGAGTACCAGCTAGGCAAATATTCGTCCAGCTTATACTAATCCTGCCACAGCGGGCGCCGAAGCGGCGGCAAGCTAAGAAGGTGACGAAGCAGGTAGCAAAGGATGAGGAAGTTGTTGAAGAGAGCGGTGAAGATGCTCAGGGAGAAGACCAGATTGTGAGTATGAACTAGACAAGAACGTTTTCCTGCTTAGACTAATCTTGTTACAGCAAGAAGAAGAGCATACCACGTCCGTTGACAACAGCGCGGTTACTGCGCAGGCAGCCACGTCCGTTGGCAACAGCGCGTCTACCGCTAATGCAGCCATGTCTAGAAGACTCGCTCTCGAGTTGAATAATGGTAAGACCAGGAGTGAGAGGAGGGAATGGCTCGCGGAAGTAGAACGCACGTTTGCCAGAATTGAGCTGGAAAAGCAACGTGCTAACGGAACAACCGTGAAAGGAGCCACCCCAACGCAAGAGGAAGACAAGATGCTGGTAGACATCGACCCAGACGCGGCAGAGAAGAACACGGCGTCCACATCCAAGATCAAAGGGAAAGGTAAGGCGAAGGCTACGCTCGCAAAGACACCGTCCGCGAAGGCCACGCCCGCGAAGGCAGCACCTGCAAACGCCCCAAAGATAACAAAGACTTCCGCGTCCAAGGCTGCCCCAAAACCTAACCCCCGGGCTACTAGGACGAATACTACTACACCCGGGCTGCCTCCCACTCCCGCAAGCTCACCCACTGATCCCGCGCCCGCACGCAACAAATTCGGCTTCAAGCCGGCCGCCGACCGCAAGCGCAAGCCCGACGCGGCCTCCGACGCAGCAGGGGACCCGCAGCCGCAGCCGCAGCCCTGGGCGAAGCGGCAGACGCGGGGGTCGGCGGCGCAGGAGGAGCTCAAGCGCAAGGCGGAGACGGACGCGAACGTGGCGAGGCGGACGAGGGGCGCGCAGAAGAAGTAGGTGGGATGTTCGGTGGGTTTTGCGCGGGGCGGTGACTGGGGAGGGCGGAGTTTGGAGGTTTAGGGGCATATCCGGGGTGGGGATGTGTATGAGGCGTGGGGACGAGGGCTAGGGAGGGAGACGGATGGAGGGTTCGGCTTTTTGCATTTCCGTGGCGTTGGATACCCTGGGCGTGGCGTCGCGGGCGCGGTCAGCGTCTTGGTGTTAGAAACTTTGAGTGGGAAGGGGATAGATAAAGGTATAGGGTGGTGTGGACGGCGGCGTAGTACGAAATTGGGGACAAGGAGCCGACCTTTGAGGCTGGTGTCGGGGTGGTCATTTCGTGGCGCCCGTTTCACGGCAAGTTTCTCGCCTAGAAAAGTGCAGGCTTGCAGTGTAGCTCTGTACTACAGTGTGATGTTTGGGTTGCTATACAAATAGTACCTACCTATATCTTACTAGCAACGGGTCCATCCTCTCGTGCTAGGAGTCCACATATCCACTCTGCCGACTTGTCCACCATAGCCTGCGGGAAAGCATGCCCCACGCCGTCGAACAGCACATCCTCAAACTCCACATCCAGCCCCGGCTCCTCTTCCAACGCCCGCTTGAACGCCTTCAAGAACGGCTCCCCCGCCGCGTACGGCACCAGCTTATCGACCTCCCCGCTCAGATTCAAAATCCGCTTCCCACCTAACCTCTCGCGCACCAACACCTTCATCCTCTCCATCGCCTCACGCCCAACTTCCGCGTCCCGCCCCGCAGGATCAAAGTGCCCCGGCAGCAGCACCCCCGCCGGATCGTACCTCGCCACGGCCTCCACCAGCGCCGGCGGAAAATCGCTGCTCCCCAGGAACCCCGCGCCCGGCGGCGTACTCCCCGTATAACTCTCCCGCCGCGACAGCCGCGCCCGGTCCGCCATCAGCCGCGCATAATCCGGACACCCGATGCCCACGACGGCAGCCGTGATCCTCGGCTCGCCCAGCACACACTGCCACGCGGCGTGCCCGCCCAGACTGACGCCCAGCACAACGTGCCGCGTTATCCGGGGCGCGCCCTCAGCCAGCAGGATGTACGAACGCAGGTGGTCCATGAGCAGCGCCACGTCGGCGGCGGTGCCGTGGACGCAGCCGAACATGTCGGGCGCGTGGCGGGGGTTTCCCTGGGTCCAGGCGGCGTTTGCGCGGGCGTCGACGAGGCGGGTGCCGTGGTTGCGGGCGTCGAAGGAGAGGGCGAGGAGGCCCGGGCCGGCGGGGCGCGCCGAGGCGATGCGTGCGTTCCAGGTGGAGAGGAGGGCGGCGGCGAGGGGGGCCATGGTTTCGGCGGTTTGGAGGCGCGGGTGGAGGAGCCAGAGGCAGGTGATGGTGGGGGTGGAGGGGGGCAGCTCGGCGAGGCCGTGGACGTGCGTGAGGAGGCCGGCGATGGTGTGGGTTTCGTGGGAGATGGGGGGGTAGGACGCGGAGGGGGGCGCGAGCGGGTTCGCGGGTGAGGCCATGGAGGGCGGGAGACGGGTGCGGGGTGCTGGGCCGGGATGCTGGAGGTGGGTTGGAGGTTTATTAGGAGGAGATGGAGAGCTTGGCGGGGTGGAAGTTTGATGGGCCGAGGCTCGGAGGCGGCGCTTCAGGGATCATGATGCGGCGATGAGTGGATCGGAAGGATGCATATCCTGTTATCTCCGGGTGGTGGCGCCCCGGTCATAACGAAAAAGATGTTTTTGAACGCTGTACTGTCCAGGCGACGAAAGGGTTGTTCACAATCTCCCAATGCTCCCAAGGGAAAGGTGAGCGATGTAGCACGTTGACTCGAATGACAAGCTGCCAGTGCCAACAACACTGACGAGCTCCGGTGACACTGCAGATAGGATGCTATCGGCGATTGGAACAATATCAATGGATGGGATGGCCGTTGGAGGTGTCGTTGGGGGTTGACAGACTCCCGCACGCTAAGCAAGGGCGGGGACGACGTTGGGGCCCATGCATCCGGGCTTGCAGGGGTCCACGGTGGCATGGCGAGATTGCATGGGGGCTCCCTCCCGTTTCCAACCCATTTCAACGGCGCACCGAGCAAGAGAATCTGGCTGCAGCAGACGATCTAGAGAAACCACTTTTGCGTGTATTACTAGCTTGGCAACATCGAAACCCAAGGAAACCAAACGGTGGAAGCGATGCCTGCGTAACGTACGCCCGTACCAAGGAATCTCTCCCCTCCTCCGTAAACATCGTAGCTGACCCAGCTTCTGTGCTTGTAGATGATCCTGCCTCAGTAAGAGAGACTCTTCGTCCCTGCTGCGACCGACATGGGCGACTCGCCCGAGTCCGGCATCTCGCCGTTGGGCGCCGCTCCACGCTCGACCTCCCCTTCCAGGAAAGATGGGAGCGCTACGAACGGGGAGCCGGCAGACGCCGCTCGCATGCGCTTTCCGCTCCGAGGCTCTTCTTTGCGAAATCCCGTCGCTGCCAACGCGGCGAGAGAACGATTGCTGGAGAAGCAGAATGGTGCGCCCGCCATCACACGTTCGGCCCCTACGGGCGAGTCTCTGTCGCCCGAGGAGCCGGACGAGTTTCCCTTCAACACCGGCACCGCATCGTTGAAGCCGCAGCCGACGAACGAGCTCCTGAACAACGATCCGCCCCCAAGGGAGCCCCCATCGCCCGCCCGACACATCAATGGCTCCCCTAGCGTACCGCAACACACGTTTTACCCCATCTCAAGACGGGGAACAGGCGAAGGCGACGAATCCGACGCGGCACCGAAAGGGCGGCGGAGCGTGCAGTTCGCGCGGACCACAACCTTCAACGACGAGCAGCAGAACGCGAACGCGCACTCGCGGCAGCAGTCATGGGAGGACGACGACGGCGAGGCAAAGGGCAAGGAGCGGGACAGGCACGGGTCGTCGCTCATGACCAAGCTGAAGGCGCTGGCAACGGCGCCCATGGGCCTCCAGGGGCACGGCCGAAGCCTGAGTGCATTCACGGGCGGCGGCTCGATGCACGAGAGCTCGCCGCGCGGCCAGCTTTCGCCCGCGTCTGAGCGAGACGAGTTCCGCTTCGATGGGCACGACAGCGAGGCCGACGCGGATGCCGAGGAAAGCGCGGGAGAGGGCCCTTCGCGGCCACCCCGGAGGAGAAGGAAGAGCCGGCGGTGGTTCGACGACGGCGCCGAGGGCGCGCAGACGGCACCGACGACGCCGCGACACACGCACTTCTCCTCGCGCGACCGCGATTCGCCCAACATCACGCCCACCGCAAGCCATGTGCACCGGCCAGCCTTCATGCGTCGCGGCACCATGAGCGACATCCCCGAACACAGACAGGGCGTGTCCGAAGACGAGGGCCGCGAGCGCCTGGCCAAGGAGAGCGCTTGGACGCGGGGCTTGCACAGCGCAAGGGGGCTCTCCTACGGCGGGCTGCGTCGCCATGACCCCGACGGAGAGGAAGGTGAAAGGCGGCCGAGCCATTTGCGCAGACTGACGGCGTTCGGTGGGAACAGCAACGACGGGCCTCAGCCCTCGCCTTGGCGGCTACGGAGCGAACGTACATCGAGTCTCAGCGCCCAGAAATGGAAGCAGATCAAGAACAGCCTTCGGGTCTTTGCTACGAGCAAAAAGGCGGCAGACCGCCAGGTGGACCATGCCAAATCCGCAGAGCTCATGGCGGAGCTGCTGGCCGGCGCACCTGCCGCCCTGTTCCTTGCGAGCATGTTCCAACGCGACGAGCACGACCGGAGGCGCGTACCCATCCTGCTGGAGCAGTTGAAAGTGGTCATTACCGACTCGGAAAGGCTGGAGTCGAAGGAAGGGAAAGAGGAAGACCGTCACATTAACCTCAGAATCGAACTGGAATACGGGAGCGGCCTCACCCGCATGAAGTGGGTCATCAAGCGATCTGTGCGGGACTTTGCCAACCTGCATCTGAAGTTCAAGCTCCAAGAGAAACAAAACTCGTTCCTGAACCGAGACGCGAAGAAAAAGGACGCAAAGCGGGACGCGAGTGCCAAGGGCAAGGACAAGTCCGAAGAAAAGGACGGCGACGTCGAGGATTCCACCCCGAAACTCCCGCGCTTCCCTCGCAGTGCCATCCCATACCTGCGCGGTTGGCGAGGACTAGGGTCGCTACTGGAAGAGGGGGAAGAGGAGGACGAGGAGGAAAAGGAGGACGAAGCAGAGGGAAATGAAACCGATCGTCCCGGTAAACCGAGTCATGTCAAGTCCTCCAGGGGCCTTGGACGCCGAAAATCCAGCCTCGGCAGTCCCGATCAGGGCGGCAGCTTCATCGGTCAGCTAGCCGTCAGGCAAGGCAGTTTTGCGGGCGCAGTGGGAGCGCCCACGCACAACAAACAGCACGCGTACCAGGCAAGGCAGCGAAAGAAGCTGGAGAAATACCTAAAAGAGCTCATTACTTACCTGATCTTCCGCCCCGAAAGCAACCGCTTATGCAAGTTCCTAGAGCTATCAGCCCTCGGTGTGCGTTTAGCTGCCGAGGGCGGATACCACGGAAAGGAGGGCTTCATGATGATCCAATCATCCAAAGGTATCGACGCAAGGAAGAAGTGGTCCCCTGCGCCTTTCATGGCGCGACACTCACCCAAGTGGTTTCTCGTGCGACATAGTTACCTTGTATGCATCGATTCGCCGGAAGAGATGAACGTCTACGATGTATTCCTCGTGGACTCAGACTTCACCATAGATGACAAAGGGAAGAGGTTGCGGGAGAAGAAGGCCCGGGATATTGCCAGTGAAGCGAAAGCATCAGCGACTGGCCACCACCTTTTACGCTTGAGAAACTCTGAACGCAAAATGAAGCTCGTCGCCAGAAACGAGAGACAGCTGAAACAGTTCGAGGATTCCATCCATTTCATGGCATCCAACACCGAATGGAACAATCCTCATCGGTTTCAGAGTTTTGCGCCCGTGCGAAAAGGGATATACGCGCAGTGGCTGGTCGACGGTCGCGACTACATGTGGAATGTTTCCCGGGCTATAAGTATGGCCAAGGACGTTATTTATATCCACGATTGGTGGCTCAGCCCGGAGCTGTACATGCGACGACCGCCTGCCATCAGCCAAAAGTGGAGACTGGATCGTCTGTTACAACGCAAGGCACAAGAAGGAGTCAAGGTCTTTGTCATCATGTACCGCAACATCAACACGGCCATCCCAATCGACTCTGAATACTCAAAATTTTCTCTGCTGGACCTCCACCCGAACGTCTTCGTCCAACGATCTCCCAATCAAATTCGGCAAAATACTTTCTTCTGGGCACACCACGAGAAGATTTGCGTGGTCGACCATACCATCGCCTTTTGCGGTGGCCTTGACCTTTGTTTCGGCAGGTGGGATACGCCTCAGCATGTTGTTACCGACGACAAATTGACTGGGTTCGAGCTGGATGACAACCCCAAAGATGCCGATCACTGCCAGCTCTGGCCCGGTAAAGACTATTCCAACCCTCGCGTCCAGGACTTCTTCAATCTCGACAAGCCCTATGAGGAGATGTATGATCGAAGCAAAGTCCCGCGAATGCCCTGGCACGACATCGGCATGCAAATCGTTGGGCAGCCTGCTCGAGATCTGACTCGTCACTTTGTGCAACGTTGGAACTACTTGCTACGACAACGGAAGCCTTCCCGTCCGACTCCGTTTCTTCTTCCACCGCCAGACTTTGACCCTGCTGACATCAAGGCATTGGGTCTAGACGGAACCTGCGAGGTTCAGATCCTCCGTTCGGCCACATCTTGGTCCCTAGGTACGCCCAACAAGACTGAGCACAGCATCATGAATGCCTATGTTCAAATGATTTCGACTTCGGAGCACTTCGTCTACATCGAGAACCAGTTCTATATCAGCAGCTGTGAGGTCTTGGGGACGCGAATCGAGAACAAGATTAGTGATGCTCTTGTCGATCGCATCAAGCGTGCGCACAAGAACGAGGAGGATTGGAGGGCTTGCATTATCCTTCCACTTATGCCAGGCTTCCAAAACACTGTTGAGCAGCAGGAAGGGAGCAGCGTCCGTTTGATCATGACATGCCAGTACCGTAGCATATGCCGCGGCGAGACGTCCATCTTTGGGCGCCTACGTGCAGCTGGCATCGAACCGGAAGATTATATCCAGTTTTACGCACTGAGAGCTTGGGGAGAAATCGGTCCGCAAAAGGCCCTTGTTACGGAGCAGCTCTACATTCACGCGAAGTGCATGATTGTTGACGATCGTGTTGCTATCATCGGATCAGCAAACATCAATGAGCGCTCGATGCTTGGTTCTCGGGACTCCGAAGTCGCAGCCGTGGTGCGAGACACTGAAGTACTGGATTCTTACATGGGCGGCGTGCCCTACAAAGTCGGCAAATTTCCGCACACACTGCGCATGCGTCTCATGCGGGAGCATCTGGGTGTCGATGTTGATCACATCTTCGCAGAAGAGTGTGAGAGCCGCCGATCGGAAGTTGACAGTGCTGGCTTCCACACCGAGTCGTCTGCGCCTGGGTCCCCGACACGGGACCGCGAGACTGAGCAAAAGTTGACGGAGAACAAGTACCGTCTTGAGGACGACCTGATCAGCCGTGCTGAGAAGCTGCACAGTTTCAACCACGACATCGATTGGGAACAGGAGAACAATCCGCATCTGAAGGCCAACAAGAAACCCACATCTGATTCCAGGGTATCGAATAACGCAACGCACCAGAAGGATGTCCGCGGCGAGGGCCCGGATCACATGCGCGACATCGAGACTGGGCGTCCTAGCATTTCGCGCGGTCGGGATTCGTACATTAACGAAAAGGGTGAAGAGAAACTGGTCAGCGACATCGCATCGGAGGGCGCCGGGCAAACAGCAAAGAAAACCCCCACGAGACGCGGCCGCAGCAATACCACTACCAGTAGAGCGACCGGACACAGCAGTATACCCGAAGGATATGCTGGCCTTCCGCCTCCGAAGCTGCCGCGCATGGACACTAGTAGGCTCGGCCTCCCGCATCTCAGCCAGCTTCCCTCTCTGCCTGTGCTCGACGACACCGATATTGGCGGCCCGCCGTTGCAGCGGACCCTAAGTTTTGAGTCGGCATCTGTCATCAACCCTCTGCTTGCCGAGATGCGGCGGCCCATCGTCACGGAGGACTGCATGCGCGATCCGTTGAATGACGCGTTCTATCTCGACATCTGGCACGCTGCTGCCGAAAACAACACCAAGCTGTTCCGGCAAGTGTTTCGCTGCATGCCAGACAACGAGGTCAAGACGTGGAAAGAATACAAAGAATACGTCGCCTTCTCGGAGCGCTTCAGCCAGTCCCAAGGGGCCGGCAAGCCTGCCACGCGCAAGCAGCAAGAGTCGCCGGGCAAGGGCAACACGACTGGGCCGCCTGGCTCGACGACCACGATGGCCGAGAAGCTGGCCGCCGCGCCGGGCAACACGGTCAAAGCGGCCGAGCTGCTCGGCGAGAAGCTCAACGAGAAGATGTCACGCGACTCGCGCGACGACAGCACCCACCTCGGCAACGTCGAGCAATGGGCCCAAGACCAGGAGCAGCACGAGCACGAGTCTTCCCGCGCAGACACACACGCCCCCGGCGAGCCCGACGAGAAACTCGCCCTGCGCACCAGCACCGCCGACGACGCCGCCCCCGCCGTCGCATCCCCCATGAACCCCGCGCCGCCCCCGCATGCATTCACGTTCCCGCCGCCGCCGCCGCCTCCTCCTCCCGAGCCCGACGCCGGCACCGCAGCCACCGACTTTGGCGGCACGGGCCCCGGCCGCGCGCGCACCGTGACCATCTCGGCGCCCTCCCGGCAGCCGGCGAGCTCGCTGGGTAGCCGGCGGCAGCGGCGGCGCGCGGCGACCAGGGGTTCCACGCGAGCGTTCCACGCGAGCGACGCGGAGCAGTTGCTCGACCGCGAGGACGCGAAGAAGGTGCTGGAGCTGGTGCAGGGGCACCTCGTGGTTTGGCCGTATGAGTGGCTCGAGGCCGAGGAGAGCGGCGGGGGGTGGTTGTATAGCGTGGATCAGATTGCGCCGTTGGAGATTTAGTGAGTTGTTCCCCATCTATACTTGCCTCTTGTTTGAAACGAGACTGACTGGTGGTGAAATAGTAATTAGTGAGTGAGGGAATGGGGTATGAGGAGCGTAGCGTGGGAGATGGGGGGTTTTGCATTGGACATGCATGTGGAGGACTCTCCTTGAGCATTGCGGGGCGTTTGCTCGTTCGCTCGTTCGCTTGAGGTTCCTGGTGTGTGTTTTCTTTGGGTGCGTATTCATAGTATATGTACTGTGCTAGATTGTTTCCTTGCATATGCATGGGGGAGCGAGGGGCGTGGTGGGTATGGTACTCGGGTTGGGGTAGAAATGTAGTGATAGTGATAGTGTGAGTAGATGTAATTTATTTGAGCGGGGAGAAAGTATGCTGTGAGTGAGCATTGGGTAGGGAAGATGGATATACACCACATTGCCATGTCGCAAACAGTGAACTGTCTAGAGAAATCTTTAAACCATTCATATAGCGTATCGATTGTCGGGCCAGAAACCTAGCAAGGCTCTAGAAAGCGCCGAGGTTTCAATACAGCGTAGCTCCCTTGAGCACGCTTTCCAACCCGGGACGGCTTCCCCTATAAATAATAGCAAGGACTTTTCGGCAACCCAATCTCAGTATTCGGCAACCTATTTAGTTATTTAGCAACCTACGTTAAAAACTAAGCCTAAGTAAGTAATTATTTAAATTATATAATATTAAACTAGTAGATGATAGTTCTAGACCTAATTTAGTTTAAAAATGTATAAAATATATTATATACTCACTTAGTTATAGAAGATATTATATTATTAAATTTTTAATTTTTTCTATATTAATATAGGGGATATTTAAAATCTTATTTAATATATAAATATATTATATATAGATATAACCTTTTAAAAATTTTACAGATTTTTAAAATCTATATTTAGTTATTTAAATTTAAATTATAAAGTTTTTTAGCGTCTATTAGTCTAATTATATAATAATACTTCTTTACGTTTATCCGTAGGAGCTATATCGACTTAGTATACGCTACGTCCTTACTTAATATAGGTAAGTAAAAATAAAGGCTCTATAACTAGGGCCTATTAAATATAAGATTTTTTAAATTTTACAGCTAGTAGAGTAATAACTTAATAGATAATTTATTAGGTAGTAGCTGCAACGACGGTAGGATAATAACTATAAAATAGGGACTAAGTATTTATAAGTTATTATTTTAGGCAGAGTAGAACTATAGATTATATATAGCATATTTAATATACAGCGCGTTTAAAATAGTAAACGTAGTAGCTTTTTCTTCTTTTTATAAATACTATATATACGCAAAGTTTATAAATTTTTATTATATTTATAATACTAGTATTCTAGCGTTTAATAATTAAACTAAATAACCTGCAGTATATAGTATAGGCTTTTATTAATAGTAATAACTAGTTAAGTTATATTAAAGACTACTCTAACTTTTACCTCTGCGCAGTATAACTAGCTGGCTTATTTAATAGGCTAAAAGATTTTTTAGTTAACGTTTTTAATTCTAATTTAATTCTAATACGCTTTTTTTTACTTAAGTAAAACGTAATCCTTAACTTTAATAATACCTATAAAAATAAAGTTTAATTTTACCTATATAAAAATATAGTAAAATTTATAAAAAGATAGTAAAAAAAAGGTTATACTTTTTTATCTAAAGTAGAGAACGGTAATAATAATAGTAGTAGTAGTAATAGTAGTATTTTAATAATAAAAAAAAAAAACTTCCTTAAAGCGGTAAAGGAAGCAAAGCTTTAGTAAAAAAAGCTTATTAAAGCGGTTAAAATTATTCGGGTATAGGAATATACGTATATATAGGAGTAGAGCTTTAAAATAAATAATAAGTAGTAAAAGAATACGCTATAGCGCTATAAGGTAGTTATAAAAGCTTACTATTAGGGGAGTTAATAGTTATTATAAAAGGATTAAGGGATTTTACGGGGAGTACTACGTTATATTTTAATACTTTAATTACTATTAAAAAAATTATAGGTTATTAGCGCTAGCAGAAAAGTTATTATAATTACTATATAAGAAGCTTATTAAGAGTTAGCATTAATAACGTAGTAGAAGTTTAAACAGCCAGTCTAAGGTCGCGTAACGTTATAGTAATAATCCTAGAGGGAAGGTTACGTAATAATATAATAAACTAAAATATTAAAATTAATAAAATAATAGTATATTAATAGGAGATATAAAAATTTATTAATAGTCCTTTTTAATATAGCGTAAAAACTAGTTAGGTTTTTAGAAATTTAAAGTTTAATCTATTTTTACTTAGTAATTATAATAGTTCGAAAAAACTAAATTAGTTATTTAATAGAAAATATAAAATTTTATAATTCTATAATATTTTTTATTATTTATAATTTTATATTAATATTCTTTACACTAAACCTAATTAGGTAATCTAGATTATTATATAGCTAAATAGATTACTAAATACTAAAAATAGGTTATTAAATTATTTATACCTAAATACTTACTACTCTAAAGCTTTAATAGTAGTAAAACTATATTATTATTTTTAATATAGTATAAAATAATACTATATTGTATATATAGTTAAAATTTTAAATTTTAAATTTATTTTATTATATTATAAAATTTATTATAATAAAGTAATAATATTTATATTAGATTTATATTTATTTAAGTATTAAAGTAAATACTCTTATTTACTTTAATACTAATATATTTTATATTTATATATTAATTAAATAAAAGAGTGTGGCTGTGGTGGCTGTGTAGGCGACTAAAAGGGGTTTTAAAAAAGGAGGAGTATATATATACCTTAATACTTAATGTATCGAAAAAGTTTAATACTAATACTATTACTAATATTATATATTTATATACTAATCGAACAAATAGTGTGGCTATAGTGGCTCGGGGCGACTAAAAGGGGTTTTTATTAATATTATATATTTTATATTATAGTTTATACTATTAACGACTATTTTTCGTATATTATTATTAAAAAGTTTAAAATTCTTTAATATGTTTTAATAAATATATTTATATAATATATATAATTTTTATTAATAGTTTATATAGTATATTTATTTACTATAATACTTTTAATAAAAACTTACAAATTTTAAATTTATAATAGTAGAGTTAATATAAAATATTCTATTTTATTTAGTTATATACTAAACTATAGTCACTCCTAAGTAAGAGTATAAAAGGCTTATTTATTCTTTTATATTTTATTTTTATCGCGTTTTACCCTACCTATTAATATTATAAACTAATAACGTTATTATAGACTTATTATATAATTTAAAATAATATTTTTCTATCTAATTCTACGTAAGCCTTTATATTACCTATTAAACTTTTTACTAAAATAATAATACTATAAAAGTCTACTAAAATAAGTTACGTATATATCCGGCTTATTTAGTAGTTTTATAAAATAAAAATAACTATATTTACTATTATTAGTACCTACGCCGCCTATAAAAAAAATACCTACTATTTAGTTAGTAATACCTACTAGTTAAGAATAAGAGCGTATTTAGTATCGCCCGGCCTTATAATAATATATTATTTAATTAAAAGTATTTTAGATTTTAAACGCGTACTTCTAAATATATATTATTTTATTTACTTAGTTTTAACGTTATCTAAGGCTTACTATAAGTTTTTTATACTATTTACTCTCTTTTATTTTTTATATATACTTTATAGTCTTTGCTTAAATAAGAAAGCTCTTTTTTATATATTAGTCTTTTTAATAGTATATACTAAACACGTAACTAAATATATAAAAAATAATAAACTTTTACTTCTTAGTTTAGCTAATAGCTATTTTAGGTACTATCTTAATAAATTACTTATAGAAGAATTTATTAATTATTAAAATACTATAGACTGCCTTTAGGACTAGAGTTATAGTATTACTATATAATTTTTACGTAATTTTATTAATAAAGGGCGCGTTTATAATAAAAATAGGTAATAAGTTTTTATTAGTAGCTTAAAGTATAACAGCGGTAACGGTAACAGTATAAAATAACTTAAAAAAAATTAAATAAATATTTAGTAGAACTTTAAGAGATAAAAGATAATATAGTATAGAGTATAAGTAGATAGTTAAATTTATTTTAAAAGTTAAATATTCTATTATAAGTACTAGGTAATTACCTAATAACTCTATTAGTCCTAAAATTTATACGCCTAGTAATACTTAATCGCCTTATATATAATTATAAGTAGTAATTACTAATAACTTCTAAAATAATTATAAGCAGTTACTAATTTATAAATATAAATTATAGTATAAGTATTACTATATTTAGTAGAGCACTATAACTTTTACTAAAAAAAAGGAGTATAACTTTTAAGGGTTTAAAATTTTTATTACTTATATATAGCCTTATTAGTATTATATAAGCTATTTAATATTTATTAAGTTCTTATTATTATATTATGCCGCGGCTTTATAAAGCTCGGGAAGTACGTTAATTAATATACTAAACTATTTTTTTAAATTATTTATACTAGTTATTTTTTATCCTCTCTTTAAAAATATATTATTTACTTTCTTTTAAATATTCTTTATAGAATTATAGTACAGGAGGTAATGTATAATATTAAGACACTAGTCTAAAAAAGGTATAAACTAAAAAAAGTTATTTTACTAGATATAGTTAAAAAATAAACGTATATAAAAATTATATAAAAATATTTAGTTTATTTTTATTAATAAAGTTATAGCTATAGTATAAAGCTTAGTATATAGCTTAGTATACTAAAATTTAGTATACTAAACTCTAGTTACTTTTACTTTATTTTTTTTAAGGCTAAATAGTTAATTAACGTACTTCGCGAGCTCTATAAAGCCGCGGCATAATATAATAATAAAAACTTAATAAATACTAAACAGCTTAACACATAACGAGGCTATATATAAGTAGTATAAATTTTAAACTGTTAAAAGTTATACTTCTTCTTTTTAGTAAGAGTAAAGTATTCTACTAAACACAGTAATACTCTACTTACACTTTAATTATATATCTATAAATTAGTAACTACTTATAATTATTTTTAAAATTATTAGTAATTACTGCTTATAATTATATATAACGTAATTAGCCTAGGGGGTTACTAGGCGTACGAATTTTAAAACTAAAGAGAGTTATTAGGCTATTATTTAAAGCCTATACGACTAAATATTTAGCTTTTAAATAAGTCTAATTATCTGTCCTACACTCTATACTATATTATTAACTTTTACTTCTTAAAGTTATACTTTACTATATTATAATCTTTATAAGTCTTTTTTATTTTTAAAACGTCTATTACTATATTAATCTTAAATAGGTTACCGATTTACTGCCTATTATACTAACCGCTCTTAGTAGTAGTAATACTTTAAGCTAATATAAAATTTAAAGTTAACTAAAACTGTCCGCCTATATATAGCTTATTAATAAGTCTTATACTAACCTACGCGTACGCAACCTTTCGGCGAAGAATAGCCTTTTTAAATATATTATTCTTAGCTACTTTAAAGCCCTCTTTAGCACGTTATTTTATATAAATAGATTTTAGACTAATAGGATAAAGGCTTTATAGAAGTAGATAGTTAATAAAAAAAGGCTAAAAGATTTAACATTATTAATAAAACTAGAGGTAATAAAGCAACCCTAGACTTAGGCTAATAAAATAAGACGAATCTATTAGTACGCTTATAAAATCTAAAAAAAAAAAAAAAAATAATTAAGCGTTATAAACACTAGAAAGTCTCTTTTATTTTTATCTAGCAGACGTTGCTAACTAGGCGGCAGGTACTATAGGCAGTATAGATACCGATAATAATAAATATAGTTTCTTTTTTATCCTATAAAACTACTAAGTAAGCCGGTATATACGTAACTTATTTTACTAGTAGGCCTTTAAGTAGTATTATTATTTTAGTAGGAAGTTTAACAGATACTATAGAGGCTTAGCGTAAAATTAAATAAAAAAATATTGCTCCGAATTACGTAATAAGTCTATAATAATATTATTAGTTTATAATATTAGTAGGCGGGGTAAAACGTAATATAAAATAGTAACTTAAAAAGAATAAATAAGCCTTTTATACTTATGCTCGGGAGTAGAAGGCTAAATAGTACTATAGTACTATAACACTATAAAACGTCTACTCTATTATATTATTATTAAAATTATTTAATAGTATCTAGTATATATTTATTTTTAGTAGCTTATAGAGTATAATTAGTTAATATTTATTATAAATAATATACTAATAATAATTTTACGTATCGCGATTACTTTTAAAAATAAAACTATAATAACGAAGTCTTATATACTTATTTATAAAAGTATATTTAATAATAACTTATATATATACAGGTGGGTGACACAAAAAAGGGCAAATCGAAAAAGACTAGTTTTTTAAACTTATATAGATTTATTAATATTAAGTATATTAAATTAAAAATTATATTATGTAATAAAACAAGTCATATATTATTATATAATAAAATCTAATTAGGCTTGGCATATTTATAGCCTTAATTATTTAGCCTTAAACTTAAGAATCTTTTTATACCTAAGTTTATCTAATTATAACTTTTTTACTAGGGTATAAAATTATCTCTAATATATATATTTATTACTAATCGCTATATATTATTTATAATTAAAATTTAAGATATAGTTACTTATCTAAATATTTAGTATTTTAAGTTTAAAAGTTTAAGGCCTAGTTTAGAGGATAGAGACGATTTTTTAAAAAGTTAATATTTAATTTATTTTTAAAAATTTAAAATATTAATAATGAGTAGAGCTATATAGAAAACTTAAATATAGTAAAAGTTTATAATTTATAATTATATTACGTTAGTAATAGTCTAAAAACTTTTTAAATTTTTGTTAAGAAAAAGTCTTATAGCTTTTTAAATAGTAAATATAATAAAATATATTCTTATAAATATTTTTAGTTATATAGAATACTAAATTTTTAAAATTTTACTATTACCTAAATAGGTTAGATAAATTTTAAGTATATATTATCTAATTATAATACTATACTATTACGCTTTAATTACGCCTAAAATATTAAAAACTATAATTATAATTATATAAAATATTAATTACGTAATATATAGAAACTTATTTTTAGATTTTTACTCTTCTTTAATTTTTATAAAATATAAAATAATTCTATAAAAATAGTACTAATATATACTATAATGTTATATATATAAAATATATAGATATTAGTAATGCATATATAGTTTATAGCTAATTTTATACGCTAGTAAAAAAGTTATAATTAGATAAACTTAGGTATAAAAAGATTCTTAAGTTTAAGGCTAAATAATTAAGGCTATAAATACGCTAAGCCTAATTAGATTTTATTATATAATTTTTCTACACTATTTTAATACGTAATATATTTCTTAATTTAATATATTTAGTATTAATAGCACTATATAAGTTTAAAAAACTAGTCTTTTTCGATTTACCCTTCTTTGTGTCACCCCCCTGTAAGTAGTAAAGATAGCTATAAAGTATTTACTAGTAAATATATAAGCGTATACTGTAGAAGCCTTAAATATACTAAAAAAAAATATTATAATACCGCCCGCTCTATACTCGCTAATACTAAAAAAAAATAAGTATAAAATAATAATAATAATAATAAAAAAGTATTAAGTTATATATATTAGTATAGCACGTCTAAATATAGTATATTAAAAATAATACTAGTATAATTATACTATAAAATAATAAGCTATAATAGAGTATAATAAAGTTATATAGAAAAGAGCTAGTAAAAAATAAAATATAAATATTATACTAAAGATAATAGATAGTATATAAATATAGAAGGTACTTAAGATAGTAGTAATTATTAAAATAGGTATAATAGCTACTACGCGTTCATAAGAGAAATAAATAAATAAATATATTAGTTTATACGTATGTGTACGCATACGTTTTAATATTAGTAAGTATTTATATATTAATAAGAGTAGAAAATTTAGAGAACTATAATTATATACTAATAAATAGTAGTTCTTTAATACTATTTATAATATCTAGTAAAAGATTAATTTAATAGTTAAATATAAGAAAATAACTATTATTTACGAAGCCGTAAAGACGCCAGTCTTTATAGTGTTATATAAGGGTAATAGTAAAAAAGAGTATTTTATAAAGTTATATTTTTTAAAAATTTATATAAAATTAATTACTAAGCTAAAAAATACGTAAATAATACTATTTTAAAAAAAAACTAGCGTAATATATTTACCTCTTAGGGGCTGCTTAATAAGTATAAATAATAAACTAAAATTATATAAATATAGAGAACCTATTAGTCCTTTTTTAGGGTTTAATAACTTTTTAGTTAGTAAATATATTTAAATAAAATTTTAACTATACCTTTTTAGTACTAGTATTAATTACCTAACTAGATTTTTAAAGTATATTAATAATGTAATAATATATTTATATTATTATTAAAAATTTAACTTATACTTATATAATTACTACTTGTGTAATATATTACTAAAATTATAGTATATTAAAATATCTTTTATATTTTATAAATCTAGACTCCTATTTTCTTAAAATAGTAATAAATTTTTTAAAACTTAAATTTAAAGGTAACTTACTATTAAAAGTAAATACTATTATTTTTATAATTATTTTTATTTTAAAAAAGCCTAAAAAGACTATTTAAAATACTACCAAATGTATTAAAAATAAAAATAAAAATAATTATAATATTAAAAAAGTTAATAAGAATAGAATAATAAAGGTTATAAAGAGAGATAAAAGAATTCTTAATAAAAACTTAACTAAAAGTTCTAAAAAGTAATATAAAATAATATTTTTATATTTTTCTTTTTTTTTTAAAAAAAAAAATAGACGCTAATTTTTAATGTACCTATCTAATTAGGAAATAGCTATATATCCCTTTTAATTAAACCTAATAAACGTCTCTCTTTTTTAAATTTATTTTTTAGGTTATTATATTACTAAATAAAGTTATAATTAGACTACTAATTTAACCTAATTAGGTCTAGTTCGCCACGCTAAGCCTATTTAGGAATTTTTATCTATTCTAATTTTAGATAGTAATTTTTACCCTAAAATACCTTATTTATATTTTTAGATATAACGTGTTCTGTATAGAGATTTTAGCTTCCTATAGCCTTATATTAATTTCTTAGTAGTGTCCTATACTTCTAAAAAAACTCCGTATTTACTATATAAAGTAGGCGCGCTTAAAGAAGCGCTATAATAAGAAAAGAAATCGAACCCCTAATATATAAAATAATATTAAAATTTAACGAATCTATATATTTCTAGGCACGTACCTACTATACCACCCCGCCTAAAATAATATTATTAGAAAATATTTTAGAGATTATAAGATAGTCCGTATAAAAACTTTTAAAAATAGAAAATTACTTAGTTATTAATTTTTTCAACACATTAAGTACAAAGGTATACACATACTCCTTCTTTTTTAAATCTCTTTTAGTTGCCCTGAGCTACCACAGCTATACTCTTTGTTCGATTAATATATAAATATATATATAAAAAATTACTCTATAAATATAAATATAAAAAAATTAATAATAAAAAAAATATAAAAAAATTATTAAAATACGCTAAAGAAAACATAATAAATATAGAAAATATAAATTTAAAAAAATTTTTTTTTTAATAAGTTAGCAATATTAAGAGGTAAGATAAATAAATAATAATGTAAAAAAAGAGGTAAGATAAATAAATAATAATATAAAAAAAGAGGTAATAATAAAGTTAAAGAAGAACTTATTATTAGCTAACTATAAAGTAGATTAATTTAATTTTTTAATATATTAAAATATACTACTCTTTATATATTTTTAAGTTATCGTTTTATTTTTTAAGTATTAATTATATATTTATTATTTTATAGCCCGAGACCTTATTCTATAAGTTTAGGGTACAAGTTAGATAAGGGGTAAAAGTAACTTAGTATTTATTAGAATACCTAATTTTTTTTACTTATACTAATAAAAATTATATTAATAACGTCTTTATAACCGAACTTAAACGTAATACAAAACGGAGTAAGTTAAATAAATTTTTTTTACCTTTTTTTTTATTAATATAATAATATCTATTTATGTATATTATTATACTATATTATAATTATAAGCCTTATATTAATATTATTTTAGGCTTATAATTTTAATAAGAGAACGCTTCTATTTATAAGATAATAGACGTTTTAAACTAGATTAAATATAATAAAATTAAATTTTATTTTTACTAAGCCTATAGCCCTTAGTTAGCCCCTATAAAAAATATATAGAGTTATTTAAAATCTAGACTAAATAAAAATAAAAAGACTAATTTAGGTGTAGAATTAAGTTAGGAAGTATAGAGTCTTTTAAAAAAGCTATTATAAAATAGTAAAATAATATACTATAAAAAATTATTAATAATTATATTTTATCTCTCTGTAATCGTTATAAGGTAGTTATAGAAGCTAAAGGCTACTATACTAAATACTAGTAATTTATCATTTACCAGTTTATTTATAAAAAATTAAAAAAGAAACTTTTATATATAATTATATAATTAATATATATATATATATATAAATATTTTATATACGTATATATTATAGATACTATTATTATATATATAAAAATAAGCCAATGTTACAGGTTGAATAAAAAATTATAATAGCCTAAAGTAGGGTCCTAAAATTTTTTTTTCCCTAAACGCCTTAGTAAGTAGCCTTTACGAGAGTAAATATATCCCGCTAATTTTTTCCTTTAAAACGTTATTATTCTCGTATTTTTAGGGCTTGTAATTAAAAAGTTATATTATTTTAAAAATAATATCTTTTTAATTACTTTTTTTTTTCCCCCCTGTATTATCTTACTAGCTACTTTATATAAAGAAAATTTTACTATTATTTCTCTAAGGATATATTTATAAAATCTTAATATTATTTAATTAGATATTAATCCTAGCTAATAATATATATAAAATAACTTTTATTATATTTTTATTAGAAAATATTAAAATATAATATAAAGTATCTATATTTTAGTTTAATACTATATTAGATAATTTTAATTCTAGAAAGCTTTACTAAGCTCGTATAATAAATTATATAACTTTTCTATATTATTAATTACTATATAATAAAGGCCTTTATAAAGTTTTATAGACTTTTACTTAGTAATTCTAGCAATATTTTTACTAAAGTCTATTTATAAGATATACTAAATCTAGTAGTAATAATTATATAATAGAAGACATTACTAATATAGACTTATACTTAAATAAAAATAAGTAAATTATATATAATAAAGATATTATATAAGTTATTTAGTATATATATAGATGTATTTTATATAGAAATTTAAAATTCTAAAGTAGTAAGCCTCCTTCTAAATAAGACTAGTATTTACCTTATTAACTAGTATAGTCTTCTAGATATATTATTATATATATAAATACTAATATATTAAACTTTAATAGTAAGTTTATATATTATTTCTATAAATTTAATTAATAATTACCTTAATAGTTTTTAGTAAACTTAGTCTAGTATAACTTAAAATATTACAAAGTAACTATATATTAAATTTTAATAAATATTAAACCTAGATACTAAATAATATAGTAAACATTTTAGTAATTATTATAAATATTTATAACTATTTTAGAAAATTAAAATATAATTTCTTAAGTATTAAACTAAACTATTTATAACTTTTATTATATTTTTAATATAGTTTAATATAATAATAAATAATATATACGTATAAGTAATTAAAATTTTATTAAAAAATTATAAAGTTTCTATAAAATTATTCTAATAAGAATAGTATGAAAATATTATTTATATAAAATAGCTAGGAAGCCTAAATAGGTAAAATATTCATAAAATATATTATAATAAATATAATTCTTAAATAATTCGACTAAAAAATAAGTATTATAATATATTAAATAGTCTAGAATATAATTTAGATTATTTTTAATTATTATATAAGTAGAACTAAGTTAATTATATTAATATTTTTAAATTAAATATATTTTTTCTACTATTACTCTAAATATATATTATACAACTAGTAAAATACTAATTAAAAATTTATAAAACTTAGAAACTTAAATTACTTTTCTATTTATTTATTCTCTATTTAATTAGTATTCTAGGAAATACTTAAAATTTTATATATATACACTATTCTAGCCGTAAATATATAATATATCTATAGTAAAATTAAATATTATAAAAGCTACTTTAAAGGTAACTTAGTAGAAAATATCTAATTTACTAATAGATATATAAGCTTATTTATCTTATAAATTACTATCCTAGCTATATATTAATATTAAGGCTAGTTAATAAAAGGAGTAACTTAATCTAGCGCCAGTATAGATTAAAACTGTACCTTTTTATATATATTTCATATATTACTTAAAGATTATAATTTATAACATATCCAAGTTAATGCCTTAATTTGAACTCGCCGGTATCTTACCCGCCACTGTGCCCAGCTCAGCGGAGTATGTCCTCTTATTTGTCCAATACCGCACCCAGCCAACAGACCAGAAATGGAATTGATGTGGCTCGACTCCGGTTGTTCCACGCAGTCGGCTCATATCCGCCCCGCCTTTACCGGTACACGAGCTCCTCCTCAAACATGATGGCGACCCAGAACGCCTGTCAATAACCGTTAAGAGCCAGGAAGCTTTCGAGGATATCGAACAGCCGCTCGCGTAAGGCACAAGCGCAGACAGTGCAGATGGTGACACCGGATGATAGTCTAGAAGAGATGCAGCAGAGCGGCAGCCAACGTCCGAGTAGCAGGAACGACGGTGCCGCTGAATAGATGGATGGGCATGTTGGAGACGAGGCCGAGTGCCATGATGCGTAGCGGAAATAGGCGAACCCACCTAAAGGTTCGTACAAGGCGCCGACGCTAATTTCGTCTGCGGCATGCCAGCTTGCGACATTTGGAAATTCGCAAGCGATGTCGACACCATCCATGTACGTAAAGGCGCACAAATGGCCTAGGCCAAGGGCATTAGCTATGAACATCCTCCATCGTCGGCCGAAGTAGACGTAGAAATCCGCAGAGGCGGGCGCACATGCGAGTGAGTTGGACATGCGGAGAAAGAACATCTTGTCGACGGCTAACTCTTCGCTCGTACGTTGAGATGGCGTGCTCGTCTCTCAGTTCGATTTTAGGTAGCAGTCGCCATCGCTCCTGACTTGCCATTAATTGCGGCAATAATCATGACGTCCTTCAATCCGAAGAGGGAGACTGCAGGGCCCAGTAAACCGAGCACGGTGCTGTTCGCCGTCAGGTTGGCTGCAAACCGGATCAAGCTCATCTGGAGGTAGTTGCCGAGATCGATCTTTTGCGCCTGAACCCCCTTAGGGACGCGTTCGAAGCCCCACTTTAAGCCTCCACTTCACCTCTAGTCTGAGATTCTTTCTTTGGAAGCTGTCGTACCGCAATCGGGTCTCATCGAGAAAGCCTACCTTGGTCATGGGAAGGGCGTCGTGAGACTTGCCTAAAGTTTGTGGCCGTTTCCCATAATGAGACTGCACATCGGCCATGTTGTCCAGCGGTCAGGATTTCGATAGATAAGGGCACCGACCGATGACTCTCAAGACAGGTGAGTGTATACCGCCCTAGTTCTGACCCTTTTCGCATAAACGGGCTTTATCGTACTAAATCTAACTATGTCCAGACCTTGACTGCGGGCAAGTCCATTCTCGAGCGTTTTCGGAAGCATAGGCTCACGCAGCTACGCAATATGCGAAAGACGTTGTGGGGTTGGACTAAGTCCCACTGCTGTGCGTAGGCTTCCCGGACCTGCGTAAACTCCTGAGGAGGCAACATACTCCACGGCTCAATGGTCGAACTTTCTTGTCGGTATCCGAAGTGAAAGCCTTTATACCTGTAGGGGCTATCTTACCAGTGATAGAAATAACGGCTAGCAGCCCGGTACAGTTCTCGCGCTTCTCCATGGAGAGTCGAGGATGTCTACCCACTTTTCGGAGGCTCTTGGCCCCAGTACTGCCTCGAATGCGACAGAGGCTATTACTACGAAGGTCAGGTGTCGCCTCCACTTCATAGGATTTCTATAGAGGACCGCCGCACAAGGAGAGTTCATCAAGAGCAAGAACGTCCGCGATACGACGTTCGAGCGGCAACAGAAGCACGGTTTCAGACAAATTAATGGGTCTCGCATGTGAACGCTACCCTGCTTGATGCCGGATTGGACACCGCTATTTTGATCTTCCTCTCCTCCGCCGTTGGGATAACCAATTTCCCGAATGTTCGGAGGAAAGCCTAGTTTGTCTTCCTACTATTTCTTCGTCCGCTAACCGACAGTCCCGGCCCAGGGCATTTTGAACGCGTCATCAGACCAAATCGAGTACCCACTATGGATGACAACATGTCATTACAATATGTCAGAAGGGTTGTCAAGGAGTCTATGCAGTTCATACCTGGCTCAATCCCCGGCATCGTTCCATACGCGACCATATCGGCGACACCCACCGCGGGTATCACTTACCGCCATGAGCGACATTTTATCAATGCGTAGACTCTAAACAATATACCTGAGCAGTATCCAGAGCAACACGATCTCTAGCCTGGATCGGTGAAACTTTCTCCGCGCCTCAAGAATGTGCAACGCTGAACGGCCCAAACCAGCGAGACCACTTCACTGTCGAGCGGTCGCCGCCTATGTCACACCTTGAACATCGCAGAGCATTCGCCTACATGTGGGCGTTCGGCGTTTGCTGACGTTGAGTGAAAATCGCCACAATATACCGACCGCATGGAGGCAGTGACGCAGGGCATCATTCGTCGCCCAAGGCCATTCCCACTTCGGCTGCTGCAGCGGATCCGGCGAGAATAGAGTACGTGCTAAAGGCATGGGACAATCAGAAGGAATTGCGGGAGACATATCCGGATGGCATGCGGAGCGCTCTGTATGTTGCAAACCTTAAGTACTTCACTGAGGACGAGAAGTTTCGGGTACAGCACAAACGGGACAAGTAATACCTTGACCTCAATCTTAGAAGCATTCTGTATAAAGGCCAAACTCCATGACTATCTGATCCATCACAAGACAGTTCCAGGTACATTAGTCACTCTCCTGGCTGGCACTTTTTTTGTGCGTTATGCATCGGTTGCCGGTGCTAGCGGCGCTTTCGAACAGCATGTCCAACAATCATTCTGTTTCACGGGGTACTATCTGTTTATCAGCTCTCCACACCTTGCGATACCTTTAGAATCCGACACTTACCATATCTCCAGGACATTCCGGCTTCTCAAGGTAGCAGATCTTCAAGCAGATCTCCGACGGTGGGTCAGGTTCCTTCGAGCAGCAGGTCCAACACTCATTTTGTTTCACTGGATACTACTTGCTGATTAGCGCAATATCGTTCAGGAGTCTGCGCAAGTCGAAGACTAACCCCATTCGGTCCGCACTTGGGTTTCTTAAAGTAGCAGATGTGAAGGCAGACTTGCTTCGGCGGCTGAAGTGGAGTAGAAAGGGCGACGGATGCTAATCCAAAGAGTACGAAAGAAAGAACACGCATTGTGATGGTTCAAGTCAGATTGCGACCAGGTCCTTCAAATGTGCTGGAGTATAAGAGATGTTGTGGTGACGTGGAGAGAAAAGGTGTGTGATGAGTTTGGTCTCGCTCTCTATATATAGAGAAGCTTCGTATTCGTCAACCGGCTAACGCACAGTCTTGTGTTCTCTTCGCCAAGTTCCACGATACGGCAGCTGAGCTCGCATTTGTCGCATTGCGCATATTGGGCTATAGGTGGCTGTTGGCTTTTCCAGACAATGCTTAATTATTGTAGTGATTGCCCAACTGGGATTCACTGGAGCGAATCCATGGGCGCAGCGCATTGCAATATTTCGCTTCCGTAATGCCATGAGCTATGGCAAAAATTTTACTGGACTGGCGAAAGATACGTGCGGTGCACCGTGTCATAAGGTGCCGTGTAAGTGCCGGAGCCAAGAAAGCCGTCTGCGCGACTTCATGTGCATGCGGTCTACCGGTCCGAGGCTGGTAGATCGGGTACCTTGCCCGAAAGGTGAGATCATTGGAAGAATTCAGGCCTAGACACGTTATGTGAAACGGGTGTACGTGAGTCTTGTGTTTTAGTATCTAGTAATGTGTGACTCTATGTGTTTGCGATGTAATATATATTACAGATTTTAATATTAGTCTAGTTATATAATAAGAAAGTTAATAAAGTTAATAAAAATAATAAAATTAATACTAGATTCTAATATATATATACTTAAATAAAATTAACTTCTCTAAATTGTATTAAATTACTAAATATCTTATCTATATAGTCTATATATAGTAACTTTTTATAGTTAAATATTTTATTATTCTTAATTTTTCTTTAAAGTATTTTTATAATATTTATTTTTTACTTTTAGTAATTCTATAAATAATATTTTACTAAATAGTATTAGCGCTATTTTTAAATAATATTAAAAGATATATCTTTTTTAAAATAAATAATATTATAGTAAATAATTATATTAAAGAGCTATACTTACTATATTACTTTATTATACTTTTTATACTTATCTAGACACGCCTAAACTAAATTATAAATATATTAATTAAACTTATTTTTAAACTCTTTAATTTTACTATATATATTAATTTTATAATTAATACTATCGTACTTACGTATATAGTATACCTAAAAATAGTTAACTTTTTAAATACTATTCTTTTAAGTTATAGTATAAAACTCTTAAATTATAATATATTAGTACTAGTTATAGCTATAATACTATTACGATTTATTTTAAATTATATACTATATTATTTATATATTTTCTTTATAGTACGTAGTAAATTCGTAGTAGTAGTATTAGTAAAAAGATTTATACTTATAATATAAAATAGTTTAATAATAAAAAATATAAAATTTATTTTACTATATAGGCGGCCAGTATACGACTTATTACTAAACTTTGATAATAATAATATAAGGAGAATATATAAACTATAGGCGATTATACGCTTAATAATAAAAGCCCTATCTTAGGCCGCCGGTAAGGCACTGGACGTGGTGTACGTGAGTACTATATGGTTCATCCCAATGTCAAGAGCAATCCCGGCGAACTGCAGGACCCTTTCACGGTTCATTCACTAATTCTGCTGTTATTTTCCCTTAAACCCAGTCCATTTCTTAACTTCAGTGTCTAGTTCTCAGAGTAATGACCATTGAAACCTCGAAGAGCGTCTCTGCTCAGCGGAGGGTTAGATCGCCAAGTGTGGCCCTGCATGGAGACCTGAAGGGAGTACCTGCAATGGTGAACAAGGCGTAAGTTTTTGCGTCGTTAAGTTTCAGCGAGGAGGAAAGAGATCGGATGGTGTTGTAACCATAACCATACTCTTACGCACATTTGATCTGAGTCCAGTGTGTCACCTTATGAAGGGTACCTAGGTACTGGCGACTTGGTGCTGAGCGTGGCAGGATGCGGTGAGCGCAGGAAGAGTATTGAATATATTGGGCTCTTGACCACCTATCTCTAAGAGAAATGGTATGGGCCAGGACGCTACTATCGTATGCGTGGTAAACGTCAGTGCAGTAAACTCTGTCTAGGCACTGCCTCGTCAGGTTTAGCACAGTCCCTCGCTAAGCTATTTCAGGTCTAGCTCCTCTATCAACCCGCTGCTTTCAACGTCTATAAAACACTTACCTACCTATTACTAGGTTTTTTCTTTATTTCTTTATATCTCTTTCTTATTCCACTTTTAGTATCTTTAATACTAAGTAGTATACGTCTTTTATATATCTTATATACGTCTTTTAGTATCTTATCTATAGCTACTATATAATTTCTTATTCTTCTATATTATAATAAAAAAACAAAGAGTAGAGAATAACTAGCTAAAAGGAGTATTATAGAGTATACTTATTAATTCTACTTATATAATTTTAATAACCGTATATACTATAGTTATAAGAGTAAATATTCTTAATTTACTACCTTTAGAGGTATTAGTAAAAATTATTTTCTTAGCTAAAACTTATTTAATTTATATATAAAATATATAGTATAAATATAAAATTTTACTATAAAAGAAAAGATTTTTATTCTTAATTAAAACTTTATATAGTAGTTTTTAGCTTTAATAACTATCTTAATATACTTAGGTATACTTATAATAATATCCTTAAAGAGTTTTTTATAAATAGTATTTTAAATTTATTATAAAAAATACTTTAATTAGTAGTATATTAATTTAGTATTAATATTTATAGTATATTTAATTTAATTTTTTATGTAATACTAAACTATTTTAATAGGATTGAGATTTAAGTTATATATAGACTATTTTATTATAGTAATAAAACTTTTATATAAGATAGTTTTTATATACAGGGGGGTAATATTTTAAAAACCTATATTAAAAAGGTTACCTTTTTTAAAATAATATAACTTTTTAGTTATTTTATTATATTTATTCGTAGGAGTTATATCGACTTAGTATACGCTACGTCCTTACTTAATATAAAGATAGGTAAAAACAAAGGCGCTATAACTTAGGGCCAATTAAATATAGAATTTTTTAAATTTTATAACTAGTAGAGTAATAACTTAACTAATAATTTATTAAACTAGAGTGGTAATAATAGCGGAATAATAACTATAAAATAAAAATTTAGTTATTATAGGTAGAACTATAGACTATATATAGTATATTTAAATGTAAGTGTAGTTTAAAAGAAGTTCCCTACTATATTTTTTAAAATATCTTCTTCTTTAGATTATTATAGCTAAGAGGACTTTAAAGCCTACTTTTAGGCGCCTAATAATTATAATTACTAATTCTAGCTAAAAATTAATAGTAATTTTAATTTTTACTAAGAACTTAGATAACTAGTAGGGCAATATTAAAAACTATCTAAAATATTATTATAAGTTTATAAAGGAGGCTAGTCTTTTTAAAGGGTTATTTTTATTATTAATATTTTTAATTTTAGGTCGATTACCGTACGGCTCTTTATTCTTAAATATAAAATAATTTTTAACTTTAATAATATCTATAGCTTATACTTATATAGTAATATAATAAAGCTAGTAAAATAATAACTTAAAAGCGCTAAGGGCTTACTAAGTAAAGTAAAGGGTAAAATAGAGGATAAGGTAGAGAGTAAAATAAAAAATAATATATGCTTAAGAAAAGGTAAGAAAAAGTTTTTTAAAGTAATATAAAAAAAGTAGGTATAGCTTTAGTAGAAAAAGTTTATTAAAATAGTTAAAATTATCCGAGCGCGGGGATATATATATATATAAAAGTAGAGCTTTAAAATAGGTAGTAGGCAGTAAAAGAAGGGTATACTACGACGCTATAAGGTAGTTATATAAAAGCTTACTATTAGGGAGTTAGTAATTATTATAAAAAAAATAAAAAATTTTATAGAGAGTACGATATTATATATTAATACTTTAATTACTAATAAAAAGGTTATAGGTTATTAGCACTAGTAGAAAAGTTGTTATAGTTACTACGTAAAAAGCTTCTTAAAATAAGTTAGTATTAATAATTACGTTATATAGTCGAAGTTTAAATAGTTAGTTTAAAGTTATATAATATTACGGTAATAACCCTAGGGGAGAGAATAACTTTTTAGTTATAAGGCCTAAAAATACGAGAATAATATTATATTAAAGAGAAAAACTAGCGTATTCTATTTACCTTATTAGGGACTGCTTACTAAGGAGTTTAGGAGTAAAAAAATTAGTAAATATATAAAATTTTTAGAATCCTACTGTAGGCTCTTATAACTTTTTATTTAATGTGTAAAATTTAGTTATTTTTATATATATTATAATAGTATGTATAATATATAAATATCTAAAATATTTTTATATTTTTATATATTATTTATATAATTATATATAAAAGTCACTTTTTTAGATTTTTAATAATAAACTAGTAATAATAAATTACTAGTACTTAGTATAGTAGCCTTTAGCTTCTATAACTGCCTTATAACGGTTAGGGAGTAATAAAATATAAATATTAATATCTTTTTAAGGTATATTATACCACTCCTTAATAATAGCTCTTTTAAAGGCCTCTATACTATCTAAACTTAATTCTATACCTAAATTACTTTTATATATTTTATTTAGTCTAGATTTTAATAAACCCTATATATTTTTAATAGGATTTAAATCTGGACAATAGGCTGGGTAAGGAGAAAGTGTAAAGTTATTATTTTTAAACTAGTTTAAAACGTTTGTTGTTTTATAAATAGGGGCGTTATCTTATTAAAATTACTAACCTAAATCAATATTAATATACTGATTATAATTATAACATAATATAATAATATATATATATATATATATATATATATATAGTATTATAATAATAACGAAAAAAGAATAAAAAAGTTATAATAATTACTATATTTTATACTTAGTTTAATAATAGAATTAAGGGCTGTATTTATATAGTCTATACTAGTAAAAGAAGTATTATTATTAGATGTTTTAATAAATACTAAATTACTACTTATACGTATTTAAATAGACTACTAAAATTTAATAGTAAGTATTCGGTCTATAATTTAAGTAGTATTAATAATAGAAATAATATAATATAATATAATAATAATAGTTAAAATAATATATAAAATAATATTTTAAAAACTTATAACTTACTACGTAATTAGCTAGAAATAAATTCTTATCTAACTCTATTATTATCCTCTTTTTTTTATAATATTTCCTTTTAAATTTATCTCTTTATATTACTGACTTATTACAATATATTATTTTTTTAAGTTTACTTTTTTAAGTTTATTTTTTTAAGTTTATTTTTTTATATTTTTATATTTTCTTTAGCGTATTTTAATTCTTTTTAAGTATTTATAATTCTAAAGGATTTTTTTTCTTTTAAATATATTCTATAATACGCTTTTTATAATATTTAGACTATTTTCTATTTATAATTTATTAATTTTTTTTTAGAATATCTTATTAAGTCTCTATTAATAACCTCTTTATTATATTAAGTTAACTTTAAAACCCAGTCTTTTTTAATGTTTTTTAGAATATAATTATTTCCGGTTTAATTTTTAATACGTTATAGAGTATTATAAATACCTTTCTCTAACTTATTTAAAGTTATAGTAATTAAAGAATATAAATTATTTTCTTTTAAAAGATGCTAAACTTTAAATATAAGTTTTAAAAAGTTTAGTGCTATTTTAAGGAAATATAAGTTTAGCTTTACAAAAGCTAATATATATATTTATATATTATTATATTATTAATATATTATGTAAGCTTTATTTATATTAGTATATATTTAATTTTTATTATTAAGATAATTTTATTATCAGAGAACTAATATACCTCGAAAAAAAATTACGTAACTTATACTAGACATAAAATAGTATAATTAAACTTTTAGTTAAATATATTTACTAACTATAAAGTTATAGGAACCTAAAAATAGACATATAAATTACTATATTGAAATAATTTTAATTTATTATAGGTAATAAGTAAGTACTAACTATAATTCTAGTAAAGGTTTTCTTAATTCTCTCTTTAATACGGTATTATTCTCGTATTATTAAATTTAGTAATTAGAAGATTATGTTATTTTAAAAAAATTTTTTTTTTTAATTACTTGTTTTTCACTCTCCTGTATAATATAACTAAATATAATATATATAATCTTCAGTCTTTTTTATTACTTAATTAATTTAAATAAAAAGTAATTTACTATAGTAGAATCTATAATTAACTTTTTTTATAAATTTTACTTTTAGATAATATAATATAGTATATTTAAATATATAAATTTTTACTCTATTTAGACATATTATATATATAGAATTTAAAGGATAAGTAATCTATATATAGCTATATTATTATATTATTTAGTAAAGTAATTATTTAAAAGCTATAAAATAGACTATTATTATAATATTAAATACTAAAATAAAGCTTCTTATACGTTAGTATATAAGTAAAAAAACTATAGCCCTAGATTATTTTCATAAAACCTATATTTTATATTAATTAATAGATAATTAGGCTAGTTATAAGTAAAAATAAGTATATAACTATATGGTTACGCTACATGAATATATAGAATATATAGCTATATTAAAAGAATTTAAAATAAGGTTTAAAATTAAGTACCTTTAGATAAGTAATATACTAGTTAATAAAATTATAAAGTGTTATATATCTTAATAATTTTAAAGATATAATATATAATTAAACTTTAATAATATAAAAGAAAAATTTACTAAGCTAAAATTCTAAAAAGTTATATAATAATAAAGTATATAGCGTATTAAATAAAATATTATATAGTTTATAAGCTACTATTTATAATAATAATTTAAAACTATAGCCCTTGAAAAAATTTTATAGTAAAGAATATCATAAATAATAAAATAATAAAATAAGAAAAATTATAGAATAAAACTAAAAAGAAAGTTTAATAAATTAATAACTTAACTACTTTACTAGAGATTTAAATAACGTAAACGCGACGTAAAGTAATTTTATTAAAAATATTAGTTATAGAGTTAATACCTAAATTCTACTTTTTTTTTTTAAATTTGTTACTAGATAAGATTCTATAATTTATTAAACTTTATAGTTTAAAAATTTATATTAGTAAAAATTAATAGAAGTAACTTAAAAAATTATACTTTTTTATAAATAGACTACTTTTACATTTTAATATAGAGTAACTTTAAATAAATAAAAAATACTTAATAATTTTTTAAATATAAATACAACTATAATAGAAAGTATAAATTTTTTAAATTAATATATTAATATATATATTAGGTTATAGCTGTATTAACTCTTATAAGTTTTAATAATTAAATATTTTTGTTTTAGTATTATAATTACTTTTATTACGAATAATAAATAGTACACTAATTAAATAATAAAATTAGAAAATAAATACTATAAGTCTATAACTAGTTAAGTAATATTATAAGGGGGTAACAAAAAAAAAGTCTAATTAAAAAAGATACCTTTTTTAAAATAATATAACTTTTTAACTAGGGGCCCTAAAAATACGAAAAAAAATGCTATTTTAAAAAAAGAGACTCGTAAATTATATTTACCCTATTAGGGGCTAGTTAGTAAGGGGTTTAGGGGTAAGAAAAAATTAGTAAATATGGAAAATTTTTAGGACCGTACTTTAAGTTAGTATAACTTTTTATTTAAGTTATAAAATTAGCTTATTTTTATATATATAATAATAGATACTAAGTTTTATTAGTATAGTAAATATTTTTATATATTTATATATTAATTATATAATTATATATAAAAGTCACTTTTTCATATTTTTAATAATAAACTAGTAAATAATAAATTACTAATACTTAGTATAGTAGCTTTTAGCTTCTATAACCGCCTTATAACAGTTTAGAAGAGATAAAATATAGTTATTAATAACTTCTTATAGTATATTATTTTACTTTTATATAATAACTTTTTTAAAGGCCTCTATACTTTGTATACTAGATCCTATACCTAAATTAGTCTTTTTATTATTATTTAGCCCTTATTTTAAATAACCCCATATATTTTCTATAGGGGCTAAATCAGGGCTATAGGCTAGGTAAGAAAATAGTATAATTTTATTATTTTTAAACTAGTTTAAAATATCTATTATGTTATAAATAGGGATATTATCTTATTAAAATTAGTAACCTAAATTAATATTAATATAAACCTTATAATTATAATATAATATAATAATATATATATATATATTTATATATTAATTAAACAAATAGTGTGGCTGTGGTAGCTCGGGGCGACTAAAAGGGGTTTTAAAAAAGGAGGAATATGTGTATACCTTTATTTATAAATATATATATTATTATATTATTAAAACAAGGGGTAAAAAAACGTTATATAACTTACCCCTCTTTATTAAGGGTTTAACTTCAGGTATAAAAACTGTATTTATATAGTCCTTACTAGTAAAAGAAGTAAAAGAATTAGGTATTTTAGTAAATACTAAATTACTTTTATCTTCTATCTAAATTGTATCCTAAATTTATAGTTTAAGGTCTTGTCCTATAATATAATTAATATAATTAATATTAAAAAACTAAAACTATAACTTATAAATATATAAAAAGTTATATATTTTATTATATTAAAAAATTAACATTTCTTACTTTATAATTAGCTAACAGCTAGTTCTTTTCTAACTTTATTATTACTTCTTTTTCTATAATATTATTTATTTTATTATCCCCTTTATATTTCTTACTTATTAGAAAATATTATTTTGTTTTAGATTTTTATTTTAATATTTTTTACATTATCTTTAGCGTATTTTAATCTTTTTTTAGTATTTTCTTTATTAATTATATATTTTTTTTTACTTATATTAATACTATAATTCTTCTTTTCTAAAACTTTGTGTAAAGTCTCTTTTATAATATTTAAACTATTTTTTATTAATAGTCTTTTATTTTCTTTTTTAGGACTTTTAGTTAAGTCTTTATTAATAACTCTTTTTTCTCTTTTAGTTACCTTAGAGACTCTACCCCTTTTAATTTTATTTATATTATTATTATATTTTTTTTTATTCATTTTATAACACTATAAATAGTTTCTTAAGACTTTTCTAAAATAGTAGTAATTAAAGAAAGAGAATTATTTACTTATAAAAGAAGTTTAACTTTAGATTTAAATTTAAAAAAATTTAGCGCTATTTCGAGGAAATAGGAGTTTATGTTTATAAAAGTTAAAAGATATTATAATATATTATAATATTAATAATATATTACGTAAGTAGTAATTATATAAGTATAGACTAAATTTTCATTATTAATATAATTTTATAATTAGATTACTAATATACTTTAGAAATCTAGTCACGTGACCTAGACTAGGCCTAAAAGGGTATTGTTAAAATTTTAGTTAAATATATTTACTAACTAAAAAGTTATAGGAACTTAAAAAAGGGGTTAACAAAATTACTATATTTAGGTAATTTTAATTTATTATAGGTAATAAATATAACGTAACTATAATTTTAAAAATAATCTCTATAATCCTCTATTTACAACCGTATTACTTACGTAATATTAAGCCTATTATTTAATTTTATATATATTTTTAAAAAATGTATTTTTTTAATTAGGCTTTTTTTTATTACCCCCCTGTAAGTTATATAAATATTATTTACTAGTTTTAGAACTCTTTTAATTTTAATATAAATAAGTAAATAATGTCTAAGGAAATAATAAACTCTATAATTAAAAAATCTTTTTATTAATATTATTCTTATATTAATAATATAATAAGAATTAAAAACTTAATAGTATACAATTTTTAATTTATTTATTTTCTTAAATCAGTTATTAATGTTATAAAAGTATATTATATTTTTTATTTAACATACTAAAGCTTAAAAGCGCTTAGTTAAAAAAATATATAAATAGTATTCTACATCTAAAAACTCTAAGATAAAAAAAAAGACTTTATAAATTTAATAATTTTAAAAGTAAATTAAATTTTTTATGTTTAATAAGCTTTCTATAAAACGTTTACGTAATTAAAAACTTATTATTAAATAGTTACTATAAAGTATAATATTAATATAAAATATATTTATTTATTAAGATTTTTAGTTAACTATAAGTAGGGAATATTTTTTTTAAATTTAAGAAGTTATAAATCTTCTTAAACTAATAAAATAAAATAAAATTTTAAAACTAAAATATATAATTTTACTTTAAGCTTATAATACGAGTGGATCTTTTATTAAAAAAAAATATAGAGTATTTTATACAGATTCTATATAGTCTTTATTCTATTTAGTTATTTATTATAGATGTACCTAATAATAGTATTTTTACTTTATTTTTTTTATCTACTTTTTATATATAAAGCGTGATTATAGACTAAAGAATAAAATAAAATAGAGAATTAAAAGCTAACAAAACTAGTTATTATTAGTATTTTACTAATTTTAATATATTTTAAATACGTTATATACTAAATATATTTAATAATTATTTAGTAATTAAAGTTTACAGTATAATAGAAATTAAAAAACTACTTAAAAAAGTATTAAATAAGGTTTAATAGAGTTCCTAGAAGAAGAATTTAAAAATTTAAAATTTAAAAAAATTTTAAAAGGTAAAGATTAAAATAAGTACTATGGTAAAGTAAATAATTAAGTTATAATATCTATAATATTTTTATATAAAAAGAAGTAAAGTGTAGCGTCGAGACACTACCCTAAAAAAGGTATAAGCTAAAAAAAGTTATTTCTTAAGATACAGTTAAAAAATAAGCATATATAAGAATTATAAAAAATATTTTTATTTTAGATTAGTATAGGATATTACTTGGCGAGCTACAGTTCGGTTATAATATATTTAAAGCTTAAAAAGCTATTAAAAGAGAAAAGATTTATAAAAGACCTATAGAGTAATAATAGAAACTAATATAAATATAAAATATTTTTTAAAAGATAGAATAAAAAGATTATATATAAATCTTATTATGAAGGCATGCATATACTCCTCCTTTTTTGAAACCCCTTTTGGTCGCCCCGAGCCACCACAGCCACACTATTTGTTCGATTAATATACAAATATATATATAAATCTTATTTATATTACTAAAATTTTGCGTATCTACTTTAATTAGTTTTTAATTTTAAAGCTCTATTACCTAGTAATTATATAAGTTAAAAATAACTTACTATTTTATTATAATAATTAAACTTTTTTAAATAAATATATAGCTACTATAAGCTTAATAGAATAAATTATTAATTATTTTTATAGTTAAGATATTTTTATTAATTTAACCAGAGAGTATATTAAATAAAAATATTTTAGAGCTTCTATTACTAGTTTATAAAACTTTTTAAAATAAAGAATTTTTTTTTACGTATATATAATACTGTTCTTTAATACTTTCTTTTATGTAAGTAGTTTTAATTTTTTTTTAATTATAAAAACTAGTAATTTTTATTCTATTTTTCTTCTACAAAAATTATATAACAGAAAAGAAAAGAATATAACTTTACTAGTATAGAATAAGTAATTAGTCTATATAGTCGTAAATAAAAAAAAACTTATAAATACTACTACCATAAGTGAACTATTACAAAAATCTAATATATAATAATTATATATATTAACTATTATTAATTACTTTAGCTATAGTAATCTTAATAGAATAATATTTAATAATTTTATTATAGTAAATAATCTAAACTTAAAGGTACTTATAATTAATATAATTATTTAATTTAGTCTTACCTAGATTCTTTAATATATTAAGTAAAGAAATGAAGGCATGCATATACTCCTCCTTTTTTAAAACTCCTTTTAGTCGCCCCAAGCCACCACAGCCACACTATTTGTTTAATTAATATATAAATATATTAAGTAAAGAAGTATATATATACCTTATCTTTTATAAAAAATATTTTAAATACTTATATAGCAACTATACTTATACTTTTAATTTAATTATTATTTTAAAATATAATAAATATAATTAAACGAAATAGTAATAGTAAAGACTATATAATTAAAAATAATATATATATATAAAATTTTATTACTTCTAGTTAATTTAAGATAATATATAAAAAAGAGTATTTACTACTCTAATATATTAGTAGTATAAGAATAATATATAGAATTATAAATAAATAAATAGCAAAATAACTAAAAAAATATTAATCTTAGAATTTTTTATATTATAATTAGAGGTATACAAATAATAAATATAATAATAGTAGAAATAGTTATTATAAAAAATAAATAAATTATTTAATAACTAGTAGAGTATATATTTTTATATATAATTTCTCTAATATAAGCTAATAGTATATAGTATATAGTTTTAAATAATATAGTATCTTAGTATAACTAATATTATATTTCTACTTACTATATATAGTCTTTATAAATATTAATAATTATTTTAGTAATAATATTAAATTATTTACTAAAGTGTAAATATCTATTTTAGTATTATACTACTATTTACTACATACTATACCTATTACAACTAATTTTATTTTATTTTATATTTTTCTTATATTATTATATAATTTAAATTTATTAATTTTTAAACTATATCAATATTACTACAAATATAAAAAAATTATATTTTACTTAATATTATTATTTTTTAATATTTTTATCTTTTTACTCTCCTTATTTTAGGACTTATACGTCCGGTCTTAATAAAGACCTAGAGGTTTTAGAATTATAATAAAATAATTATCGTAAAATATTTTATTTTATTTAGTTATATATTAAGCTATTTATTTATATTTATTTATACTAGCTATCTATTGTCCTCCTTTTAGAAAATTTTTTTTACTTACCTTTAGATATCCTCTATAGCGTTAAGCTACAGCGCTCTTTTATATACTAGTAATTTTTACTTTATATTACTTTAATTAGAATTATATATACCTTTTATATTATAAAATATAGTCTTTAACGTACTAAGTTACTTATTAAAAAACTATACTATTTTTTCCTCTAGCGCTCTATAGTTATTAGTATTAATATTATTCTTAATAATCAGTAACCTACTCTTATTAATTAATTACTTAATATAGTAGTATAGCTACAGTAGCTTTAATATTATTTTTTTATTTAGTAATACTTTTAAATAGCGGATTTTTTATTTTTTTATAAAATATTATCGTTTTTTTTAATATATAGTTAAGTCTACGCCTATATTAATTAAATTATTTTACCTAAGTATAGACTTTTACGAATTACTTATAAAAATAAGTAGTAGTAGAATAGTTATATTAAATATCGTTACTATTTTACGTTTCTTATTTATTTAATTTAATTTAAAAGCTTAGAGTATATATTATACTCTATAGTATAAGCTAAAGTAAGTCTAGTATATATATTTTACTAAAATTCTATTTTTTACTATACTAAAAGTATATATTTTAGTTATAAAGTAGTAGTATATAACTATTAGTATATAATGCCTTGAATACTATAACGCGTACTATAGTTATAATATATTAATATCTTTTTTTTATAAATGCCTACTTAGTATTAGTTTATAATAGTAAATACGCTAGTATAAGTTACTATATAAGGTAATAAACTATACTAAGCTATAATACTATTAAGTACTATTAAATAGTTATTACGTACCTATTTTAGTATTACTTATTTTAATTAGGCTTAGCGTAGTAGTTTTTAAGAGCTAGTTATTAGTTTATATAGTATATTTAGTACTCTTTTTTCTAATTAGGTAGTTACTAATAGCAACTTTATTATATATAAAAAAAAAAATTTCCTTATAGGTATTATTATAAATCGTAATAGATAATAGTTAGTTTTAGTTAAATTAGTAAAATTATAATTAAATAAAATAAATTTTAAACTTATAGTAATATTGTTTATTTTAGTACCTTATAATAAATTTTTATAACTTATACAAATTTTTTATTAACTTTTTTAGTTTATTAATATAAACATTTCTATATATAAAATATTACTATCTTATTTATCTTTATAGTAAGAATATTTATTTACTACTAATTATTTATATTTTTTAGTTTTTTTTTAGTTTCTTTTTTTTATAATTATTTTAATTATTTTTTTTTCACTTATTTATTATATTTTTAGTTTATTCTTTCTTATAATAATAAGAATATTATAAATATTATTAAGTTTTCTTTATTAATAGAGCTACTATTAGTAATATTTATATTATTATAAATTTATATATATATAAACTATAATATATAAATAAAATTAAAACTATATAAAAAAGACAATTAAAACTAGTTAATTATTTAAAATAATTATTAATTCTAGTATCGATCTTTAAGTGTATCTATAATACATAACTTTTTTATATTAAATATATTATTTTAATATAGTTAGATTTATAGTTATAGTTTTAAAAATAGAAAGTAATATATTTGTATTTTTTAATCTAACTACGCTTATTAAAATATTTAACAAATACTAAATAGAGTCATATAGATTTTTAAAATTAAAAATATTTATATATTATAATATAATTTCTATTATTTTTAATAAGACTAGTATAGTCTTATTTTTATTTTTTTTATTTTTTAGTAATTTAATAATATAAAATTAGAATTTAAAACACGACTAATAAAGCCTATTAATAAATTATAACTAATTTAAGTTTTGCTATTACAATTTTTATAATATTTTAATTATATAGCTACTCTTATTTTTATAATTTTTTATAATAGTATTTACTTTTAGACTACTTAAAAAATAGTGAAATTAGTATTTATATACTTTTATATATACTAGCTTCTACCTTTTTACTATTTATTTTTAACTTTACTTAAAAGTAAGAAAAATATTCAATTTATTATTATTAAGTTTTTATTAAAAAGAGATAGAAGTAAATAGCTTTTAAAATAATATAATATTAGTTTATAATATATTTTATAAAATAATTTTTTTTATATTACTATTTAAGTTACTGTTAAATTAGAGAAATATTTATATTTATTTTATATATATTAATTAATTTTAGAAACTCTAATATAACACTATTATATAAATATATATAATATATATAACTATTACTAGTATTAATATCTAAGTTTAGTACTATTAGTAATAAAAAACTTTTACTAAAAAGTTAGAGAAAAGAAAGAAAAGTATAAAATAGTACTATAAATATTAAAAATATTAAATAATTATTTCAATTTCTAGGTAAAGAAACTAAAATATAATAAAAAATTAATATTATAATATACTTTTTTATATAGCGAAATACTCTATATCCTAAAATAAATACTAGTACTTTAACTTTTAGTAACTAAAAAGTTAATATATATAATAAATATTACTATAAATTTATATAACTATTATACTATAACTAATTATAAATATTTATAATTAACTCTTTTCTAAAAATTACGTTATTATTATTATTTTTAAGTTAAATATATATTGTACCACCATTTTTTATAATATAATAGACTTCCTTTACTATTATACTAATATTAAATCTTTTTTACTCTAAACTTCTATAAAATAACTTTATTCTAGTCTTATAATCTCTAAAATACTAAAAAGTTATTCTTAGCCTTATACGCACTACTATAGGTAAATTTATACTAAATTATTATATTACTTAATACATCTAGTAGAAGTAAGACTCTAATTCTAACTAATATAAAATAACTCCGTACGTCTTACCTGCTAGTATTATATTATAAGATATTTGGCTGTGCGGATTGCATAAGCGCTCGGAGTATAATTAAATCTAATTTATAGATTAAGAGCAGTGCTCCGACTTAAGGGTCTTAGCGCCTATTTAATTAGCTAATACGTATTAGCGTTAAAACCAGTTTCGATACAGCCATTGTATAACTTCGAGATATAGTCTAACGCACAATGACCTCAATAGCCTCGGACGATACACAGCCCCGAAAGCCTTAAAAGCCGCAATCGTTCCCTCCGCTCGAACGAAAGACGTGATCAAGCCTACCCCGTCCTTATGCTTCTCGAACCTACTATAGCCGATTCCTAGACCAAGCACCACGGCCGATATTCTGAGTGTAGCCATACTAGGTTATTCGAGTTGTATGTTAGCCATGTTCTACCTAAGCTTAGAGCTAGGCCTTGATACCTGGGATTTTAGGCTTCGATCATGCTCTGGATGCGGCGACCATAAGGAGTGTGGCGGATCGAAAGCATGATGGGGCGGATGGCATCGAAGAGACAAGACTTAGACTCTTCATCAGCGTACTCAATCGCGGTCTGGATAACGTAGCGGGCGAAAGTGTTGTGGACAAGCTCTTCCAGTTCACCAGACTGGAGCATCTCCTCAACGAAGACTCGCCTCACCTCCAAGTCTCCCAGGCAGATGCACTTTTCTATAACATAGGAGCCAAACTTATGTTTGGAAAATTCGGGAATTAGGCCATAGAACCTACGGCACAGCGGTAGGACGAAATTCGGGTCATTGGAATCCAGAGCATGCTGAACAACATAGGTTCCATAAGCATGCTTAGCTAGCGTGTTGGCGTTCGCCGTCAAACGAGCGAAGAGCTGCGCTTTCTGGTGGCTGGAGGCAAGGTCGATGCATTGTCGCAGGATAGGGCAACCATGACGGTGCGTGCCGATTTCGACACAGTGCTGGCAAACAGCATCAACTATGAACTGAATATTGGATGGATCGAAGGTGACCATGCACTTTTGGATGACGTGGTTACCGTGTCGATCAAGAATCACCGTCATGACCTCGTCCTTTAGAGCGCAGATGATGGTCTGGATCTGCAATGTCATTAGTCGGATATTAATGGTCTGTGAGACATGGTAACCTACCTGCTTCGGAGTGGTAGCGCATTCGATCATCTGCTGCAAGGCTAGGGTACCACTCTGACTGAGAGCAATCTCCACCATCCGTGGTGCAGCGTTGCCGATGAGTACCGTGCGCTGATCATCATTGGCGACCCTGAACAGTTGCTGACATAGATAGTTACCGAAAGGATCTGCAATATGTTAGAAGAAAGCGACCGTGGCGAATCGACAGCTTACCTCTCATTAGGTCTCCGACATAGTCTTTCGTTTCCTCGAAAATAATTAGCACATGGGTGAGATTGCCCTCTTGCAACTTTTTTCTCAGGAAGCAACAACCGTGCGGATCCTTGCACAAGTCGTGGATTTGGTGTTTCATGTTCTCGATATCAAAGTCCTGGAAGCGACCATGCGGTTCTAGATGGGACCATGCTAGTCCCTCCAGTTGAGATTTGATTTCTCCACCTGCTTCCTCCTTTTCCACTCTCCACTGCGGTAAATTAATGTGTACGCGTTGAAAATGGAGGATCTCCAACGCCTCTTGATCTCTGAGTGCCGTCCTACCCTTCTTATCCTTGTACCGTCGAGCCGGCTGTGCTTTGGCGCTTCCAGGTCTGTTGGGCCCCATTTTGTGACCTGCTGGCTGGGGAGCCTTCTGCAGCCCCTCGGCCAATTCTTCTGCGCTTCTAGTGGTATGCCGTGGTGAGTCCTTAGGAATAGGGAAATATTTCAAGCCGCACTTGGAGCTAGAATGTCTCGTAAGCAACCTATTGCATGCTATATCCTACCATTCTTACCACAAAACGATTGGCTGCTTAGCAACCCCAGTGGTTCTACCCGGGCAGCCTGGTCTTGGACAGGTCTCTATACTGCCATGAAGAGCTGTAATTGCGATTGACATGGAGAATTTCCCGCCCGGAAATACGGCTCGTTCCCATTCGGCTTTACTGATGATTTGACCATGAATTCTGGAGTCCAAGAGGTAGTAATCCCCTCTTCTGACCTTTCTCTCCCCTGGGAGGTCTTTGAATTTGCAATTGAGAAATGCCTCGAAAACCTTCAAACTACCTGTCAATTACGGCAAAAAGAATAAAAAAGAAAGCAAGATCTAAGGGCGGCTTACATTCCAATGCCTGAAGTATTCATACTGTAGTTTGAAGACCCTGCCAAGAACGTCTTCAAACATTACGCTATCCGAAACAAGCAGTAAGGGAGTTCTTGGAATAATAGCTTGAAGAGCTCTAAAAACTTGTACTACAGATGGATAAAACCACCTAGACATTATGAACGTTAGATTACATCTCTGGGCATTCGAATAGATGCTAGATGGACATACCATAGATGTATAAGCAGATCTCGTACTCCATGTGCAATTGCAGTAAGCCTAGATTCTCTAGTTAGTTAATTCTCTAATGCGATCTTGGAAATTTACAATTTGAATAGCGGTAGTAAAAACGGTTCAATCGTTTTCAATGAAACATGTTCTGAATATCGATTATGAGGTTTGCTGTTCGAGTTTATCGCAGCATCACTCTCAGTAGAGTTCACGACATTCTTCCTAACATCAAACTTCCTGGACAGTATTTCCCGGGCTTTGTCAACGCCTCGTAGTTCTGACCCATAATCAGCATGACGCTGTGAATCAAGAATCATTAGGCCGAGCCTTTTCTGTCCCTGCTGAAGGTCCGCAAGGTTTGCTTGAACTTCAGAAAACTGCTGCATGATGTCATCTGATCTTCGAGACAATGTAGCAAGCGTTGAATGGAGTGACAACTTGCTGTTTTCGATCGCAGATTCGATCGTACGGAGGCTGTTGCTTGCGTCCTTGCCCATTCCCATGAGCTCAATATTCTGAGCTTGTATGCTCGCGGTGACTGAATCTAATCGGTTATTTGTGGCAATTTGAGTATCCCTTTTCCTTGGTCAGCATGCTAAATGCATAGGGGCTTGCGCTGAATTAAGATACATACTGAGTATTAAGTTCGAGCAGGAAGTTCAAAAATTGCACCTGTGATCCAACTGCAAGGCGGAGTTTCTCGATCTTATTTGCGTACAAGACGGCCCATTGCGCCTTTCTGCCGGCGCCATGATACCATCCTTTAGGTGCTTTCAAGCCCAGTTTTGCATCAAATTTCGAGATGGTCTGCAAGAAGTCGGAGAGCGTTTCTAGCGTTAAATTCGCTTGAGCCGTGATATTTGCATCGTGACATCTACTGTATGAGGGAGATGATCCTGCCGATTTAAGCCGCTCGAATGTAGCTTTCAACGATTCCAGCTCTCTCAGAACAGTTTGGTATTCATGTGACGCACCACCGGCATCTTTCAGGGCCCTGCTGACCTTCTGGATCAGCTGAATGACGCAGACGAAGTCGCTAACGGAAAAGCCGAATGCGGGCGTCATCAGTTCGATACCTTCGGTCTAGAGTGAGCTTTCACTGATAGCAATAAGTTGCCTTGTGTGAAATCTTGGTTGTGGCAAGGCTGATAGCGAGGATGGATTGCTGCTGAACAGCCCCGCTTCTTATCGTTCTCTGCAGAAGGTCTAGGACCCCTGTACTACGCTAACTGTTGTTGGTTAAACAGATGTCAGGGATCTTTGTCCGACAGTAGGGAAAAGAAATATTCGGGCACGTCTGGAGGGAAAGCCGGTTTTGCAATGGACTATACGACGTGGGTTCAAATCACGAGTTTCTGAATTGGCTTTTTACAACTTCCTGAGCTTTGCAGGAGGCGGAAAAGGCCTTATCTATGCCAATTGTTTTCGACGTTGTTCTGTAAACACCTATATAGTCGATCTATAAAGCCTTTACACTGCCCTGCGGTATATGTCGCTGCATGTGGACTTCGGCACACCAATCTTCCTTCCAATGTCCTCGAAACGTTGGTGATACAGCACCCGAATGGCAATAATGACAGCGCGGAGAGTTCTCGGGGTGTTGATAGAGCCAGGCTGCTTTGTTTGGTCGGTTCTGGGCATGATTTTGATGGATTGTTGATGAAATTGGTGGTGGTGTTGTGTAGGATAGGTGAGAGCGGTTAGAGGATAAGAGTAAAATCTCAGCTGTTTAATTGGCTAGATCTGGTATATGCAAAAATCCGTAGAATCCTTGACACATCTTGTAAAACCCCCCCAACACTAGTTTTTATATAGGAGCTGGGTATTTATACTATAAACGCGTTATTACCTATATATATTATCTATATATTTAGGTAAATTAAAACTATAACTTATTAGTATATTACTATACTATTTACTTTTTTAATATTATAGTTATAGATTTTAAATAATAATACCTCTTTTAGCTTATTAGGTAAGTATCACTACTTATATTTAAACTAGTACTACTTATAAGCCTATATAAAATGTGTATAAATTATAAGTCTAATAATATATATTTATTACTAGTATAATTACTAATAGTCTAACTATTAAAGACACGTTAAAAACCGTGAAGAATAATTATAATACGGTTCTAAACTTATAAAAATAAAATTTAAACTAGTCTATTACTATATTACCTATAAATCTTATTAAAGAACTTTTTAAAAACGCTCTTAAAGATATTAAAATTAAGGTTATAAATTTACTATTTATACGTTTAGCTTTAATTATAGCTTTATTATTATTAATACTAGAAAGATTTAATTATACTATAGAGTGTAAGTATACTATATGTATTAATAAAGCTATTAAAGTAAAAACTTAGGGTATTTATTATAACTAGATCTTTTTTATTACTAAAGTAAAATATAAAGTAAAGGTATTAATAAGTACTCTAGTATTAAGCATTAAAAATAAAGAGTATTATATATTTAACTATACTATACAGGGGGGGGATATTAGAAAAAGAGTACTCTAAAAATTGCCTTTTTTTAAAATAATATAACTTTTTAGTTATAAGGCCTAAAAATATAGGAAAAATACTATTTTAAAGAGAAAGACTAGCGGATTCTATTTCTCTATTTAGTAGCCGCTTACTAAGGGGTTTAGGGGTAAAAAAATCAGTAAACATAGAACACTTTTAGAGTCCTACTTTAGACTATTATAACTTTTTATTTAAGGTGTAAAATTTGCTTATTTTTATATATATTATAATAGTAACTATAATATATAAGTATATACAATATTTTTATATATTTATATATTATTTATATAATTATATATAAAAGTTACTTTTTTAAATTTTTAATAATAAACTAGTAATAATAAATTACTAGTACTTAGTATAGTAGCCTTTAGCTTCTATAACAGTCTTATAATAGTTAGTTAGAGATAAAATATAGTTATTAATAACTTCTTATAGTATTTTAAACTACTTTTTATTAATAACTCTTTTAAAGGCCTCTATACTTTATAAACTAGATTCTACCCCTAAATTAGCCTTTTTATTTTTATTTAGTACTTATTTTAAATAACTTTATATATTTTCTATAGGGGCTAAATTAGGACTATAGGCTAGGTAAGGAAATAGTGTAATTTTATTATTTTTAAACTAGTTTAAAACGTCCGTTATTTTATAAATAGGGACGTTATCTTATTAAAATTACTAACCTAAATTAACATTAATGTAAAGTTTATAATTATAATATAATATATATATATATATTATATTAATAAAAATAGGGGTAAAAAATAGTTATAAAACTTACTCCTTTTTATAGAGGGTTTAACTTTAGGTATAAGGACTTTATTTATATAATCCTTACTAGTATAAGAAGTAGAAGAATTAGATATTTTAATAAATACTAAATTACTTCTACCTCCTACCTAAATTGCATCCTAAACTTATAATTTAAAGTCTTATCCTATAAAATAATTAATATAATTAATATTAAAAAACTAAAACTATAACTTAAAAATATATAAAAAGTTTTATATTTTAATATTTTAAAAAATTAAAATAATTTACTTCGTAATTAGCTAACAGCTAGTTCTTTTCTAACTCTATTATTACCCCTTTTTCTAAAATATTATTTATTTTATTATCCCCTTTATATTACTGACTTATTAGAAAATATAATCTTTTTTAAATTTATATATTTTATATTTTTTAAATTTTCTTTACCGTATTTTACTCTTTTTTTTCCGGTTTCTTTATTTATTATTAGTTTTTTTTTACTTATATTAATTATATAGCCCTCCTCTTTTAAAACTCTTTATAATTATCTAGTTATAATCTCTAAATTATTTTCTAATAGAATTCTTTTATTTTCCTTTTTAGGACTTCTAGTTAAGTATGTATTAATAACTCTTTTATTTCTTTTAGTTAACTTTTTTATACCCCCTATATAAACTTTTTTTATATTATAATTCTTTTCTTTATTTTTTTCTTTATTTTTAATACGTTATATAGTATTATAAATAGTCTTTTTAGGCTTATTTAAAGTAAAAATAATTATAGAAATAGAAGTATTTGCTTTTAAAAGTAACTTAACTTTAGCTTTAAGTTTTAAAAAATTTAGCACCATTTTAAGAAAATAGGAGTTTAAGTTTATAAAAGGTAAAAGATATTACTATATACTATAATATTAATAATATATCACGTGATTACTAATTATATAAGCCTTAGTAATATTTTTATAATTAATATAATTTTACTATTAGATTACTAATATACTTTAAAAATCTAGTTACGTGACCTATACTAGGCCTAAAAGAGTATAGTTAAAATTTTAGTTAAATATATTTACTAACTAAAAAGTTCTAGGAACCTAAAAAAGGGGTTAAAATATTTATTATATTTAGATAATTTTAATTTAGTAGAGGTAATAAATAAGACGTTACTAAAATTCTAATATAAATCTTTATTATTGTCTCTTTAAAACGGTATAATTTATGTATTTTTAGGCTTAGTAATTAATTTTATATTAATTTTTAAAAATAGTAACTTTTTGGAGTACTCTTTTCCCAATGTCCCCCCCCCTGTAACTTATTAAATTATATTAAAGAATACTTATAAAGTCTTTTACTTTAATAATTTTTTTTTTATCAAGAAGGCACACCACAGTTACACTTTTTATTTAATTAGTATATAAATATATAATTTTAGTTTTATATTTTAAAATTACTTACTTTATTTTATAGGTAGTTAGGTTTAGTTATTTAAGTATATATAGCGTATAGAGTTAAAAGTGAAAATAAAGTTTAAATTTATAGTATTATAAAAAGTTTTACTACGTAATTACTATATTAATAAGCCATTATTTAATTTATTTAAGTCATTACCTATTATTAATAGTAATAAGTAAAGACTATATTTATAACTATTTATTTTATTAATTAACTTAATAATTACAAAGTCTATAATAAGTCTTTATAATAACTAGAGTTACTAGTACTAAGTTAATTTTTTAACTTAAGTATACTTAAAGTCTATTTTACTAATAGTAAAATCTAGGCTAGATATAAAATTAAAACTAAAATAATATTAATATTAAGTATCTACTTTATTATTATACTAACTACTAGTATTACTATACTAGTAAAAAGTTACGTATAGATTACTATACTTATAAAAATAAAAAAAAGTCTAAGAAAAGGTAATTAATATTAGAGTTAAGTAAAAAAGTAAAGTATATATAATATAAATTTAAGTAGTAGAGAGTTTAGAACTAAATCTAGTATATAGTAAAAAATAAAAAAAAATTATAAAAAAAAGAGAGTAATATAAATATAAGTAAAACTTAAAGTATGACTAGTTTCTATATAGTATAAGTTAAAATCTATATATTTACTAATAGTTTTCTAGTACTTTACCTTTCCTAAACTAGTGTGTACTTATTTTACTAACTTAATTTTTTATTACTATTATACTAACTACTTAGTATAATATTATAATATAATTATTAATATTAGTAACTAGACTCTTAAAGTAATTATTTAATAAATACTAATAAATTAAATAAAAAGATATAGGAACTCTACTAAAAAGATTATATATAAGTTATTTATTTTAAAGTAATTACTTTAAAGTATTTAAACTAAGGCCTTTTATTAAAGACTATTATATTAGACCTAACTTTTTATATTACTATTTTTTTTCTCTCTCTCTATATTTTCTTTTCTTTAAAAGTATTTTAGATTATAATATTTTTATTTTTTTAGACTATAAATTTAGATATATAAAATATAAAAACTAGAATTATTAAAAAAAAATTAGTTACTATTAGAGAGTTTCTCTATAACTATATATTTAAGCTATAATATTACTATATATTAATATAAAAATCCCTACTTTTTTTCTAACTTATGATTTTTGTATAAGTATAAACGTTTATTTTATTATAAGTATTTTATTATTTAGGACTATATACCAGTTTTTAGATAAAAGAGAAAGTATTATACTTTATTCTAGTACTATAAAATAAAGATAAAAATAGCTAATAAAAAGGTATCTATTAGTTATATAGGTAAAGGTACTTATAATTCTTATTTACTTATACTTTAGTATTTATTAGTTACTTACTATTTATTATACGGCATTATATATTTACTAATTTATAAATAACTATCGTTTCTTTTACTTTATCTTTCGTTTTCTTTAACTATTTTATATATACTACTTTTATTATTACTTTTATGATTTTTTTTTATTCTTTTTAATACTATTTAATTTTTTACTCTATTATAGCTTAGTATAGATAAAAATTACTTTTAGTTTACTATATATAGTATACTACTTATTTATTTTTAAAACTTTTATATTTTATAATACTTTAGCTTCTAAGGACTTTAGTTATAGGATTTACTTTAGTTCGATTTAATAAATAGACTCTAAGTACGTTAATTAGATATTATAGTACTAAGAATTTTATATATTATATTCCTCCTAGTAATGTAGTAGAAGTAATAAAATATATTATTTTCTTTATTCTCTAATTAAGTTATTTTAAACGAATATACTATAGTCTATACTAATTATTAAATATTTTTTTATTACTACTCTTTATACTAAAATTGTTAATATTACTTTACCTAGCTACTATTTTAATTATATTATTATTACTCTTACGTATATTATTAGTAATTTTGTCTAGTCTTTTTATAATAATTATATTAAGCTTTTTAATAAGTATTAGTAATATATTTATAAAGTTTTTTAATAAAAGAAATAAGTTACTAAATCTTTAAATTATTAAAACAGTAGAATAGCTGATATTAATAAAATAAAGTATTGTAATAATCTAAACTTAATATTATTTATATATTATTAGTAGAGTTATATACTTAGAATATACTTTCTTTAAAATATAATAAAGAGTAGATTAATATATTTTAATACTATAAAAATAGGACTACGGATTTTATATTTACTATCTATAAAAATAAGAATAAAAATAGAGTAAATATTTAAGATAGAAAATTTAAGTAGTTCTTTTAAACTTTAAGTTCTAATAGCTAGGCAGCGATTTAAAAAAATATTTAATAATATTTATATTACATCTTGTACTCTTAATTATTATTTTAATAATACTACTCTATATCTTAATATTTGGTTTTTAAATAGTCTACTTATATTTTATAACATAATTTTATTTTAGTACTTAAGTTTATTAATTTTACTTTTAACTATATTTAAGAGTAGATATTTAAAAAGAATAAGAGTAATTATAATTTATAAATCTAAGGTATATATTAGTGGAAATAATAATTCTTAGATTTATATTAGTAATAGTATAGACGTTTTTACTAAAACTAGTAAATTAACTAAATAAGTTTTTTAAACAGGATTATAGATATAAAAGATTAGATTTCTAAGTTTTAAAGTTTTAGTATAATACTAATAAATATTATTTATACTCTTCTATCTTATTTTCAGTAATATTAAAGTTTTTCTATAATAGTTTATAAAAAACTCTTTTTTTAGTTTATAAGTGTAATAATAAGTATATAAATAGAAGTATAAGTATTATAGTATATTATAATATTAAGACTTATATATCCTTTCTAATTATAAGTTGATTATATAACTAGGTTACCTAATTACTTACTATTTATATATATATTTAGTCTCGATAATTTTATTTTATATATAGTATTAAATAACCTTTTATTATAAAAATAAATATTATTTAGTTTATTATAGTTCTAAGTCTAGCATTTTAAAACTATAGAATTATTCTTTTAATATAATTTTATATTAGTACGTATTTATTTCTATATACTGTTATTATTTTATACTATTATATTATTATATTTAATTATTTTATTAAGTACGTATTTTGTGTCTCGATGCTACACTTTACCTCTTTTTATATAATTAAGTACGTATAATCTTTTTTAAATTACCTATTAATTACTTTATTATAATAACTAATTTATTTCTAGTCGAATCCTAGTAACTAATAAGCTATTTAAGCTAGCCTAATTGATATACATAATTCTAATTTTTTATTATATAGAAAGACATTTAAATAAATCTTAATTATAGAAAAAAGACTATAGATTATATAAAAAATTATATACTGTAGTACTTTTTACTTCTTATGTAACTAGTTTATAAAAATTTTAATAATTCTATAATTTAAAAATAATATAAGAACAATCTTAAGAAATAAAAAAATAAGTATAGTAGAATTTCATATATATAGTAAAATATAAAGTACTATTTAATAATTTATTTTTAAATAATAATTGGCTTAAAAACTTTAGAAACTAAGATAATAAAATAATATACTATAATATTTTATAATTAATAATACTTAATATCTTTATTTACTAAAAACTAACGTTTAAAAATAATTTTATATTAATTAATACTTATACGTAAAATTTGGTATATATATAATACTATATTTATTGTAAATAGGCTAAATCTAGAACGTAAAATTCTAAGTAATAATATAATAAAGTAAAACTCTTTTATAGAATAGCGTGTATATATAAAATATTTAATATAGATAAATAATAACTATTTATAATTTTTTAATAATACTAAAGTAAAGAATTGTCTAAAACTAAAAATAATTAATAAAATATAATATTACGTATAATATAATACTTAAATAACTCCTTTTTAATCTAAATAAAATTAATACTTTTAGTATAATACTTTAGTAGTAGTCTCTACGTACTAATTATTAAAATAAATTAATAGTATTTATAATATTTAGTAAATCTAACTCTAATACTAACCTTAATACTAGTAAAAAATTTTTTTTTTTTTTTTTTTTTTAAAAATAAGCCTTTTATATTAAGGCTACCTAACTATTTAAAGAAAGTGTTTTATTTCCTATAAAAACTAGAACCGGCTCTTTAATTTCTAACTAATATATTTTTAGGTTATATTACTAAATAGTATATTAAATTACTAGTCTATTACCTAATTAGGCCTAGTTCGCCACGCTAAGCCCATTTAGGAATAGATTTTTATCTCGTCTAACTTTAGATAGTAATTTAGCCTAAAATATTTCTAAATAGTACGTATTCTATATAGGGATTTTAGCTTTTCTATAGTTTTATATTAATTCCTTAGTAGTACCCCGTACTTCTAAAAACTCTACTTTTTACTAGTAAACTAGGCGTATTTAAAGAATACTTATAATAAGGAGAGGAATTAAATCTTTAATATATAAACAACGTCGAAATTTAATAAATTTATATATTTCTAGGCACTTACCCACTGTGCTACCCTACCACTAGTAAAAATTAATATAAGTATTAAACTAAGTATAAGGCTATATATTTATATTTAAAATTAGTATACTACTACTAAGAGTTAATTTATTATTATAGACTTAAGACTCTAATTACGAAAGAAATTAAAAAAAAACTATTACTAATTATATATTCTAGTACTAATAGAAAAAAAATTTTTATTATTTATAATAGTGTAAATATACTAATCTATTATATAAAGAGAGATAAAGTATAGCGTTAAAATACTAGTTTAAAAAAGGTATAAACTAAAAAAAGTTATACTCCTAGATATAGGTAAAAAATAAGCGTTTATAAAAATAATAAAAAATATTTTTATTTTAGTTAGTATAGGATTTAAACTTATAGCTACGATATATAGTATACTAATCTATAAATTAAACCTAAATAGAGAACTTTAAAAATCCTTAAGTAAATACTAATACTAAAATAGTATATTTAATAAAGATTATAGTAGCTTTTATAAATTTTTTAATACTTCTAGTTACTAAAGTAAGTATAGACGTTTATATTACCATAATATTTAGTATATACTCTTTTTTAAAAATTATTATTTTGAATAGTCGAGCTAATATTTATCTTATCAATAATATTTTAATACTTATTTCTAGATTATTTAAAAGAATAATTAAAATTAAAAGTATTAACACGAATATATAGGTATTAGTTATTAGTTATTATTAAAATAAATAAATAACTTTTAAAGTAAATTTTATATAGTATAAAGATTCTCGTATAAAAATATTAAATACTTAAAAATATTATAATAGTTAACGACTTTTATATTAATATTATTTTAAAAGGTTATTTAAGTAGGACTAGTATTTAATATTTAGATTTTAATTATACGTTACGTATAAATATACTAAAGTAGACTATTATTTTAATAGAGTTATAATATAAGTATAACTTTATTCTTATTAAATATACACTACTTAATTTTTAGTCCATAAATAATAATTTAATAAATAATTATAAAACTTAAATATTATATATTAATTATTGCTATCTTAATAGCGAGTAGATATAGTATTAGTATTTAGAGTATTTAAAAAAAAGTGGTATAATAAATATTATAGTAGTATATTTAAAATATTAAAATTATTAATATAACTTGTTTAAAATATATATAAAACTTTAATAATTATATAATACAGTTAATTTTTAAAATACTAAGAGAATAATTACTATAGGAATTTTTTTTTGGATTATAATACCTTTTTAATATACTAATAAATAAAGTATAGGAGTTATAAAGTATAGTTTTAATAAATAACTTTCGTAAAAAGATCTATAATTATAATCCCTACTTAAAGGGCTAAGAAATAATTATATAAATTTTTTATAATTTTACTAAACTACTTTTCATAAAATATAATTTTAAAATTTTTATACTTATTTAAATTAATAATAGTACTATAAAAATATATTATAGTTATATATACTTTAAAAAATAAATAGTTTATTAAAAAATTAAACTTATTATAACTCGGCTATATATTTATTACCTAAATAGTAATACTAAAAGGGTAGACTAAAAAATAATACTAAAAGTAGCTAAAATATAATTAAGTATTATTTACTTACTCTATTCTAATTTAGAGTAATAAAAACTATAATATTATTATATAAAAGAAGTCTATTATAATTTTATTATTTATAATTATAAAATAAAGTATTTAATACCTAGTTTAAGTTGTACTTTTAATAGTAAAAACTAATAATTATAAATAAAATATAGGTAACGTCTTTATAGTTTTATTTTTTGTAAATAATAGTTATTATCTTATATCTAACTATTAAGTTCATTTTTTACTAGGTATAAATAGTATTAAAGAGCTACTATTTATCTAGCTATAGTTATAGTCCTTTAACTCCTCCGTCTATCTATCTTATTAATATATAAACGCCTGCTAATACTTAGGCGTATACGTAACCTAAATCTATATTTACCTATTCTTTTTTCTATTAATGCGTAGTAGCTACTATACTTACTTAATTAGTAGTTACTACAGTATTAAATACTCTTTATATTTATATACTGTCTAGTATCTTAAATATAAAATCTATCTTTTATCTTTTTCCTTCTATTACTTCTCTTTTATTTAATTTTATTATAAGCTATTATAGCTTATTATTTTATAGTATAGCTAGACTGTTATTATAGTTATTATCCCTAACGTACTATATTTAGACGTATTATACTAGTAGGTATAGCTTAATACTTTCGCCTATTATTATTACTGTATACTTATTTTTTTATCTCTTTTATCTCTAGTAAGCAGACGGTATATAGTATTATAGGACTTTTTTTTTAATATATTAAGGGCTCTTACAGCGTTAATAACTTTATTAATATATATTTATATACTTAATAGTAGGTACTTTATAGCTACTTCTACTACTTATATATAAAGGTTATTATTAGATTTACCTTTATAAATAGATATATAAGACTTAGCTCTACTTATAGTTATTATAGTTTTATTCTTAAGAGTAATTATAATATATAAAGTTACTATTAGTATACTTATAATAAACGTGAACTAACTATACCCTATAAACTACGCTACTAAAAATAAATATTATACTAGTATTTACGCTAGTATTTACGTAGATATACTAAATTCTATTATTTAACTTTAATAATAATAATAATATAGTAAAGTAGGAGGTATTATAGTATTATAGCACTATAGCACTATTTAGCCTAAAGAAAAAAAAAAGTAGAAACGATAGTGGTTCTAGTGTACTAAAGTTTAGTACACTAAGCTATATACTAAACTATATATTATAGCTATAAGTTTATTAACTAAAATAATAAATATTTTTTATAATTTTTATATATACTTATTTTTTTAATTATATTTAAGTAAATAACTTTTGTAGTCTATATCTCTTTTAGACTAGTATCTTAACGCTACACTTTACCTATTTTTATATAATTAAAAATATAATAATAGATTTATATATTAATTAAAATAGGATTTACGTATATAGCCACTTACTTATCTTATAGATAAGGAGTGCTGGGTTTACGATAATAAGTATATATTTAAAATAAATCTATAAAGTTATATTAAGTATTTAGTAAATTATTATATTTATATATTAATCGAACAAATAGTGTGGCTGTGGTGGCTCAGGGCAACGAAAAGGAATTTTAAAAAAGGAGGAGTATGTGCATGTCTTTATAGTAAATTATTATAATTTTAATATTTATAAGATATAGGTCCTAGTACTTAGATAATTACGATTTAAAATATTATTTTTTATAAAAAACTTCTTTATAAGATACTATTTATTTATAAATTACTTAAGAAAAAATACTTTTAGTTATTAAAATACACCTTTAGAATAAATTTATAAATATAGGTATAGTATATTATAATATACGCTTACTAAGCTAGTGTAATAATTAAATAAAAACTAATATATATTTTTATACTATTTACAAAACTAGAGATAGTTATTATAATAACTATAAAAAAGTAATAGACTAAACTACTTTTAGTATGCCTAAGAATTTAATAATTATATAAAATAGTTATTTAGTTAATAATTATTTTAAAGTCTATTTAATATTAAATAAATAAATAAAATATATAATTTTAACACTAATACTAGCGATATATACTACTAAAAATAATTTTATAAAAGATTAAAAAATATTTAATAGTTACTAGAGAATTTATAAAACTATAAAAGCTAGTTTATTAATATTTAAAAATAATATATAAAGTTTAGTATATAACTACTCTACAGCTATTTTTTAAAATATATATAATATTTATATTATTAGAAGTAAAGTTATAATATTTCTAGTTTAATATTATAAAAGACGTAATTAAGATTAGGTAATACGATTATATAGAAGACTATAATAGTAAAAATTTAACATTAAATATATATATATATTTACCACTTTATAAAAAATAATTTACAAATTATAATTAATAAAATTAATTAAGGGATAGAATAAATCTTATAGATATTTATATAGTAATTACGAATTAATAAAATAATACTTTATAAATTAATTTAATATATATATTCAGTTTTAGTACTATAGCGGTATAGACTAAATTATAAAACTTTAATAGTATAGTAATACTTATAATACTTAATAAAAAAAATAAAATTATTTTTTTAAATAGTCTATATACTATAATTTATATTATTTAAATAGAAATAATCTTTTTTTCATATTTATATTATAGAAGTAACTTATTTTATATTTTTTTCGTAATAGATTTAAATAAGGGAACTTTAAAAAAAATTACTAAAGTAAAAGTAAACACCTAATATATATAATTTAAATAGACTTAGACTTATAGATATACTTAAAATAAATACTTTATTAATTATAAAGTATATATATATTAGTATACTTATTAAATAAATAGTATAGCTATAGTGGCTCGGGACAACTAAAAGGGGTTTTAAAAAAAAAGGAGTATATATATACCTTTATACTTAATATGTTAAAAAGGTTAGATAAGGCTAGAATAAAAAAGGTATAGCGTTTTATACTAGCGTACTACTAGCGTGCTTAACGCGCCCCCTAAAAAAATATTAAATTAAAAAATCTAGTACTAAAACTATATTCTTTAAAAAAAAAAATACGTAGAATACAACTGCTACTACTACCTATATATCTCTTTTTTATCTTTTTTTATAGTTAACGCAGCTAAACTATTAAATAAAGAAAGATACTTACTAAAATATTATTATTCTTTTTCTTTTTTAAAAGTTCTAATACTACTTTTCCCTTTATTAACGCTAACAACGATAAAATATACTTAGTAATTAATTTTAAAATATCTAAAATAGTACTTAATACTATTAGCTAAGCTTTTTTTACTATATCGTTTTACTTTACGGGTAATAAAAATATAATTTTAGTAAATATTTACTAGTATAAGTACCTTATTTCTCTACAGATAGCTAATAGAAAAAAGATAAATTCTAAAATTATAATTATATTTAATTATAAATACAGCCCTACGAACGAGATACTAACTCTATTAATTAAAAAAGTAGTCAAGGTATTAAACGTTAGGTTAGCAGTATTAGTACTTATAATAAAATTATTAATAAAGGCGTATAGAAATATAGTAAAAATAAAAAAAAATAAAAAAATATAATATATAGTTTATATTAAAGTTAATAAGTAAAATAAATATTTTATAAATATAGTAACTACTTTTCGGTATAAGAAATACGAAGATAAGAATAAAGATAGTAGTAAAAGCGTAGTTAGTGTAAGTATAAAACCTATAAAATAATAGGTAAAAAATAGTAAAACCTTTATACAAATACTACATAGTTAATATTTAAAAGTTTTAGGGAGTCTATATATAGTTTCTTAGTTTCTTTAGTACGTAGGCTAGATAAATAGGCTAGCGGGTAAGCGTACTTAGTATCGCAGTTAACTATTTTTATTAGTAAAAAAAGATTTATAATTATAAATAAAAATTTATTAACTATTATTAACCGCTATACCACCTATATATATAGGCGGAGTAAAAAGTAATAAAAATAAATATAACCTCTATTTTATGTAAACATAAAGTTAAAAAAGTAACCGATAGGTTATAATAATAGTTATTAGCCTAAAGTATATATTATTATTAAATTAATATTTAAAAAGTTATATTTATTATATATTATATACAGTATTATATTTATAGTAAAGTTAACTCTAGAGATTTTGTAGTATAATATTATTAAAGAATTTTTTAATACTTTTATATTAATAAAGAATCTAGTAATAGATAAATTACTTAATAAATTTAAAACTAAAAGATATCTATTAGATTTAATTACGTATTTTATAGTCTATATAATTAATATTAATTTTAGTATAAAAAAGTTTTAAGTTTACTATATACTATTAGACTGTACTTTTTTTATAGTTATTATTATATAACTCTAGACTAACTATTTAAACTACTACTTTATTATATAATTAATACTTACTCTTAATAGGCTTCCTATATAGTAACTATAATAATATTATATAAATACTAATAACTCTTAACCTTTTTAATAGTAATTAAATTAGTAAAATATAATATAATACTGTCTATAGAATTTATTAATTCTTGTATAATAACTATTAATTTTACTTAATAGTAAGCTTTTATATAATTATTTAATAGTATTATATTACAGCTTTTTTTTTACTACCTACTACTTATTATATATTTTAAAGCCCTACTTTTATATATATGGTTCTCTATGCCTAAATAATTTTCATTATTTTTAAAAAAAATTTTATTAAAGCTTCACTTTTTTTTATATTTTTAAAAAGTTTTTTTTTTTAAAATATTACTACTACGACTATTACTATTCTCTACTATATAACTAAGTATAACTCTTTTTTTACTATTTTTTTATAAATTTTACTATATTTTTATATAGAGAAAACTAGACTTTGTCTTTATAAGTATTATTAAAGTAAAGACTTATATTTTATTTAAGTAAAAAGAGAGGTATTAGAATTAAGTTAGTATTAAAAACATTAATTAAAATATTTAGTTTATTAAGTAAACTGGTCTTTTATACTATATAAATATAGAAGTTAGAGTTATTCTTAATATAACCTAACCAGTTATTACTATTAGTAAAACCTTATACTATATATAGTAGATTACTCGACTAAACTACTAAATATTAAAATAAACCTAGCGTTATAAATATAATAAAAATAAAAAGTTTAGTTTTTATTATATTAAAACAATTTCTAAACTAATATATATTATTTATAAGAAGAAGAAAATGCTATTGTATTTACTAATTTAAACGTAATATATATTAAATATACTATATATAATCGATAGTTTAACCTATAATAAACTATTTTTATTTTATTATTATTATCTCGTTATTATTACTATTGTAGTCTAATAAGTTATTAGTTAAGTTATCACTATACTAGCTATAAAATTAAAAAAGTTTTATATTTAATAGGTATTAGATTATAGTATTTCTATTTTTACTTATCTTTATATTAAATAAGGACGTAGTATATACTAAGTTAATATAGCTTTAATACATAAATATAAAGTTATACTATTAGGCTTATAATATTAAAGAAAAGTTTTATCTCTTCTTTAGTTATGAAAAGATAGTTTTTAATTTACTTTATATAAATAATATTCTATTACTCTACTAAAAGAAATATAAAATAAAAATAAAATAGCTTTAGAACTAAATTACTTTAATATATAAAATTAAGAAAAGGGATATATATAATAGTGTATTAGGATTAAAGTAATCTATAATTAAAAAATAGAATAATTGTATATATATATAGCATATATATTAATAAGAATATAAAGAAATTTAGTTTTAATAATTATAGTAGCTTTTTTAAAATATTTTTTTTTTAAAAAAGCTTATTAAGCTGACTAAAATAATTTTTATATACAATATTAAATAATATTAAAAACGACTTTAATTAGCTTTATGTAGTGTAGTTATAGTTTACCTAAATATTATATTTATAATTTTAATACTATTATATGTTTTAATAAATTTAGATTTATAGTACTTTTTTACTATTGATAAAATAATTATTTTATTATATTATTCGCGCTAGTACGTGATTTAATATAAGTAATATTATATAAAAAGAGGTAAAGTGTAGCGTCAAGACACTAGTCCAAAAAAGGTATAGGCTAAAAAAAGTTATTTTCCTAAATACAGTTATAAAAATAAGCGTATATAAGAATATTAAAAAAATATTTTATTTTAGGTTAGTGTAGTACTTAAACTTATAGTCTTAGCGTATAGCTTAACGTGAGGCTTGGCGTGAGGCTTGGCGTACAAAAGTTCGGTACACTAATAGTATATACATAATATAATAAACCTAATTTTATAATTTATATATATACTTTATTTATTAATTATATTAAAATAATTAAATTATTGTATAAATATATTATAATAATATTTAGGCGTATAATTTTTTAAAAATAACTTAATAGACTACTATTACTATACTTATAATAGTAGCTAAGTTATTTATTTTAAAATATATATATAAAAAAGTATTAGTTTAAAAATATTTTTTATATAGAATTATAGTTAATTTAGAGTTTATATAGAAAGTCTACTATAATAATTAATAAATAATTAGATTTATAGTTAGAATTAGTAAAATAACTATAACTTAATTAAATTATAATTATACTTAGAATATATAGCTATAGTAAGTATATATATAAATATAAAGGTATATATAATCTCCTCCTTCTTTAAAACCCCTCTTAGTCACCCCGAGCCACTACAGCCACACTATTTAATCGATTAATATATAAATATTTAAATATTATTTATAAAAAATGTAAAATAATAAGTATATTTAATATAATTTTTATATTACTACTTTTATTTATAGGTAACCCGTAAAAGTCTATATTTAAATAAAATAATTTTATTAATATATATGTTAACATAACTATATATAAAAAGAAATAAAATATTTTAAAAAAAAAAGCTAAAAAAAATATAGTATATAAGGGTACTACTAAATAAAAAAATAATATTAAAATTACTATAACTCTATTACTATACTAAGTAATAAAAAGTAAATATAAATTATTTATTATTAATAATAATACTAATACCAATAACTAAACAGTACTAAAATAGAAAGATAGTATAATTTTTAAATAATTAACTAAATATATTAAAAGCAATACTTTATAGTATAGAGAGTATATATAAGTTAATTTAAGTAATATAAAATAAAAGTTATTAATATATAAAAAGTTATTAGGAATTAGGTAGAGTTGTAATATAATATAATATATAAGATAAATAGAATATATATTATATAAGAGAGAAGAGATAAATTACTACTTAGCTAAAAGCCCTGTAGCGTAGACTATATATTCCTTTTTATATAAGCACGCTTTATCTAGAGTAGAGATACCTAAATTATAATAAAGGTATTGTAGCTTAATACTATAGAGAATATTTAATGGTAAGTGAAAAATAATTTCTATAGAAAAGATAATAAATAACTTATATAAATATATATAAATAACTAGTTTTATATATATCTAAGTAATATAAAATATTTTATATTAATTATTTTATTATAATTTTATAATCTCTACGTCTCTATTAAAATAAATATATATATATATATTAAATTACAGACTATAGTATATTTAAAATAATAAATATAATAACTTCTGTCCTCTTTATAAATATAACGTACTTAAAATCTATAAATCTTTTATTATATTTATAATTTTAACTTTATACTAGTAGTTTATCGTTAAGAGAAATAATCTTTAGCATATAGTATAAATCTTTACTAATAATAATAACTAGTAAAATTATAGTAAAACTTACTTTAATATTTATTTTAAAATAGTATAATTAACTAGCCTATTTAATAAACTAAGTATTATAATAAATATCTTAAAGTTAAATTTAACCTTAATATATCTTCTTTACTAATAATAAATATAATTTTTAGTTTTTATAAAACTTATAAAAATATTTAAATTTATATTAAATTATATAGTAATATAGTATATTTTATAATATAATAGTATAAAAGAGATAAGACTTTTTTTTAAAAAAATAAAAATAGTAATAAAAATAGTAATAAAAATAAATATAATAATAATAATAATATTTTAATAATAATAAAAAAACTTTTTAAAGTAGTAAATAAAGTAAAGATTTAGTAAAAAAACTTATTAAAATTATTTAGGCATAAAAATATATATATAAGTAAAAGTAGAATAAATAGTAAATAAAAATATATAATAGAATACTATAAAATAATTATAGAAACTTATTATTAGAAAAGTCCTTAATTATTTTAAAAAAAATTAAGTAGTTCTGTAAAGTCTACTAGTAAAAAGTTACTATAGTTATAAATAATTATAATTACTATATAAGAAGTTTATTAAATAAACTAGTATTAGAAATATAATATAGTAAAAGCTTAAATAGTAAGTTTAAATAACTTAAAGTATATAATACTTTAATGTATATTATACTAGTAAAGGTGCCTAAAAATATTTATTTAATTAATTTAGTATATATTTGTATTTTAATCGAATAAAAAGTGTGGCTGTGGTGGCTCGGGACGATCCAAAAAGAGGTTTTTTTAATCTAGTATTACTATTTATACTTATAAGGGACGTTTTAGTAAAGAAGTTATATTAAGTTAATTATTAAAAAAAAACACTTTAAGTAGTAAAAGAATTTTAGATATAGTAAAGTTCCTAGCGTCTTAGTATAATATAGAATAACTTTAAGCTATTAGGTAGAAGTAATAAAGCAGTCGCGAGGGCTTCTAAACATTAGTAAAGAAGCTATTAAGAAAGATATAATTGATACGCCCATCGAGTTACCAGCTGTCGAGGTCTTTGCCAAGAAACCAAAAGAAAAGAAGGACTTCGGTGCGGCTCTGGGAATTAAGAAGAAGGTGACTCATTCAGCGGAATCCCGGCCGCCGGCTCCAGCAAAGGTTATGACTTCTGCACAGCCCTTAGGTTTGGTCGCCGGCTACGATAGCGATGATGATTGATGTGCGAGTTAAACGTGGATCTTGGTATATTCGAACTCCATCGCTTCTCCCCCGACTCGAGTGTGCGGCGCCATATTCTCGGCCTTGGGCTCGACGGTCGAGCCTTGCTGTCACTGGTTTTGCGATCACCTGCCTGAGTTAACCTCGGGAGCCTCGGCGCTCTTTTGCACTGAAATACCCCTGTCTGATCCGGCCAGTCAGACTGCAACACCTGCGAGATCAATATCCAAAGTCGACACGCGATAATTCATCCGGGGTAAACGCCCCAAAGGTCTCTTCTCCATGTTTACGTAGCTCTCATAAAATAGATTGCAATGGGCGTGAGTGGCCTTTGCAGTTGGCACGCCTGTCGAAAATGGTTCCCTGGTTTTTGGCAGGCTAATACAACTCATAACAGCATCTGTATCCCCGGCGCTCTGTTCGTCCCCTTTACGTCTCAAATTTACATTGGCGAAAGGGCAGTGTTAGCATGAGGCTCTCGGTTCAGCTCTTTGCGCTCGTGGGAGCCGCCTGCGCAGCCCCTACTCAATCACTCCACTTCGCTTCCCACGGCATCGCACCTCGTGCCGACCCTTCCCTGACCGGCTATCTCGGCGTATTTTTCTTTGGGGATAAACCTTCTGTCTATTTCTACCTCTCCAACGGCAACAATTCTATCAGTCTAAAAGCAATGAACAAGGGCCAGCCGGTCATTAATCCCATAAAAGGCACGCAGGGCGTTCGCGACCCCTTCATCATCGCTGGTGGCGGCTCTGAAGCAGGCAAGAAGTGGTACATCATTGGACCGATTTGAACATTGGAAAAACAAGTTGGGATGCTGCACAGCGCACTGGTTCGCGCGGGATCTTCGTGTGGGAGAGCAGTGACTTGGCAACGTGGACGAGCGAGCGCCTCGTAACAGTTGAAGACGCGACAGCGTGCATGGTGTGGGCACCTGCGGCTATTTGGGACGAACAAAAGCAGCAGTACCTCGTGCACTGGGCGTCCAATTTTTACCCTACAAGCGACCCACAGCACAAAGGAAGTCCGTCTGCGACTCGCATTCGCTACGCGTATACGTCGGACTTCAAGACATTTTCCACGCCCAAAGACTACATCAACTACAATCCGACGAACCTCATCGACCTGGACATCATCTCGCTTGGCAACAATACGTATGCCCGATTCTTGAAGGACGAGTCCGCGAAGACGGTTTTCACCGAGATTTCCATCACTGGCCTCTTCGGAAGCTGGTCCCGGCCCGCAGGTGCGTCGGCGATTATTGCCGGCGGCGTTGAGGGCCCGACGGTGTACTGGGACAATCAAGTTGCTGGCAAGGCACATTTGCTGCTGGACTTTTACGGCGCCGATGGGTACAGGCCGTATGAGAGCAGCGACGTGAAGAGCGGGCGCTGGACCGCGAGTGATCGAAGCGTTACTGCGGCGCAGGTGAGTGCATTGAGTGCTAAGTGGGCGTGAGTTAGATAGATGGGCTTCATAAGATGAATTGTCATTCTACGCCGTTTTTCTCATTGGCACCAAAAGGTCAAAGGCGATCAATGTAGCCTGATATGCCTCAGCGCCCCTTGTCGAACGTTCGGGATCCACGCGAATGAGAAGCATCACATAGAGCAATTCGACCTTCAGAGGGGTCAAACCTTGGTTAGTTGAGGGGTCAAACCTTGGTCAGTTGAGGGGTCAAACCTTGGTCAGTTGAGGGGTCAAACCTTGGTCAGTTGAGGGACTTTCGGCAGGGCCATACCATTCCTTTTCATCAACTGTGGAGACAAGGGGATAGGTATGGTGACATGAACGCTTGGGACTGACCCATGAATTGGGATCGCCGTGTGCTTGGTGACTACATACGTGGGCGTACGCTACAATGCAAGGCTTTTCGATGGGTTCATTGCTACAGTTTTCGCAGTCAAATGTGCTTCAGTGTTCGTTCCTTCTTAGATCTTGCGCTGAATGGGTGCTTCCGGAAATACCTCAGCACCTGTTGACTTGTATCGGTAGTTCAAGCAATTGTGCTGCCATGCGAGAAGCAAAAGGCATAAACAGCACGCCTGTATGGTCGCCGTATATTTCCGACTCGTGGAAGAGAATCCGGTTGCTTAGAGAGACTATGTACATTGAGCTCGTCTTGGCTTCTCTTCTCGCCAGGATATTGAACCCAGCACCGCCGTAAGGCGTGCGCTCTTTAACTGGAGAGGGAAGCCCTCGGAAGAGCGACTCTCACCACTTCAGTTCGCGGGATAGTGCCATCAGTCCAACTCCTGGATTAAACAGGGATTTACCTGTGCTCGTTCTTGTGCAAAGGCTTCGGCAAGAGCACGATATCTCCGAAGAGAGCTCAAGGGGATGTTCTTTCCTTTGGCTTTCAAGCAAGACGGGAGAAGGGTGGCTCCTGGCACAATTCTTTGCGATATTCTGAAATATGAAGAATGTCTTGAGACGGCATTCTTCTTTTATGCTCACTTGAACAAGTGCGACCAACATCTTCCATTGATGGCGATGAGAATCTGACTGATAGCGGCTGCGGGTAGTAATTTTAATTTCAGTTTCTAAGTAATCCAACAGCCGCGATCATGGCTGACAGTACAGTGATTGGCCATAGCCAATCGATGTGCCTCTTGGTGTACTTTTTGCCATTGGCCGAGACAAAAGTCCAGTCGCTATAACGCGGGAACATGCACCTCAAAGTGAAACCTGATTGAGAACCACTGTAGTACATATCAGTAAATGGGCTCAGGGCGGCAATTCAAACGTACGAGTAAAGCGTAGAGATGTATCTTTTCTCATCCATGTACCAACTGGTGCATTTGGTGAAAACAGTCTTCTGCAGACCCTCCTGGGTTTCACGCGTCCACTTATCAACGGCTGATTTCCTAATCTCGACGGAAGTAACGTCCTTCCTAAGGATGGGCTCTATCAGCCTGGCGATATAACCGGTGATATTCTCTATTGTCAGTATGAGGGACGCCGTGCCATTTGCCGTGTTGGGCCCAACGGACATGAAGAAATTCGGAAATCCGTCAACCGCGGCACCCAGGTATGCTTGCGGTCCCCCACGCTCGGTCCATACGTCGTGGAGAGAAGCACCGTGTCGGCCAAAGACTTTGATTGGATGAAGATATCGAGTGCCTTCAAAGCCGTTTGCTAGCACGATGATGTCCGCGGGAAGGTCTACTTTTTCTACAGCTGTAGAATCTCCCGCTTCGGTCTTATACGGTTTTCCGAGTATCAGATGGTCTTTCTCGACAGAAAGGATTTTTCTGTCCGTCAACAAGAATTTAGGATCATTCATTGAAACGAGCCAATCGCTGTCAAAGATACGCCTTTTGCAGCCGTAAGGATAATCCGGTGTCATTATCCGATGGTACTTATCTGGAATAAGCTGGTATGTTCTGTCGAGGACCGATTTTTCCATTCCCTTCCGCCATTTTACATGCTTAGCTTGGAGCAGCATGAACCAGACAAGCTCGACCAAAACATGAATTCCAATCCTGTAGAGCCAGCCCAAGATTGGGATGTAGTGAAGCACAACCGGCGCGTACTTGGCGAATTTCTCTTTCCCAAATGGTTCCTCTAGACGCGGCATGATCCAAGGCGCCGAGCGCATCACTTGCGTGAGTGATTTAACGTGATAAGGCTCTTTGAGGAGGGACGGAACAACTTGAGCCGCGCTGGTTCCCGCACCCACGACGACGACATTCTTGTTGTTCCAATCAACGTCTTCGCGCCATCGAGAGGTGTGAAATACCTGGCCTTGGAACGTTTCACGCCTCGGGATGGATGATGGCCATGGATTCGGCTCGACGAGGATCCCGGCGCAACTCACGACGATTTTGGCGCGGATACGCTCCCGTTTGGTGTACACGGAACTAGGTCCTGAGGTCGCCACCCGCTCCTGTCGATCTCGGGCGCTCAATTCTCCTGTGCCTGGCACGAGATGATCAAGTGCGGCCTCCCACTCTTGGTCTGCCTCGATCCAACGAAGCTCCGGGACGTCTGTGTCCAGTTGTATGTGGGATCGCAGTTGGTATTTGTCCACAACGCGCTCCAAATATTCCTGGAATTCTCCTCCAGTAGGGTATAAGTGTGTGGAAACATAGTTGGGAGCGAAGGAGAAGGAGTATGATGCAGTTGGCCTACGGACTCAGCATCCAGTAGCAACAAGAAAGGGATCTGTTCTTACACATCACAGGCCTTTGTTACAATCAGCGGGGAAGACATCGCATTCGAACATTCTAAGACTTACAACACCCGGATAGCGGTTGCTCCACCATCCGCCTGGAGCCATTGTCAGAGCGTCCACTACCTTCCGATCTTTGCGCTTACCTCCAATTCCCGACAGACGATCCACGATTCGAAAGTCTCTAAAAGCTAATTTGGTTTTGAGCTGGTACGCCATAGAAATTCCAGACACTCCTGCGCCGATAATGAGTACAGGCACGTACGCGCCTGCAGTGCTGGAGGCGCGGTCCTCCGGAGAACGATTCATTGTTATTCAAAGCTCACAGAAACAAGTCATTGAGTAAAATATTTGCCACGGTACAAGAAAAATTCCTAGAGTTGCCCCCAGCAGAAATGTGTTTCCAACGCCGTCGCACACATTTCGGGATGAGAGGGGTGCATAACCGCCTGAAAAGCAGGCGGGGTGACGCGTGAGACGGCGCACCCGCCGGGAAGGATATGCGCTACGCCGCAATTCACATGTCGCATCGGACTCTGTGGCGCCTTGCACAATGGCAAGGCGCTCCAGATGTGCTGTCTTGGTGTTGCGTTATCTCCGCCTTTCTTTTACAGGCTGACGAGGACTTTAATTCTCGCAAGATGCCCAAGCGGTGCGGCGTAGTAGCCTCCTGTGCGGCTGCCCACCAAGTCGCCTACCTCCAGGCAGCCGCATACGGTGGCATCTCCATGGGACGGCCCACTACCGTCTTACAGCTTACATAGAGCTTACGTCCAGTGCCTTACCAGCGGCCTAAGGTAGGACTTTTATTATTAAGCGTACGATCGCCTATAGTTTATATATTCTCTATTATTATTAAAATTTAGTACTAAGTTGTATACTAGCTACTTATATATTTTATAAAATACATTTTATAACTTTTTTTTATTAAATTATTTATTATAAAAACTTTTCACTTTTTTGTATATTTTTTATACATTTATAATATTTATAATTATTATTTTATACTATATATATTTTATACGTTTTATATAAAAAGTTAAAATATACTATACTTATTAGGATAACTATACTTTACTTATACGGAGTAATAGTCCTCTGTAATATTATAGTAATTAAAAAATAGTACGAAATAAGAAATAGTAAATAGTTATATCTTTTTATTATATTATATTATCTCCCTTCTATCTATATAATAGCTAGATAAAGTTTCTACTCGCTAGTATAGATTATATAATTATATAACTATAGTTATATAATTTATACGCTCCGTATTACTAGCAAATTTATTTAAATTAACTATTTTATATATACTAGTAACTCTTCTTTTTATAGTAATACTATATAAATATTTTATTTTTTTATATTTTTTTTTATATATAAATAAGTAGTTCTCTTTTCTGTATAAATATTTTTTTTATTTTAATATATTTTTATATAACTAAATTGTAGTCTGTTATTCGCGCGTTATATAATAATAAAAAATAAAATTATATAGTATACTACTACTTATTAATTAAGATTATAGTAAACTAAAGTAAAAAATTAATAATTTTATATATTATATAAAAGTAAGAAGTAAGATTATAGTAAATAGAAGTAAGGAGTTATTATATAATAATTAAAAAGGGCCGGTCTAAAGCTATACGGGATAATAGTATATAAAAAAAAGTTTTTTTTTTTTATAATATTTCTTTTTTTACTCTTTATCTATTATTATTTTTATATATAGTTTTAAATACTATTCTTTTTTTTTTTCTTTTTAGCTATTTTCTTTTATATAGAGTTAACCTCTAATAAAATTTTTAAAATAGCTCTTAATTTATATACTTAGCAGCTATAGTAATAGTAGTAAGTTATAGTTATTTTTAGTTTTACCCTTATACGAGCTTTTATACTTAGTAATTAAATTTAGGTTACTATTTTTACTAAGACTACTACTAATAGGATATTCTTATTAGCTTTTTATATTAATATATATATATATATCTATATAATTCTTTCCGTACGGTAATATTTTATAAAATAATAAGTATATAATATACTAGTTACCTTTATATAATATTAATATTATTTTATCTAGTAATACTAACTTAACTTTTTTTATTATAAAAATTATTTACTATAAGGGCTATTTCTATATACTCCTTATATAGTTACGTAGAGTATTAAAGCTATAACTATATATATAAAGGTAAAATAGTAATACTAGGCTTTTACCCTTTATAAAATATTAAACTTTAGTAATATTTTAGAGTAATATATATAATTTCTATATATAGTAATTATATAAAATCTAGTATAAGTATTATACTTAAAATATATAGATGTTTTTTATTTTTTGTTTCTTTATTTTTTTTTATTAATATAGAGGAGGATTAGAGATATATAAAAAAAAGTAAAGGGTTTTTTTTAAATATAATATTTTAAAAGTTCTCCTTTTAATCTTTATACGATAGAGTAAAAGAATATAATATATAAAAAAAAATATACTAAAAAGTAATTTATGCGATAGGGGATATCTAATTTAAAATATAAAAAATATATAAAATATTTTATTAAACCTTTTATATAGCCTCTAGCCTATTAATTAAAACTTTAATACTATAAAAGAGAGTATTAAAAAATACTAATTATATAAAAGAACTATTTAGTTTACCTTTTATAAAAGTATTTATTAAATTATTTTTTTTTTTACTATCTATTATACTTTAGAGATCTTATAGTTCTTATATAATTAGTAAAAAAATATAATATTTATTATAAGTCTCTTCTTATTTATTATATTAAGCTTAATAAGATAATTATATAAAAATTTTAAATCTATATAAACTACTATAGGGACTGATAAAAGGTTAATTATATAAAAACTCTTAATAATAGTAGTACTAAAAGTAATAGTTATATTAAAACTTATAACTATTTTATATAATTTACTAGTAAGAATATTTTACGTAACTTATTTATATTTAGTTAAGCTCTAATAAATAATATTATTATATATAGTAAACTTAGTATCTATATAATTTTTAACTTTAAAAATAATAAAATATTTAAGCTATAAGCTAAGATTTTAGTTATTTATAAAAAATTTATTTATAAAGATAAAGAGTTTTATACGTTAAAAGTCTAATAAAATATATAAAACTCCCTTTTTTACGTTCTTAATTTACTACTTAATCCTTTTATTTAGTACTTTTACTTTTAATATAATAGGCTTTCTTATTTATACGGCTATAGAGAGGTTAAATATAGCTTTTAGTTAATAAATAAAAGTAATATATACTTTTTTTATATACTATTTAATATACCGCTATTAAGTTTCTAGATTAGTTAAATCTATTATACGGAGGCTTTTACTTTATTTTTTTTAAATTATAGTAATTATTCTATCTTTCTTTAAAATAATTTTTATTTTATTAAACTTTAGAGGTTTATATATAGAAAGAAATAACTTATTTTTTATATAAAACTTTATAGCTTATAATTTATTTATTTTTATTAAAAAAAGTAGGTAAAATAATACTTTTAGTATTATCTATTTATATACCTATTAGGCTAAAAGTCTTTACTATTTTTTTTATTAAAAGTAGGTATAGATTATATATAGAGGAGAATATTTTTAACTTTTTAGTATAGTAGTTATAGTATATTTTAAACTAATATAAATTTAATTTAGTTATACTATATAAGGCGCGTATAATTTAAAAGATTATATTAGAGAGAAAAAAATAGTTTATCACTTTTAGGGGTTTTACGTATAGTATATAAAATAGTAAGTTTTTAAATTATATATAGGTCTAAGTAATATTACACAATTTACACTTTATATTATATAATTTAAAATGTATTATATCTAAAACTAAAATATATTATTAGTTTATACTCTAAATAGTTAGTAATTATATAAGAGTAAATTATTTATTATTATTAGAGTAGCTAGTAAATATATAGTAGGATTTCTTATATAAAACTATATTTTTATTTTTAACCTTTTATACTATTTTAAGATTAAATATACAGCCTATATAAATAGTAGAATTATATATAATAGGCTTAAAAATATTATTTATAATAAGGGAATTAATCTCTATATAATTAAATTTCTTAAATAGGGCTCTAGGTATTATAATAATATTATTTTAATATAGCTTTATTACTAGTATAAAGTTAAACTTCTCTTTTTAAATTATAAAAGCTTCTACTATATAGTTCTTTTTTAAGTAATCTTACTTTTTTAGCTTCTTAAATTTAGGTTATATAATTATATTCTTTTCTTTTATATTTAGGGGGTTATTATACAGAAGAGATTTACGGTACTATAATTTTATATATATTTATTTTATAATTAGTAGGCTATTTTTTAAGTTTATAATAATATTTAGTTTATTAATTAACTATAATACGTACAGACCTATTTTTTTTTTTTTTTTTAGATTAGAATTTCTAATCTAATAAAAAGAAAAAGAGTTTTTTATAGATCTAGTCTATTATATATATTAATTATATATCTTAGTATAAATTTTATATAATTAGTCTATAGAGCTTTTAAAGCTTAATAGATAGTATTAGCCCGTATAATAATATTTAGTAATAGTAAAAATATTATACTAATCTTTAAATAGGCGCTAAAGACGAAAAGTATTAGTATAAGGCTATTTAGGCCTATAGTATTATTTAGTGCTTTTATAGTTATTTAAAAAATATTTTTATTACTTATATAATATCTAATTTTATTTTTTAAAATATTAAAGACTCGCTATAATAGGCTATATACTCTTTTAATTTTATTAACTACTTAGTAGGCTTTTACTAGTATTTAGTAATACTTTACTTTTATAATCTATATACTATTTTTAAACTCTTTTAAAGCAAAGTTAGTGTCTAGATTATATATAAAAAAATTTAGAGGATCTTAGTAGGTATTAATCTAGTATTATATAAAAACTACCTATACCTCTTATATAGATATTAAATTAAGAAAGATAGTAGCCTAAAATAATATTTTTAAATTAATAATATAAAGGACATCGCGGTTACCGATTTATATAATATTAATAATAATCTTATAGTTAAAATAAGTATTATTTTTAATAAAGAACTTAAATCTGTAGAGAGCTGCTTTATATATTTAGTAGTAATAATATAGTTTTTAAATTTACTTTAATATAGTAGAGTTAACCTTATAGCCTATATTATAAAGTAGCTTATAAAATTATATTATATAAGAGTATTTAAAGTGTCTATAAAGTCTATAATATTCTTTTTTAGTAAAAAATATAATAGTTTCTATATAGCTTATATTAAAAAATAAATATTTTTATTTACGTATAACTAGAACTATTATACTATTTTTACGTATAATAATATTTAATATATTATTAAAATATACTTTTATACGGTTAGTTTTTACTAGAAATAGTAAAAAAAGTATTACAGTATTTAAAATATAGTAGGTTATTATACTAATTAAGTTTTTAATGTATATAGTACGAAAAGTATATATTAGTATATTACCTTTAAAACTAATAATAGTTTCTTTTAGGGTCTAATTAATTTTTATACTAAGATTTTTATAAATATATACTTTAAGCTAGCCTTTACTAACTATTAAGAATTTAGTTATACTTATATTTTAAAGTTTATTTTAGTACTACGTACGGTATTTTCCTTTAAAAGTAAATTATTTAGTTATTTTTCTTTTATTTATAAAGAATATATCTTCTACTATTATATAATAGAGGAATAAAGTAGTAGTAAAATATTAAACTACTTTTTTTCCTTCTTAAAGACTAAGATTAGATATAGTTTTATTTTCTAATTTTTTTATATTATTATATAAAAATTTTTTAAAGTCTTAAATATAAAGAGTAATATTACTTTAGAAAAGTATTTTTTTTATAAAAGTTTTTATATAATATAATATACTAGTTGCGTGCTCGGATCTTATCTTATATAAAGTAGTTTAATAACTAGTATTCTTCCTTATAGTAGATAAAGTACTTCTTTTTTTTTATTACTAAAATTATACTTTTAAATCTTTAGGAGGGTTATTATATATAAAAGTAAAATTATTAGCACTAGAGGGGTTTATTTTTATTATTAATATACTTTTCGTTTATATAAAAGGTCTCGTATAATACCTATAACTAAATATAGTATATATATTAGTAATTTATATTAATTTATAGTATAGATTTTAAATTATTTAGTAGTTTTTCGCACGTAGGCTTTATTAAAAATATAGCCTATTTAAGTTTTAGTTAACTTTTATATACTTATATAATTGCTATATAAAGTAGTACTTTTTTTTAAACTAAGGGCCTAAAGCTCTTTATACTAAAGTTAATTTATTAATTATTACTTTTAAGACTTTATATAGAGTCTTATTAGGGTTTTTTTACTTAAATTATATAAAAGTAATAGTAGTCTAGTTAGTCTAATACTAGTTATAGTTAATATATATATATTAAAATAGTAGTTTAACCTATTATATAACTATTTTTATAAGTATTCTAGGCTAATATTATATAGGTAGAACTAGCCTGCGCGATCCTCTAAAATATTTAAAAAAAATAATAGTATATTATAACTTTTAGATATTAATTCTTTAGTAAAACTTAATAAAAATATAAGTTTTATTAGCTAGAATATTATATAGACGGCTAGTATAGTTATTTATTTTTATTTTTATTTTTTATAAATTAAGCTTTTTTAGCGGTATATCCTATATAGGTAAAAATTAAAATATTAAATTCTAGTAAGTAGCGTATAAAGGTTAAAAGGTTAGTAGGTAATTAGTTATTAATATTTTATAACTAGTTTCTAGGGGAAATAGTAATATTTTAAAATTATATAATAATAAATATATTAAGTATTATAGTTTACTATTATATATATCTAAAGGCAGTACTAAAATATATAAACTATATAAAATCTAAAATTATTTAGGTTTATATAATCTATATTTATATTTATATAATATAGGCCTAAAATTTTTTAAATAATACTAGTATAGCGGGATTAATTACTCGTATAATATAAATTATAATAGTTAGCTTTTTTACTATATATAAGGTATAGCTAGAGTGTATAAAATATTTAGCTATTAGCTAAAAATTTAAAAGTTTAAGTTTAATAGCTTCTATATAAGTTATTTTATAGTAATAATTAGACTTTCTATTAAACTTCTTAATCTTATTTAGAGATTTTTAATTTTTTTAATATTTTTTTATAATCTAAAGAAGAGTTTATATAGAATTTATTAATATTTTTATTTATTTATTTATTTAAAATTGTACGTCCTTATCTTATAAGATTCTTAGTAGTTTTCTTTAAAATACTTATTTTAGTAATATAAAGTAAAAATAGTTCTATTTAGTAAATAAATTATAGTATAAAATAACTAGATTTTAGCTATCCCTTTATTTTATATAAAGTCTTATAATAATACAGCTAATATATATATAAAGTTATTTAGTAAATAAATTATCCTAAATATCTAAATCCTTTATCTAGTATTATAACTTAGTCTAGTCTTTAAGTACTTATATAGAGATATTATAATTTTAAATATATTTTTTTTATAATAAATCTAGGTCCGTTTTTATTATACGCTTTTTACCTTTCCTTATAGAGAAAGCATTTTTTAGTATTATTATATTATCTAGTTTGTATAATTAATTATATAGTTTTAGCTTACTATACTAGTAAGTTTATATAAAGCGGTTTAGCTTTAAAAAAATTATTTTTATCTTTTATATAGATAAGGTTTTAATAAAATATATAATTTAATATACTCCCCTCTATTTATAGATACGGGGAAGAGTTATATAATATATAAAATTATTTTTACGTAGTATAAATTTAATAATAACTTAACCTCTTTATACGCCCTTACTAATTTATAGTAGATAAAGAAATTTAATTAAGTACTAGTAATAGAGTAGTTAAATAATTTAATTAATTAACTACTAATTAGTGTTAGGATAATTATATTTTACTTATATAGAGTAATAGTTCTCGATAATATTATAGTAATTAGAAAATAGTATAAAATAAAAAATAGTAAATAGTTATATTTTTTTATTATATTATATTATCTCTCTTTTATCTATATAATAGCTAGATAAAGTTTCTACTTACTAGTGTAGATTATATAATTATAAAATTATAACTATATAATCTATACGCTCCGTATTACTAGCGAATCTATTTAGGTTAACTACTCTATATATAATACTATTAGTACTAGTCTATATAAATTATATTATTTTTTAAAAAAATAAAAATATTTTAAAAACATTATAAAATTTATTATATCCTCTGAATATTTATATAATATTTTTATATTTATTACTTAATTAGATAATTACGTAGGCGATAAAAATATATAAATTTTTTTATAAAAAAGTTTCTTTAAAATAATATAGTTAGAATTTTATTAACTATTATGATTAAGGAAATATTTAAGTTTTAAATAATTAATTTTTTAAAACTCCTAAAAAAATATTTTAAGTTAGAATTAACTAGTAATATATTATATAATATATATATAAAAATCTAGTATAAGTAAAATCTTAGCTTTACTTATATATATATATCTATATACTAATTAAATAAATAGTGTAGCTATAGTAACTCGGGGTAACTAAATACGATTTTAAAAAAGGAGGAGTATATATATACCTTTATACTTAATATATTAAAAAATTAGCTATATTTATAAAAAAGAAAAAATCATTATATATTTATTAATTAAATAAAAAGTTATAAGACTATTTATAATTTAAAATACTAGTATCTTATTATAAAATAATAAAATAATAAAATTAAATTATTAGTAACTTTAGAACTAATATACTTATAATTAATATATATAATAAACTAAATAGAGCTGTTTTTTATAAAATGGCTTATAAATTTAATTTATTTTTATAGTATTAGTAATAGTATAACTATAGTAATGTATCTTATAGTCGAGTTATACGGGCGAGTTATCTACTTATTAATAAGTAATAATTTTAACTTATAAAGCTTAATAACTCTCTTAATATAAGGTCTATTTTAAAGATTTTTGATAACATTTTATGCCCTAATTCACCTCTATAAAATAAATAAAAATTTATAATTTTACCTTATGTAATAAAAAAATATTTTACTTAATATTTATATCCTGTACCTATATATAAAATATTATAATAAACTTAATAACTTTTAGCCATTACTTACTAGCATAAAATAAATAATTATATAAAGCTATATAGTATATAGTCTAGTATTAAAGCTATTATCTAAAATAATATTTTATATATAAACTAATTCTAAGTTTATATAAAATTATAAGTATTATAGCTATAAAATCGTTTTAAGTTACCACAGCCACACTATTTATTTAATTAATATATAAATATAAATATAGCTATAAAAAGTTATTTTAGTTTCTTTATATTACTTCTACCATAAAAAATAAATATTTTATAAACTTATAGTTTACTTATATCTCTTATATAATCTTATATAATCTATTAAGTTTATAAAGTTTGTAAAATTTTTTAAACTCTATAGTAGTTCTTATACTAGACTATATATTATATAAATCTTATAGACTAATATATTAATCCCTAATAAATAAAATATAAAGTTTATAATAAAGGTATATATATACTCCTCCTTTTTTGAAACCCCTTTTAGTCGTCCCGAGCTACTACAGCCACACTATTTATTCGATTAGTATATAAATATATAAAGTTTATAAAGTTTATAAAGTTTATTATAATACAAATAATTACTATTATAATTTATTAACTACTTTTTTAGTTTTGTTTTTATATAAAATAAAAGTTATATTTATTTTTATTACTTTTTACTTTATCTATATAAGTAGTGTAGAGGAAAAACGAGCTAGAAATTACTAGATTTTAAAATTAAAGAGTAAGGACTAGTTTTATAAAAGAAAGTACTAAAGAGCCGTATTATATATACTTAAAAAAAATACTCTATTTTAAAGAACTTTATAACTAGTAACGTAAGCTTTAAAGTATTTTACTATAATATATCCCCTAGGTAAGCTAGTAGAAATAGTTTAACTATTTAAGTAGTTTAAAATTAATTCTTCTAAACTTATAGTAGTTATAGAATTAATTTTAAAAAAAGCTTTTTTAAGTAAAATTTTAGCGGGTAGCGTTACTAAGTAATAAAGTTTTAAAATAAAAAACTATTTATAATAAGCGTACTAGCGTTAGTAGTATAAAAAGAGTTTATATAATCTCTTTACTAACTTTTTTAAAATAATCCTTACTTTTTTTACGCTTTTTATTTTTACTTATATTTTTTTATACTATTTATTTAGTATTATAGCTCTTTTATTTAATTATTTTCCTTTTATAGCTTTTTAAGCTTTTTAATTATTATAAGTATTATAAAATAATTATTTCATTTACTACTACTATAGCTATAGTAATATATAGTATTCATTTTAATTTTTACTTTTTAAAATCCTTTTAAATTTTTAAGCTCTAATTTTATTTTTTAAAAACTCTACTAATTTTTATTTATTACTTTTTTATTCTCTTTTATAATACTGTAGTCTATAATCTAAATATAATTAAAAGTAAAGAGTATTTTAAATATTATAAGCTTACTAAGGTTAGTAAAACGCTAATAAAGTTTAGTTCTTTAGCTCTTAGTATTTTACTTACTACTATTTTTTAGTCTACTATTACGCTCCGTAAAAAGAAGTAAATAAAAAAAAATAAAAAGCGTAAAAAATACTAATAATAAGTAACTTAGTAAAGTTAAAGTATTATTTAGTTTTAAATAAAAATTTTTATAACTTAGATAAAAACTTTTATACTATAATATTTAGTAGCTTTTCTACTTTTTTTATAAAATAATATACTATTACCGTAAACTTTAAAAAGTTATACTACGTCTCTAATAAATAAAGATTTTCTTTTTTCTGTTAAATAAAATTTATAGATTTTTTAATTTCTAAACTAGCTTTTTCCCCTTTTATTACTAGCTTAATAAAATCTGCCTACTTTTTAAGTAAATAATCTTTTTATACTATTATAAATTTAAAAAGCTTTATAGCTCTTTTAAATTATAAAAATTTTTTTTTACGTACTGCTAAATAGCAGTTTTAATAATTTTTTTTGTTTAATACCTATATTACGCTCTATAATAGTAGTCTATTAACTAGCCCCTAAGTAAATAAATACTATATAAAAAGCTTAATACTAATAGGAAATTTAGAGGACTCTTAAAATTATTAATTTTACTTAGCTTATTTCTTTAGTTTAGCCTTTTTAGGTATAGGGCACTATTAGCGCTTTTTTTAATTTAGCTTTTTTAAGCTCTACTAGATTAAGTTTAACAGTTAGGCGGCGCTTTATAGTAAATAAAAGTAAGTTTAAGGATAATAAAAAAATAAAAATAATAAACTATTTATTTTATAGACTCTATTACGCCGTAAGAATAAAAATAATATTAGTAAAAAATATTTTAAACTTTTTAGTTTATAGTTTTTTAGAGCTCTATCTATTTTTTTATATTAGTATTAAAAGAGTTTTAAAACTATTAGATAGTATTTATATAATTTAATATTATTAATAAATTATAAAATTAAAGTGCTTTATTTTTTACTTTTATTATTTAGGTAGTACTTTATCTAGTAAGAATAATAAAAATTATTATAATATTAAAAAGCTAAGCTCCTATTATTAAATATATAAAAGTAGATAATACTATAAACTAATATATATACTAATATCTTAATCTAAAAAATCTAGAAAAATTATATACTTACTATTATAGTCCTATTTACGTTTAATAGATTATTAAACGCTTTTTATTTTACTCTAAGCCGCTTTATAGTAAGAAGGTAAAAGAGCTTACTTATAAGTAGATATAATTTTTTAATTTACTTCTTTTAATTTTTGCTAATATAAACCTTATAGATAATAAAGTTTAATAAACTATAAACTACTATTAGGTAGATAATTAAAATAGATAAAAACTTAGATAGTAACTTTATAGATAATATTTTTAATAAAATTATTTTACGCCGCGCTTAAGCTATTTAAAAGTTTAGTAAGCTAGTTAAGTTATTAATTTATTAAGTATATCTATTAGGTTATTATATAATTTTTATTATTTTTATTATTTTTCTACTCTTTTATTATATAATTTTTCTAAGCAGTACGGTTTTAAATTATTATTATAAATAGTAGTTTAAGAGCTATTTAATATTTAATTTAAAGCGCTTTACGCTTTATTATTTTATAATTTCTTAAAATTTTAATTTGGTAATTTTTTTTTTTTTTTTTTTTAAAATTTAGTTACACTCTAAATTTTTAGAATTACTAAGCTATAAAAGCTTTATTAACCTATTAGCTAGTATATTACTTATTTAAAAGTATTTAATTTTAAAACTTTTTTTTAAATACTTTTAGCGCAGTTATATATTCTATATATTTATATAGCGTAAATAGATAGTTATATACTTATTTTTACCTATAACTAGCCTAATTATTTATTAGTTATTACAGAATATACGCTACGTAATTTTAAAATTTAAAATAAGTTTTTTAAAGAAGCGTTTTAGAGCTATTATTTCTTTACTTATATATTTAAGCGCGAGGAGTTTTACTTTAGTAGTTAATATTATTATAGTAGTTTATCTTATAGTTTTCTAAATAATTACTTTACTAAATAATATAATAATATAGCTATATAAAAATTATCTACTCTCTAAATTATTTATAAATAAAGCGTTTAAATAAATTATAAGTTTTAGGCTCTTATATACGCTATATTAAATCGCCTAAAAATAAATTTTATAAAAAAACGTAATTATATATTCTACGATAGTAAAGTATTTATTACTTAAATTAGTTAGGAAATAATAGAGTTTTAAAATAGTAAATACTATATTTAGTCGTATTATAATAATAGTATAAAATATAGATTTAATATACTCCTAATACGCCTTAATTTTAACTTTTATTACTTCTCCCTTATTCTTAACTAGCTCTTCTAATAGTAAAAGTATTAGTAAAAAATTACTAAATTAATTACTGTAAATTGTATTATAATCTTTTTAATATATAAATTATAGATTAGTGTAATTATTTAATTTTTTTAATTTCTAATTACCTATATTTTAAAATACTATTTTATAGCTCCGCGTACCTCTATTTTATATATTTTTAAAAGCTTATTATACAGTTTAAAAGCTTTTTCTAATAAATTTTATAGTATAGGAATAAAATATTATCTATATAAAAAAGTATAAAGATTTCATAATCTGCGTTAAAGAATAAATAAAAATTTTTTTTTTAAATATATAAGTCTAAGCTTAGCTAAAATATTTAAAAAACTTTTATACTATAGTATAAGTAATTTCGACACATTAAGTATGAAGGCATGCATATACTCCTCCTTTTTTAAAACCCCTTTTGGTCGCCTACACAGCCACCACAGCCACACTATTTGTTCGATTAGTATACAAATATATATACAAATGTATATAGTATAAGTAAGTTGTGTAGGCTATATAAGACTTAATTAAGCTTTATATATTTACCTTTTTATTTATAGCTATTAGGTAGTTTATATTATATTAAGTTTAAGGAATTAATTAGTATATTAAAAAATATACTAATTATATTTAGTTATAAAATTTTTACATTAAACTTTACTATAATTACTATAGTTATATAAAAGAAATACGCTGTAAGTATTATAGTATATATTAATAAAAGCGTATCTTTTAACTAAAAATTACCTTTAATAATAAGACGTATTTTATACTTTATAAAGTAACTATTCTAATTAAACTTATAAGTAAATACTTACTTAAGTAGGAGTAGTTATTTAGTACTTTTAGAGCGTATAACTACCTATTAAATTTATTTTTTAAAAAGTATATTTTATATATATATATATATTTTTATATATTTATATATTAATTAAATAAATAGTGTATTTGTAGTAGCTCGGGATAACTAAAAAGGGTTTTAAAAAAGAAGGAGTATATATATACCTTTATACTTAATGTGTTGAAAAATTTAGGTAAGGCTAAGTTAAAAAAGGTATAGTGCCGCGCTAGTATACTACTAGCGTGCTTAGCGCGCCCCCCAAAAAAAAAAGGTTAAATTAAAAAAGATATATTTTATTCTTTATATACAGTTTAGTAAAAGAGTAGACTAAGTAAATATAAAAAAATTACTTTTTAAATTATTAGCTCTTCTAGAAGCTTATCGCGGTATATATAAATTTTATTTTAAAATATTATTTTTTTAAGACTCTATTCTATATAGTAACTTAAACTATAGTATTAATAATTAAAAGCTTTTTATACTTTTTCTATATAAGGTCTATACTAGAAATAAATATATTTATAAAGTTATACTAATAAAAACTATCTACGCTCTTAAGTAAAGTGCTTATAAGCTTTATATTATATAATAGCTCACTCTCTAAATTAGGGTATAATAGTATATAAATACTAAGTAAATTTTTATACCTACCCCCTAGTTTATTAATATTTTTAAAATCTAATCTATATTACTTTTAGTTTTATTAAATAGCTAACTTATAGTCTCTTATAGGTCTCCGTGTCCTATAAATAGGGGTATTAATTATTTTTTTAATAAGAGGAGCTCTATATTACTAATTTAAGTACTAGTATTAAATAAGCTTTTACCTACTATCTAAAAATTTTATAGGCTTTTTACCTTAAACTATTTTACTTCTTTATTAGAGTATCCTTTATAAGAACTACTAAAGTATTTATTTTTTTAAAAGTTTATACCCTTAAGTTTTTTAGGTTCTAAAGTAGGTTAAAGAAAGATTAAACTAATATTTATATTATATAATATATAAATTTATAGCTATTAACTAGCTATATTAATAGTTTATATATATACTATTTATATAGAGCTTTATTTACCTAACTAATTAAAAGAATAAAATAAAACCTACGCTAAAGTACCTTTAAGCTATTATTTAAATTACGTAATATTTCTACTAATTTTTAGTTTACTAAAATTATAGGCTTACGTATTAAGAATTTTATTAAACACTTTACCTATATCTATAACCTTAATAGTATATAAGATATTTATAAGCTTTATAGCCTCTTTTTAACGAATAGGCTAATTTTTTTTTCTTTTATAAAAAAGAGTTTTATTAAACGTAATATTACGCGTTATAATAATTTAATTAAATAATAATACCTATATTTTATAGATATTAGAAACTACGTAACTAATTAAATATCTAATATACACTTATAAATTTATTTTAAATTTATATCTATAACGCCCAGCTATATAATTTTTATTTAAAGGATATATATAATAACTATAAGTAAATATATTATTTTAATCTAGACGTAAATCTACTATTTAGTACTTTATAAACTTAAGTTTATAATAATAAAAATACTATCTAAACTAACTATAAAAGATTTTATTTAAAAATTATATACTTTTAGAAGCTACTAGACTAATATTATAAAACGCTATAACTACTTTTATAACTTTTAGCTAAAGCTTTTTTAGTAAGTTCGTACTAAGTTTTATAATAATAATTTTATTAATTATTTTCTAGCTAACACGTTTAGCGTTGCTGCTTAGCTTATATATATAGAGAGGTAGTATTTTAATACTTATACTAAGCTCTTTTACTTATTTTTTAAAACGTAATCTTTTATACTATAGTTAAATAGTAATATTATTATTTTAAAAAAATTTTATAATTTTAAGTTTATACTAGATATATACCTACGTAGTAAAGCTTAAAAATACTTTTATAAATTTTAAAAGTAACTTTACTTAAAAATTTATATATAAACTTTCCTATTATAATTATTTTTAATTAGTAATATTTACTACTTACTAAGTTTTCCTTTAGGTATATTAAAGAGATTTTATAAAATACGCTAATATAGTTAGAGTAACTTTTTTTTTAGTTTTTAAAAGATTACCTAAGCTATATATATAAGAAAGTATTACTCGTAATATATATATTTAATATTTAAAATATAAATATTTTACGCTTTATAGATTAGGGTATATAAAGCTTTTTAATTTAAATATTCTACTCTTTAGTACTGTATATTCTTAGTATTAATACGCGGATATATTAATTATAAATAAAACTTTTAATATACTAGTATTATATTTTAAACTAAAGAATAGAAGGATAGAGGCTTATATTTAATAAATATAAAATTATATATATAAATAAGCGTCGTAAGTATAAGACTTTATTTTAAAAATTTTATATATAGTATATTATCTAAGCCTAAATACTAAAACCCCTTATTATATAAATAAGCTTTAAATACCATATTTAAATAGAATTCTTCTATAATAGCTATATATTTTAATATAAAGTCTTTTATAAAATTTCTGTTTAGCCCGTTTAAAGCGTTCTTAATTACTTAGGTTTTTATACTAAAAATTAGAAAAGCTTATATTTTAGCCTTAATAGTATAAATACCCCTAGCTTTTTTAAAAAAGTTTAAAATAAGTAGTAATTTATTATTTACTATATATAAAGTAGTAGTATTATTTAAAATAATACTTTTAAAGAGTGTATAGGTATTACAATTTTATATAAAATATATACTTTTACTTTATTCTAATTTACTATTTATAATAAGCAAAAAAATTAATTATTATATATATAAAAAAGCTAGGGAATTTTAGCTTATTAAACTCTTTACCCTATAAGGCGTTTTCTTTAAACTATCTTTTTTACTTAAGTATATTATAAAGAGCTGTAAACTTAGTAAGCTTAAAGTACTTAAGGAACTTTTTCTTATTTTTTTTAAAAAGTAGTATAGTCTAATTAGTATAAGTATTTATTAATACTAACTAAAAGTAATAGTACTTAGTAGATTTTTAATAATATACTTTAAGTCTATAGTGGTATTAGTATAACTTACTCTTATTTTTTAACTATAAACTATTTAATTAAAGGAACGGACTTTATCCTATAATACTACTTAAAAAATTCTTTCTACTTTTATTAAAGAAAGCTTTTTACCCTTAAGTACTAATTTTTAGACTTAAGTTATATATATTTACTTTACTTAATTAGGTACTAATTTCTTACTAACAGCAGTAAAAAAGTTAGTAATAACTAGCTTATTTTAAATATTACTAAGCTTATATACTTTTACCTTTATCTAAAGAGCTTTTTATTTATAATATTATAATTTGGAAGCTATCTTTCTATATTTTACTTTTTTTAAATAAGTATAGTAGTATTATTATATAATATTCTTAGCTACTATATTAGTAGTTAAGAGCTCTTATTTAAGAAAATAAATATTTAAATAAGTAAAAATATCCCCCTTAATAGCGTAGTACGTTTAAATAGTATTTATAAGTTTTAAAACTACTATTATACTAATTTTATTTTAGATATTTATTATTTAGTTTATTTTAGTAGTATAATTATTTAAATAGGCTTAATATATAACTATTTTAGTAGTATAGTTATAGTAAATTTTTATAATTTTTATTTTAGACGCTTTAATAATACGTAAAAGCTCTAGTATTTAAAAAAAATTATTAAAATTATTAATACTTTTAAGGTTAAAATTAATAAAATCCTAAATATAATAAATTATATACTATACTTTAAACTGCGTATACTATATTAGCTAGCTTACAGAATTAGTAAGATAGATAATATTAATTAAAAGGGATATAATAGTTTTAGATATTATAATACTTAAAAAATTATTAATTGTAAGGCTTATTAAGTATTTAATAGTTAAAAATACAAGTTATTATTAGTATATATAAATAAGATAATACTTATTAGGTCTATAGAACTAGGAGCTCTAAAGATAGGGGTTAAAGAATTAATTAGAGTTTTAAAAAATAGGATTTCTAATAATTAAATATATAGAGAGAATCTTCTTTTATTTTTAAAACGCCGGGCTTATAACTATAGAGGAAAAATAAGCTAGAAATTACTAGATTTTAAAATTAAATAGTAAAAACTAGTTTTATAAAAGAAAGTACTAAAGAACTGTATTATATATACTTAAAAAAGAAATAAATACTCCGTTCTAAAAAGCTTTATAAGCTAGTAATATAAGCTCTAAAGTATTTTACCACGATAAGTAGTATAGTAATTAATAATAGTTAATATTTTCATTTATAATTATATACTCTTTTATTCTTATAATAATAATTATAATACTAAGAATACCAATTTACTAGTTTACTTACTTAACTTATGTAAGAAAGAAAATATCTAAAGTATTTATATATATAAATCTTTTCTAAAACTTTTAAATATTAATTGTATTTTAGAATATTTTATCTTTATAGTTAATACGTTTAGTAATATTTATATAACTATAGTATAAATACTAAGCTGCGTATTTTTATAATTTTTTATATTTATATATAGGAGCTGTATCGTTTACTATATACTATAATCTTACTTAATATAAAAATAAGAAAAAAGTAAAAATACTATAACTAAGACCTATTAAATATAAATTTTTTTAAATATTATAGGTAGTAGAGTAATAACTTAAATTAATTACTTATTAGACTGTAGTAGTAATAATAGCGAAATAATAATAAAATAATAATTATAAAATAGAAATAGTTTATTATATATAAAATTAGAGACTATATACAGTTTATTTTAATAGTAAATATAGTAGTTTTCTCTTTCTTTTTTAAATACTATATATAAAATTTAAAAATATTTTATTATATTTCTAATTTTAGCTTTATACTAATATTAAATAATTAAACTAAGTAACCCTTAGTAATTAGTATAGTCTTTTACTAATAGCACCAACTAGTTAAGTTATATTAAAAACTATTTTAACTTTTATTTCTTTTATTTCTTTTATATACTACTAGTTAGCCTATTTAACAAATTAGATTTTTTAGTTAATATTTTTATTACTAACTTAATTTAAATAAACTTAATTTTAACGCGCCTTTTTTGCTCAAGTAAAACGTAAGTCTTAATCTTAATAATATCTATAAAGATTATAATATTTAATTTACTTATAAATTAATATAATAAACTTTATAAAAAAATAGTAATAAAAGAATTATATTTTTTTATATAAGATGGAGAATAGTAATAGTACTCTAATTGTAATAAAAATCTTTTTAAGTAATATAAGAAGTGAAGGCTTAGTAAAAAATACTTATTAAAATAATAAAAATTATTTAGCCATAGATATATATATATACGTTAAAGTAAAACTTTAAAATAAATAGTAGGTAGTAAAAAAAGAATATACTATAGCGCTATAAAGTAGTGTTATATAAAAGCTTACTATTAGAGAAGTTAATAGTTATTTTAAAATTAATAAGAAATCCTATAAAAAGTACTAGTTAAAAAATTATTACAAGGGGATAATATTAAGAAACGTGTACTCTAAAAAGTTACTATTTTAAAATTTAATAAAAAAATTAATTACTAGGCCTAAAAATACGTAAATATTACCGTTTTAAAGAGAAAGTTGTATCGATTTTTATAAGAATTGTAATTACTACTTAGTTAATATACGTAACTAATTAAAATTACCTAAACGTAATAAATTTTTTAGCCCCTTTTTTAGATTTCTATAACTTTTTAGTTAGTAAATATATTTAACTAAAATTTTAACTATATTATTCTAGGACTAGCGTAGGTTACGTAACCTAGTATTAGATAAAAATTTATTATATAATAATAAATTTATATAATTAGTAAAAATTTAGCTCTCACTTATATAATTAGTAATTACGTAATAGATTATTAATAGTAGAGTATATAATAATATCTTTTAACTTTTATAAGCTTATACTTCTATCTTCTAAAAGTAGCGCTAACTATTTTAAAACTTAAATATAAAGTTAATTTATCTTTAAAAGCAAATACTCTTATTTCTATAATTATGTCTACTTAAGAAAAGCCTAAAAAGACTATTTATAATACTATCTAACGTATTATAAATAAAGAAAAAAATAAAGAAAGTAATTATAATATAAAAAAGTTTCTATAGGGGGTATAAAAAAGTTAACTAAAAAGAATAAAAGAGTTATTAATAGGAACTTATCTAAAAGTCCTAAAAAAGAAAATAAAAGAATACTTTTAGAAAATAATCTAAATATTATAAAAAGATAATCATAAAAAGTATTAAAAAAGAAGGGTTATATAATTAATATAAGTACAAAAAAAACTAATAATAAATAAAGAAAATACTAAAAAAAAGATTACTATATACTAACTAAAATACAAAAAATATTAAAAATATAAATATAAAAAAAAATTTCTAATAAATTAGTAATACAAAGGGGTTAGGCTAAGAAGAAGTATTATAAAAAAAGTAGTAATAATAAAGTTAGAAGAGAACTAGCTATTAGCTAATTATAAAGTAATTTATTTTTACTATTTAAAATATTAAAATATACAACTTTTTGTATATTTTTAAGTTATAGTTTTAGTTTTTTAATATTAATTATATTAATTATTTTTTTTATATTTATCTGTAGGTGCTATATTAACTTAGTATACGCTACGTCCTTACTTAATATAAAGATAGGTAAAAACAAAGACGCTATAATCTAGAGCCTATTAAATATATAATTTTGTAAATTTTATAGCTAGTAGAGCGATAACTTAACTAATAATTTATTAAGCTATAGTAGTAATAACGGCGTATAGATAGAACTATAAACTATATATAACGCGTTTAAATTACGCCTTTCTTTCTCCTACGCTATATAATACCTTTTAAAATATTATTTTTTTCTTTTTCTTTTTCTTTTTCTTTAGATTATTATAACTAGAACTTTAAAGACTATTTTTAAGTACCTAATAATTATAACCGGGCCCGAATTAATAGCTATGTTAACTTTTATTAAAAATTTAAATAACCAGCGGGGCTATATTAAAAACTATATAAAATATTATTATGAGGTTATAAAGGAGGCTAGTCTTTTTAAAGAGTTAAGTCTTTTTAAAGGGTTATTTTTTTTAATATTTTTAGTTTTACGTTAGTTACTGTATAGCTCTTTATTCTTAAATATAAAATAATCTTTAATCTTAATAATAATCCGAAAAACGGCTTATTCTTATACGGTAGTATAATAGAGCTAATAAAATAATAGCTTAAAAGTACTAAGGGCTTACTAGACAAGATAGAGAATAAAATAAAAAATAATATATACTTAAAAAAGGGTAAAGAGAAGTTTTTTAGGATAGTATTAAAAAAAGTAGATATAGTTTTAAAAAGAGAAGTTTCTAAAAGTAGTTAAAATTATTTATATATATACGTAGGAGTAGAGTTTTAAAGTAGATAATAGTAGTAAAAAAAGAGGACGCTATAGTACTATAAGATAGTTATAAAAGCTTACTATTAGGGAGTTAGTAGTTATTATAAAAAAATTAAGAAATTCTATAAGAAGTACTATATTATATTTTAATACTTTAATTACTATCTATCTAAAAAAGTTATAGGTTATTAGCGCTAGTAAAAAAGTTGTTATAGTTATTATATAAGAAGTTTATTAAGAGTTAGCATTAATAACGTTATATAGTAAAAGTTTAAACAGCTAGTCTAGAATTATATAATATTATAGTAATAAGCCTAGGGGAGGGAATATTAATTATTTTATAGACTAAGTTATTATTCTATAAAATTAGAGTATATTATAAATAGAAAGTAAAAGAAATTTAGTATTTATTAAAATATTTAATTTTTTTATTTCTTATACTAGAGAAAATTATATTAAAAAAAATTCTTATACCTAAAGTTAAACTAATAATAAAAAGGGATAAGTAACTTAAAGGACTTTTTAGTGCTTTTTTTAATATAATAATATATATATATTTTATATATTTGTATACTAATCGAACAAATAGTGTGGCTGTGGTGGCTCGGGGCGACCAAAAGGGGTTTCAAAAAAGGAGGAGTATGTGCATGCCTTCATACTCAATGTGTCGAAAAAAATAATATATATATTATTATATTATATTATAATTGTAAATTTTATATTAATATTTATTTAAGTTAGTAATTTTAATAAGATAGCGTCCCTATTTATAAAATAATAAACGTTTTAAACTAGTTTTTTAAATAATAAAATTATATTTTTTTCTTACCTAGCATATAGTCTATATTTAAATCCTATTAATAATATATAGGGCTCATTAAAATCTGGACTAAATAAAAGATATTAAAATAATTTAGGTATAGAATTAAATTTAAATAGTATAGAGACCTTTAAAAGAGTTATTATTAAGAAGTAGTATAATATACTATAAAAAATATTAATAATTATGTTTCATTACTCTCTAACCGTTATAAAATAATAATAATAGAAGCTTAGGAATACTATACTAAATACTAGTAATATATTATTTACTAGTATATTATTATAAATTTAAAAATTTAAATTATATTAATAATTATATAATTAATATATTAATATATAAAAATAATTTATATATAAATAAAATATAGTATCTATTATTATATATATAAAAATATATAAATTTTACATCTTAAATAAAAAAGTTATTATAGTCTAAAATAGGGTCCTAATAATTTTCTATATTTACTAATTTCTTTTATTACTAAACCCCTTAATAAGTAGCCCCTAAGTTAGTAAATAGAATATATTAATATTCTTTTTATAATAATATTTTTTTGGTATTTTTAGGCCTACTAGTTAAATAGTTATATTATTTTAAAAAAGGTATCTATTTTTATTAATCTTTTTTTTGTTACCCCCCTGTAGATACTATTCGTAAGTATGCTCTAGTAGCTTAACTGCCCTATATTTGCACTAACCTACAGCCTGCCGCTTTAAGTAAAAGAAAAAAAAAGGAAGAGAATTTTCTTTTATCTTTACTTACTTAGCTATATTATTATACGGCCGTACAGCACAGAAGAATTAAACTCCTAAATAAATATAAAATACCTAAATACTAGACTTATTAGCGTACTTTTTATAGATTTAAAGTATAATATTTTATAGTACTACTATAACTGTATAGTTTAGGTCTGTAGTATAGTTAGGTTTTAAAAGAAATTTATAAAAGAGCTTAGCTATTTAGATACAGACTTTATTATTAGCTAGCTATAAAAGACTAATACTATAAGTAAAGCTAGTAACCTAAAAGGTACTAACTATATAGATACTTTTATTTATAAGAAACTTTATTCTAATCTCTGCTGTTAAGTAAGTTAATAAATAGGCTATTTATGCTTAGTCTTGCGTAATCGCGCCTAATAGAGTTAATATAGTAAGTTAGTTTATAACTAGACCTAAGTTATTACTTTTTTAGAGGAGTAAGTAACTGCTAAAAGGGCTTATAAGACCTAAATATTTATAATACGTAAAGTACGCAATTTTAAATTTATAAATTCCTCTTAATACCTTATTAGCAGTAGGGTGTTATAGAGGAGATTTAATAGTATAGGCCTACTTAATTATCTTTGTAATAACCTTTTTTTTATAAACTACTTTACTTAGTGTGCTCTGACCCGGTATAGTTAGTATTATAATAATTAGAATAAAGTATATTTACTACTAAACTTTTCTCTATTAATAAATATTTCCTACTGTTCCTAAGAGCCTTAATTATAGGAGTATATAATAGGATTATTTAGTATAAGTAGCTTTTAGCTTTTATAATATAACTATTTTAGTACTAATATATAGTATTAAATAGAAGAGAGCTGGCAGCGCTTATTTTATTTTACTAGACTTATTAAATTTTATCTAATACGGGTAATAAATTATAGTATATTAGCGCCTAGAGTATAGACTTAATATAGCATAACTAATACTAAAATAGAAACTTAGTACTATATTTTAACTATATATTACTTTTAATATCCTGCTAAAAGTTTTTATTATTAATTACTCTATTCTTCCCGAGAGTCTTTTAAAAAGTTTTAGGAGCTTAGGAGGTAAACTCTATTAAAATTATTATTTTAGAGCTAGGTAATAGGATAAGATTTATATTAAAGCTAATATTAGTAGCGTTAATAATAATAATTGGTCCCTTACTAGCGTATACTATAAGCTTTTCTATAGACGGTAGCTAGAGAAAGTATTTAAATCTCTCTTTTTTAAAAATCTAGTATTTATAGTCCTCTAACTGGCGTAAGGCTTTTTAGCGTTCTCTTTATAGCTACTTTTAAATTACTGGTTTATTACTACTAATCTGCTAAAAGGCCTAATAGTAAAGTTACTTTTATTTTTTTGCTAGATTTAGATGCGTCTTCTTTAGTTTAGATAGATTACTCTAATTATTAATTAGGTATTTAAAAATTAATCCGCGTGCGAATTTAATTCTAAAAAGGGCTTTATTAATATTCCCTTTCTAGAGGGATAAAGAGTATATATTTATAGTAAGACCTACAGTCTGTTAGACAGTATACTACTAGTTATTATAGAATAAGAAGTGATTGTACACGCGAGAAAGAAGGTTATTAGCCGTCTCTGAAACACGGTGGGCCTGATCCCAGTCGCCATTCCTACTAAGAATTTGAAGAGCTTGCCGGACACCGCGAATGCGCGGTAAAGGGACCGGTGCTGAACATTGACTAGATTGTATCAGAACATACAGTGCCGCGCGCTTATTTACTGTATTTTCTATCCTCTCGTACCTATAGGAACGGCTGTTCCCAAGGCTGTGTAGGTATATCGCTTGGTTAGAATAGTTAGGGGGAGTAGCGACTATAGTTTCTTCGGCCTTTAAAATAGTTATATTTAAGTTATTTATATTTCCTATTTTCATATATTTATTAGTAAGCTTATTCCTAGGGTTACTGCTTAGTCGGAATAGTTAGGAGGAGTAAAGGTTAAAACCTTTTTAGTCTTTAAAATAGTTATATTAAGGTTATCTATATTTTCTGTTTTTTTATATTTATTAGTAAGTTTATTCCTAAGGTTACTACTTAGTTAAAATAGTTAGAAGAAGTAAAGGCTAAGGCTTTTTTAGCTTTTAAGATAGCTATATTAAGATTATCTATATTTTCTATCCTTATATATCTATCGGATAGCATACTCCCGAGGTTGTTTAGATATATTCGTCGGTCGGAGTGGCTGAGGGGGGTGGAGGCCACAGCATCTTCGGCCTTCGAGATGACTGCGTGCAGGTCGTCTGCCTCTTGGGCTGTTGAGAGCAGAGTGAGAAGGGTATATGATGGACAGCATAACGAATGCAACGGCCTTGAGATTCAGGCTCCATATTTCGTGCTTGGCCGGACGCTAAGTGGTAAGTGATCCTTTCCAAATGGGAAATCCCACCTTTAGCCTCAATAGATCGTTTCGGATCTACTAGATGCTGAAGGCTGACTTCCTCGCTGGACAGTATAAATACCAGCGTCTCCTCCACATGCTCCGCTTTCGGAACAGTTCCCGGCCAAGAGACTCCCAGACCTCTAATGCCGTTATCGAACTCTGCTTCCCCAAGAATGTAACCACCACCGGACACCAGTTTGACTCCCCTTGGCCATGTTGTCGAAACTAGAGTAATCTTGCCAGCGACATTCACATTGAATACAGACACGAAGACAGTGCTGTTTCCGCCGTTACGAAGCTTTATGTAGACCCGTTGGTTTTCGGTCACATTAGCTGTCCCATCATGTTCAAACTTTTCTACGCATGTGCCATTGTCAACCCGGCCGAATTCGATCTCCACTGCATGGTCAAGCTTTTCGTCTTCTTCTCCACTTCCAAGGGTGAGAAGATGGTGTCCTCGAGCGAGCCTTTCTCCATCGCTGACCACAGCGTTAATCGCCGCCTGCATTGTGGCATCGGTGAACTGGTGCGAGGCTAGCACTATTTCTCCCTTGCACACCACAATGCGTTGCCCTTCTTTCTTGATATTGACTAGAGCCTGCTTTTCGCCAGGTTCACCGCGTCGAAGGAATTTAGATTGCACAAGTCGTACCCCAAGAGTCGGGAGATCGTCCGGAAATGATACAAAAAGTTTAGGCAGAGCCTCCTTCTGCAAGAAAGCAAGAGCTCCCTCTGCAGGGATCCCTCCGGAAGTTACCTCAGCCATTGCCTTAACCCCGTTTACGTACTTGACTTTCACCTCTGCGACCCGAGTTTCCTTGTCTACCAGCTCTGACCCGAAAGGCATGATATCATAGACACTTCCTTCATAGACACCAGCGACTCTTCCCCCTTGGATTATCGCATCACCATACTCCAATTTCACAACCAAGGCTCCAGATGTTACAATCGAGTAATTGGAAGCAGTGTTCTGATCGCCTTGCGGCCTAGAAGACTTGTCCTCAGATCTGTCATCGAAATACGGATTCGTAAGAAAGTAGTCGTTACACTCAGAAAGATCTGTTGGTGCTGGTATGGAGTGATCCGCTATATCATAATCGCACAACGTCAGCCCCGGATGTCTCACGCTCTCATGGACCACTTCGTTGATCCACCGTTGGAGATCCGCGTGCTCTGATCCCTCTGGTAGATTGAAGCTGCCCGGTGGTACGTTCGGGTTGTGAATGATGGGTTGTGGCCAAGGAAGAGACCGAAGAGCGAACTCGTAGGCGTGCCTCAGGACGTGTTCGACCAGTTCCGGCGAGTCTTCTGGTCCATGCGAGGAGCACAAGGGACAGGATTTGACTCCCATCGTCTGTACCGCAGACCAGGATAGAAGAGTCGAAAGGGAGGTATCCAGGAGCTTGTCTTTGTGATCGGTTTGTAGATGGCTTACCATGCTCTCCATTGTTGGATAGTCTGTATCTTGCTCTTCACAGAACGGGCATTGCCATTGGGGCAGATGGCTCTTTTTAACATGGCTTTCCCATTCGTTTCGCGTGCAGAAGAGTATCTGCGGTGAGGGACAATTCTCAGCAATGCAGGTGTAAGGGCACAGATCCTCGATAATGTGCTGTCTTCAAACGTAGTTGTTAGGGCCGACCTTAGGGAATTAAATGGGAGGACCGGGTGGCATCTACTTACTTCCAGAGCTTAGGATTACTGAAGGTTTCAACCGGTAAGGACTGACAACAGCAGGGACATTTTGATATCTCTCGACCTAGGAGAATAGAGGGCGGTTGCGGGAACTCGGCATCGGAGGCGATGAAGGTAATTTGCGACTTCGCTACCCCTGAAGTATATCTCCGGGTGGCTGGGGAATATTGCAAAGTTCCCTCGGCCGTAGAAGCACGAGAGAAACCCGAGATTGTTGTTGCGCTATTTTTGCCCTTGGCAGTTGGAGTTGTCATAAAATCAGGAGGGTTGACTGCATTCTGTGTGCCCTGTGTGTCCGCGGTGTCCTCCCTGTGCGGATGGTCATCGACGGAGGGAGGAAATGCTGGAATTGAAAAATGCGTCCGCGCCACTTCTTGAGTCCTGGAGCGTTTCTGCGCTTGCAAAAAGTTATGCCTTCGCCTGAGGTTCGCTTCGACGAGGCGCTTTTGGAGTCCGGATAGCTTAGTGGCCTCCAGTCTAGCGACATAACGCCCGTCTTCTGTCAGGTGAAAGAGCCCTTCTTCAGTCGGACGAAGACGAATTACGCACTCCAAATATTTTCTCAACTCTTGGTGCTCACACGGGTTGAATGTTTGGTCGGCTTTGCGATTTCGCGATGCCTTTCCGGTCCGACGGATGGCCACGCCGATGAGAGCCAGATTTTTGATGGCGGAGTCAATGTTCTGTATGCTTCCGTCAAAGTCCGCATCAGTTTCGGCAAGGCTGGTGTAATAGTCCAGGGAGTCAGCCAGCATGATAAGGACGTTCTTCACCAATGCAAGGTCGTTCACCCGGCCTCGGAGTCTGGAATCAAGCGAGGCTCCAGGCTTCGCTAAGGCACCGACGCCATCAACCCAGAGATTGAAGTCAGCCAGCCGACTTTCCAGTAGTTCGATGTCCCTGGGGTTATGAGCAGCCAGGAGCAGCTCAAATTTGGAGATGCAAGACTCCGTGAGCTTTAGGACCGAGTTTTCGATTCGCGCCATAGATTCACTGGCGACAATGGCGTCGCCCATATCCGCTGGAGAGGACTTGGTGGGGGTGGGTTTGACGTGAGGTTGAGAGCCGAACGCATTGCCCCACCATTGTGGCTGACGTTCCTCTCCCAAAACGTCGAGTGGGGAGATCACAAGATTTCCTTGACCAATAGTACCGCAGCAAAAGGCGCTCTTCTCCAGCCTGACACCTCGAGATCACAGTTGTCCGTTCGGACACCAATATCCTCCTATATCGACATGCCCGAAAACGCCTCGACCCACTTGGCATCACACGCTGCCAAACTCTCTCTCGCTATCTATAGTGCGCTTGAGAAGGGGCGCTTAAGGCCTTCCGATTCGGACAGCTACCGCGCAGCTCACGACATCGCCGTCAGGCTTCACCTAATCAATACATACCTTGGCCCTCTTCCGCCTTACTGGATTACTTCTGATGTCGAGCAGCTCTGCCACGCAATTCTGCGGGACCTAGAGGCTATCAATCAATCAACAAAGGGGCCACCGATTTCGTCCTATTTTGCACATCCATTCGGCAGGCATGACCACAAAGATACAGAAGCGTGCCTTGTGACTTTCTTCAAGGTACAAGTGAAAAAGGCTCGAAGCTTGAAGGGCACTTGCGATGACCTCCTCAGCAAGTTGACTACAGACGGAAATGATGAGGAGGCATTGCCCGACTCTGCAATCCAGCATCTCGTTACCCCCGATACTTCGGCTGATTTCAGTGACGGCATTTTCAAGGCTTTTCAGTTAATCGCCGAGTGCGACCCGGCGTCACATGAAACCACCAGTGCGGCACCAGCTGGCGAACGGGACTCCCGCATGTTGTGGCATCCAGCACGGCTGTGTCTGCACGAACTTCACAACAGCCAAAACATGGTTTCACATGACATCAGAATCCTCGTTTCAGCCATTAATATGGCCCATTGGCAGGAATTTTGCTTAAAAATGTAAGTGTGTCCCGCATGTTATTCGCGATATAGTCAAATAATAAAGGTGACAATCATACCGTGAGACAAGCTTTTTTAAGAGCTCGTCTTCACCACCACCCTGCTATGATAAGCCCATTAGTGGTGGCCATCTGCTCGGCCAGACCGCCTGTGGGCTGATCATCACCTTTTCCAACCCCCTGCACTTTCGAGCTTACGTTGGCTAACAATTGAGGAATTTAGTCAATCAGAGAATGATGTGGACGATAATCAGCAGCTTCTCTGTCGGGGAGGCTTCTGCAGAATCCTGGAGAGGGAGATTACCGCACGTCTGTTTCTCTCCTTCAAGCACGACCAAGGTATTTTCTTGCTTCATAAACCGCAAGTTTTGAAGCAAATTCTTCAGTCTGGGCACGGGGAACCCCTCAAGACCGTCCTTCGCAGGTACGACCTCACACCGAAAGATAAGGTGATTCTCGCGTATTCCATAGCTCGATCATACTGGCAGCACTACGGCTCGGAATTAATGCGAACTAGGTGGACGAGCGACACAATCTGGTTCATGCTTGAGAAGGACAGTAGAGAACATGAAGACCGACTACCCTTGTGCGCCTTCCTGTCATTCCCGTTTGAATATCCTAGCAACACCACGCCAGACATTCTCTATGAGGACCTGTTAACCCATCTATGTCCTCGAATCTTTGACATAGGCGTGTTACTCCTAGAAATCGGTCTCGCCAGGCCTTTCCAGACTGGAACACGTCGAGATGGAGTCGCACAAGCGAACCTCAACCATAAGATAGCGACCGATGAGCTGCTTGAGCTAGAGAAGGCAAATTGGGATGGCTTCGCGAACAACAAGAAGTTCTTCGACCTAGCCGTGAAGTTCTGCCTCAACAGCGAGAACTTCATCCCTCCATCTAAAGAAACGAAGTCAATTCGACAGGGGATCATGTTACCCACCAGGCCGGCGACAATTTCAGATTGGCGAGCAGGTGTTCTTACGCGAAGGAGGATTTTCTACAAGAACGTAGTCCGTCCACTTGAATGGCTAGCGAAAAGGGGCTTCAGAGCGCAAGTCGGGGATATTACCTACGCTAAGAAGAAGCCAGACCCTTTCCCACAAAGAGGGCTATCCGATGCACCGTGTCAACCGGAGCCAGAAGCATTATTTCACAGCGATATCGTTCCCAAGATGTGGCTCAGGGACTTGAAGAAAATAAGTGAGCAGGTGGAACGTCAACGGCGCCAGTGTCGTGTCACAACCCCAATTCGGATCGCTATCTTGGACACGGGCCTCAACAAGGACTTCCCGGCTTTTAAGGCAAAGAGTGAACTGATAGAAAGCATTGCAGAGGAGGCAGACTTTGTCAAATCTGGCACACCGACTATGACGGACATCTTTGGCCACGGCACCTTCATGGCGAGGCTCATCATGGAATGTGCTCCTGGTGTTAAAATCATGGTTGCACGTGTCGCCGAAAACACACAGAAGCTCGACAGCAGTCAAGAGAATATCAAGAAGGTGAGTCGGATTAGTTACATCGTCCTCCACATGTAAAGCTTATACCAATGATTGGGTAGGCCATCCTCTGGGCCGGGCAGACCGGCAAAGCCGACATCATCTCCATGTCCTTCGGCTTCCCAAGTGACGATCAAGGGATAAGCGAAGCCATCGAAACGGTGCAGAAGGAGCGTAATAAAAACATCATCTTTCTCGCCAGCGCAGGGAACTCGTCTTCAGACGACGAGAGCTTCCCAGCCCGCCACCCCGCTGTCATATCAGTCTATGCAACGAACTGCCACGGGGCATTTCTGGAGTCGAACTCAGTGAGCATAGGAAAAGGTGACGCTGTGCTTGGGACGTATGGAGACAACATCCCGGACTTCATCTATGAGGAGTTCAGCGCCACTTACCCAAAGGTTTGCCAACCTGGATCATCTGTCGCCACAGCCATAATGGCTGGGATCAGTGCCACCATGCTCGCGTACTCCTCTGTTCTACCCTATCTAGTCCCACTTCAGGGGAAAGCAGCAATCACGTCCAACCGTGTCCTCCAGCACCTCTGGACGGCCAGGGGAATGGAGGCAGTGCTGTATCGGCTGGTACAAGAGGGATTCGGCCATCCGCAACTCAAAGCTGTGAAGCCGATGTGGTTCTGGAAGAGCAGACCGAGCGACACCCAGCGGTATTGCGCTATTTGCGATGTTTTGTCAGACATTGAAAGGAGGTTTCCGAGGCCGACAGGGACGGGCTAGAAGAGAACCGATAATTCAACATCCCACTCGCGAGGGCCTCGGTGGGCAAGCTATTACTATCGGTGGCTAGAAGTAGCTGGAACAACCCGCAGATGGCGTTGAACGCAACACCGCCATAAATTGCTACATTGGGCTGGCAGAAACGCGTAGGCGTCACCATCTCCATCTCGTAAACATTCGCATACATACAGTGTTCGGCGAGTGAGGATACTCTATCGACGGAGTACATTCTTCTAAAGTTCGCCTACTTGTCTTGCAACTGGAGCATGTTATACTTGAGACGGTACTCTGACCCACAAGGAATTACATCAGCTATTAATCGAATACAGCCATGTATAATTCGACGAAAAGACGACAATGATCTAACCATCCGATTATTGCTTTAAAACTTCTCGTAAGGTAGTCCTAATCGTAGCTGATTTCGTTGTAGCTATTGCAGACTTTGTGTTTACATAGTCTCCCCAGTAGCCCCTTGACCCATTATCACTCACCATAATAATCCTTACCGTGGATTGGGATCACTGCTTTCGTAGTCAAGGTCGTTGTAGGAGTCAATGTCCTGCTACCTAAAAAAGCTCTTTTTCAATCTCTGATATCATTGATGTGTTGTGATGCTATTGGTTCAAAAGCACGCTCGATTTGGTAGGGTGGCCAGCTTTCTGGTGTAAAGTTCTCTAGAGCGTGTTTTTGGCAAAACCATCTCTTCCGCTAATAGGAAACTCGGTGATGAAGGTGCACACAGTGAGAGCAGCGGCTCTCTGCATCTACAGGACAGCGTTACGTCGGAAAGGTGTGATAACCCCTCGAACAGCATGTTCGTTGACGTGTTTGGCGTTGATTGGACCAACTGCAATTTCAGCTTAAAATTGACGACCATCCCGCAGGCCAACCCTTCATATACGCTTCTCTTCGTCCTAATTAAGAAAACCGCTACCAATCCATCTCCTCTTTTATCCATAAAATGACGGGCAAAACCTGGTTCCTCCCTCCCGACTTCACCTTTCTTCCCGAAGGGCAAATCACCCTCGGCAGGGTCATTCCTGAACCCCGACGGCCGACCGTCTCGCTCGCCTCTCTTGTCGATCACCCCACCATTACCCTCCCGGAGGTCAAGTCCATCATCGAGAAGAACCGGAGCTTCTCGACTGAGAAGAGCCGGTCCTTCGGGCTCGAGCTCTTCGCCAAGTTCCTCGATTTGGCTAACGCCAACGCCAAGACTGACGTGTCGTGGTACAAAAGCAAATCCTTCAGCGCAGTAGATCATGAGGTGCGAGTGTACAACGGAGCTTTTACCGAGGAAACCCTGAGTGCGATCTTGGCGCTCGGTAACGTAAAAAAGCACGTTAATAGCGGGCGTTTTGGCAAGCGTTGCGTGTACATTATTTCGGGGCTGCGCGTTGCCAAGCAGAGCTTCACAGTTACGGATGAGAAGGAGAAGAAGACAGCAACTTCCCTCGGGGGTTCAGGTCCTGTACCCGCAGGCACTGTGCCTTTTGAGCTAGGAGGCAACCTTTCTGGGAGTAGGGAGGATACGAGCAAGGACGGCTACGAGACAGCACCAGGAATTGTGTTCGCGTATCGGCTGCACGTGATTCGGCCGAAGGGTACAAGTGAGGAAGGGGAGCTCTTTTCGGATAGGACAGCTTTCTTCAGCGGCGAGGCCGAAGATGAGGAAGTCGAGGAGATGGAGGCCGTTGGGGTGAGCGGGGCGGTGCTTCAGCAGGATCTTGATATGCAGCCAGACGGCTACACGGAAAAGAAAATCGAAGAGGGAGACGAAGAGTCTTATGTCGTGTTCGAATATGCCACTGGGGAGGAAGCGGGTTCGAGGACCTAACAGTGATATCAAGTATTTTTTGAAACAGCCTTCCTATGATGAATTGCAGTTGTTGAAACTAAGTAATGGTGCAACACAGAATAGAGAGAATTGATTGGCAACGTTAAGAGAACTAAATTTGCTACTTGCAAGAAGGCGCATGTTACGAAATAATATAGACCAATCGCTTAATAAGCGCTTCCGCCCTATTAGAGCTGCGCTTTTACTTATTACGGATAGTCCTAAGAGGATATCCTCTCTAGGTAATAATAATACACGTACGCGAGGCAACTGTACTAGTAAAAGTTAATAGATTTAATAAGATAGTATTATTAAGGTTATAGTTTAAAAGTATAAACTATAGTTAATAAAACTACATTACTATATATATAAAGTCTTTGCCTATTTACTATACTTATACTTATTTATGTTCTTTATTTCTATTTCTGTACTTATACTATTTAATAATAGCTACCCTAAATATAGTAGTACTACTACTAATTTTAAAAAAATTTATAAATATAAATTCTATATTAGTATTTTATTTAACTTAGGCTTTTTAAAAAAATCTAAATAATTAAGTTATAAATAAACTTATCGCCTATATTAAAGACGTAGATAAAAATATAGTTAACCTATTTAAAAAACAGATTATTTTATTTAGTATACTTAATTAAGCGTATTATAAAATAAAATTAGAGTATAATTTTAGTAAATAAATTTTTTTATTATACTTATAACTAAATAATTAACTAATTTTAATAGAACTTTTAATATAGTATACTAAAAATAAACTCTCTAAAATTAAAAAACTTTTTTAAAAAAAACTATAAAAAATGCCTTATAAAGAATATATAAAACCTCTTTTATTATAAAATACTAATCGAGTAGAAGAGAGTATATTTTAACTTTTAAAGGGTATTAAATATTATAGAAAACGCTTTACTACAATTTATACTTAGTATACTAGATATAAGTTATATTAATATATAGATTATTATAGGAAAATTATTATTAGTTCTAAGAGGCCACTTTAATCTATAAAAATTAGAGTATATAATTATAGCTTAATAAAGATAAAAAATACTAGTATTAATAGTATTTTAATAAATAGAAAAATAAGATTTATACTATCTATAACGTCCTCTAATAAAAGTTAAAACGTAGAAGGCGAGAATAATTTTTTTTAGGTAATAATAATATACGTACGTAAGGCAACCGTACTAGTAAAAGTTAATAAATTTAATAAAATAGTATTAAGGTTATTATTTAAGGGTATAAACTATGGTTAATAAGACTACTCTACTAATATATTCTTTATCTCTATTTCTATAATTATTATATTTAATAATAATAGCTATTTTAGATATAGCTATACTACTACTTTAGTTAAAAAAGTAATATATTAAATAACTTTATAAGCTCTATACTAATATTTTATTTAATCTAGGGCTCCTTAAAAAGAGTAAAAAATAGTAAATTAAAGAGAATTTTTCTAAGTATATACGTAAAGCTAAGTAAAACTTTAATAATAATTTTAAGCTATAAATTTAGTTTTTTATACTAGTCTAGCTGCTATACTACTATTTAAAATTAAAATTTAATATAGGTAAGTAAACAACTACCTCTTTCTTATAATAAATAACTAATCTTAATAGAACTTTTAGTATAGTATATTAAGAATAAACTATATTTATATATTTATATATTAATCGAATAAATAGTGTGGCTGTAGTGGCTCGGGGCGACTAAAAGGGATTTTAAAAAAGGAGGAGTATATGTATGCCTTTATTATATAAGGAGAGGTAAAGTGTAGCGTTAAGACACTAGTCCAAAAAAGGTATAGGCTAAAAAAAGTTATTCCCCCGGATAATATAAAGAGGATAACTAAGCCGCACGAGCTAGAGGGTTATAAGGTAGCGAATTTATAGGTATTTTTAAAGAGATAAATTAGTTAACTAGAAGTATAGTAAAGGTTAAGTAGGGATTATAAAATTATAGAACTAAGATTAGCCTACTTACTAGAATTTTATATAGCTACGATCTATATCTTAGGCGCTAAGTAGTTTTATTTATTATATTTTTAATTATACTCCTATCTTTACTAGAGTAAAACTAGCTTAGCCTATATAAAATACTATAAGGTTATATAGCTTTAAACTAATTTTATAAGCTTTTATAATAAGTTCCTTTTATTAATACTAGAAAACACGCTAGACAGTATTATATTTATTAATAAACTAATAGAACTAAAATCTAAAATTAAATACTAATTAAAGATAAAAATAGAAAGAGAAGTATACCCTATTTAAAAATAAAAAGTAACTATAGTTAAGAATAAAAACTATAAATAAGGCCAAACCCTACTATTAAACTATGGCTTAGTATATATTACAGAGGGATAATAAAAAAAATTAATTAAAAAAGATTCTATTTTTAGAAATTTATATAAAATTAAATAATAGGCCTAAATATACGTAAATAATACTATTTTAAAGAGAAGGTTATTAAAAGTTTTATAAGGATTTTAGCTACTATTTCTGAAGTATATATAATAAATTAAAATTACGTAAATATAAAGATATTTTTAGTCCCTTTTTTAAGCCCCTATAACTTCTTAATTAGTAAATATATTTAACTAAAAAACTAACTATACCCGTTTAAGTCTAGTATAGATTACGTAACTAATTTTTTAAAGTATATTAGTAATCTAATTATAAAATTATATTAAAAAAATTTAGTCTATACTTATAAAATTACTGCTTACGTAATATATTATTAATATTATAGTATATTAAAAAATATTTATACTTTTATAGGCTTAAACTTCTATTTTCTTAAAATAGTGCTAAATATTTTAAAACTTAAATCTAAACTTAAATTTCTTTTAAAAGTAAATAATATTCCTTTTTTAATTACTACTATTTTAAAAAAAGTCTTAGTAAAGTATTTATAACGCTATAAAAAGAATTAAAGAAAAGAAAATAATAATTATAATATAAATAAGATTAAAAGGGATTAGTGTAGCGAACCGGTCTCCACATCGGGATCTTAAAAACTAAAATATCTCTTTAACTAAAAGAGTTATAAAAGAACTTTCTATTAATAAAATATAGAGCTAGGTTGGCTCTATATTTTATAGATAGAAAGTTTTTCTATAAGTCTAATAAATAAAAAGTTATTAGCTAACCTATAATACTAAGAGTTGGGTCTTCACATTTTACTCTGATCTAAGATATCTCTTTAACTAAAAGAGTTATAAAAAACTTTCTATTAGTAAAGTATAGAGCTAAGTTAGCTCTATATCTTACTAATAGAAAGTTTTTTTATAACTCTTCTAGTTAAAGAGATATTTTAGTTTTTAAGATCCTGATGTAGAGACCCGTTCGCCAGTCTAAAAGGGATAGAGATTTAAAAGTAACTAAAAGAGATAAAAGAGTTATTAATAGAGACTTAATTAAAAGTCCTAAAAAAGAAAATAAAAGACTATTATTAAATAATAGTCTAAATATTTTAAAAAGATTATTACGATAGGTTTTAAGAGTAAAGGATTATAATATTAATATAAGTAAAAAAAGTATATAATTAATAAAGAAAACGCTAAAGAAAGATTAAAATAGATTAAAAAAAAATATAAAAAATATAAATTTAAAAAAGTTATACTTTCTAATAAGTTAGTAATATAAAGGGGTGAAGTTAAAAATGAGTATTTTAAAAAAAGAAGTAATAATAAAATTAAAGCAGAACTGGCTATTAGTAAATTATAAAGTAAGTTATTTTAAATTATTAATATATTAAAATATACTACTTTTTATATATTTTTAACTTATACTTTAATTTTTTTAATTTTTTTAATATTAATTATATTAATTATCTTATAGGCTATAATATAATATTCTAAGTTTAAGGTACAATTTAGTTAGAAAGTAAAAGTAATTTAGTATTTATTAAAATACTAAATTTTTCTATTTCTTATACTAGTAAAAATTATATAAATAAAGGTCTTATACCAGAAGTTAAACTAACCATAAATAGAAATAAGTTATATAAAGTTTTTTGCCTCTTTTTTTATTAATATAATAATATAAATAAAGGTATATATATACTCCTCCTTTTTTAAAATTCCTTTTAGTCGTTCTAAGCTACTATAGCCACACTATTCTATTTAAATAATATATAAATATATATTATTATATTATATAATAATTATAGTCCTTATTTTAATATTAATTTAGGTTAGTAATTTTAATAAGATAACGCCACTATTTATAAAATAATAGACGTTTTAACTTAGACTAAAAATAATAAAATTAAACCTTTTCCTTATCTATCCTATAGTCCTCATTTAGCACCTATAAAAAATATATAGAGTTATTTAAAATCTAGACTAAATAATAATAAAACGGCTAATTTAGGTATAAGACTAAGTACAGAAAATATAAAGTTTTTTAAAAAAGCTATTATAGAGAAGTAAAATAATATACTATAAGAAATTATTAATAATTATATTTTATCTCTTTCTAACCGTTATAAGGTAGTTATAGAACCTAAAGACTACTATACTAAGTATTAGTAATTTATTATTTACTAGTTTATTATTAAAAATTTAAAAAAGTAACTATTATATATAATTATATACTTAATATATAAATATATAAAAATCTATTATATACTATTATATTATATATAAAAATTAGCCAATTTTATATATTAAATAAAAAGTTATAATAGTCTAAAATATAGTTCTTTTTTATTTTTAAATAAAACTACGCTTTTAGCGTAGTACCTATATTTTTTAAAAAAAAATAACTACTAGCTACTATAGGAGTTTTTATAAAACAACTCTATAATATTCTAAATATAATAATAAAAAATATAGTATATAGTCATATATTAACGCGCGTACTAAAGATAATTATAATAAGTTAAAATAGTAATACGTAAGTAGGTATTACCTTTTAACCTAGTACGCAGTGTCTATTTATAAAAGAAAAAAAATAGTAGTAAGAACTTACGCTATTACAAGTATACTATAAAATATTAATATATATCGATGTGCCTAGTACTATACAGTGGGGTGAAGTAAAAAAAGTGTAATTAAAAAAGATTAGTTTTTAAAAGTTTAATAACTCTATAAGTATTATATTTAAAAAATTTAAAACAAAGATTATTTATAAAAGAGGTTACTAAATATAGTATAATGAAGCCTAATTAGGCTTAGCGTATTTATAGCCTTAGTTATAGAGACTTAAACTTAAGACCTTTTTTTTACTTAATTTTATGTATTTGTAACTTTTTAACTAGCGTATAGGATTAGCTATAAAACGTATATATATTAATAATTACTACAAAATATTTATAAACAAAATTTTAAGTATTATTTCTTATCTAAATATTTCGTAATTTAAATTTACAATATAATACTCTATATATATATATTTGTATATTAATCGAACAAAAGGGTGTGGCTGTGGTGGCTGTGTAGGCGACCAAAAGGGGTTTCAAAAAAGGAGGAGTATGTGTATACCTTTATACTCAGTGTGTCGAAAAAGATAATACTCTAATTTAGAGAATTTAGACGTTATTTAAAACACTATATATTTAACCTATTTTTAAACATTTAAAATACTAAGTAAAAGCAGAACTATATAATAAGTTTAAAAATAAAATAATTATTTACTCTACTACTATATTAAATTAGTAATAACTAAAAAACTTTTTAAATTTTTATAAATTTAAAGTCTTATAACTTTCTATATAGTAAAGATAATTAAATAATTTTTATTTAATATTTTAGACTATATAAAGTACTAAAAAGCTAATATTTTATTATTATCTAACTAGGTTTGATAAATTTTAGGTATATATTATCTAATAATAATAATAGATTATTAACTATTAATTATAACTAAAATATTTTAAATTATATTTTAAATTATATAAAATATTAATTACGTAAGATATATACAATAGTTTCTTAATTTTTACTATTTTCTTTTTTTATTAAAATACTAAATAATTTTAGTAAGATATTATTAATCTATACTATAAATCCTTACATAAGTAATATATATATAATAGTAGTATATATATATTTTATAGCTAATTCTATACACTAGTTAAAAAGTTATAAATAGGTAAAATTAAGTAAAAAAAAGTCTTAAGTTTAGGACTATACAACTAAGGCTATAAATATGCTAAGCCTAATTAGGCTTTATTATCCTATATTTAGTGACTTTTTTTATAAATAATCTTTATTTTAGATTTTAGAATATAATACTTATAGAGTTACTAAACTTTTATAAACTTTTTTTTTTTTATTAAAAAAAAATAAGCCTTTTATATTAAGGCTACCTAACTATTAAAGAAAGTCCCTTATTTCCTAATCGAACTAATAACCGGCTCTTTAATTCCTAATTAACATATTACTAAATAGTTAAACTAGATTAATCTATTACCTAATTAGGCCTAGTTCGCCACGCTAAGCCTATTTAGGAATAGATTTTATCTAATCTAACTTTAGATAGTAAGATATCTCGCTTATACCTCTAGATATAACGCGTTTTACGCGGAGATTCCGGCTTCCTATAGTCTTATATTAATTCCTTAGTAGTACCCCGTACTTCTAAAAACTCTATATTTTACTATGTAAAGTAGGCGTATTTAAAGAATACTTATAATAAGGAGAGGAATTAAACCTCTAATATATAAATAATAATAAAAATTTAAAAAATTTTACAAAGCCTATATATTTCTAGGCACTTACCTACTATGCCACCCCACCTTTTATAAACTAATCTTTTTTAATTACTCTTTTTTTATATCACCCACTAGTATATATATATATATATATATATAAAATAATAAAAAAAAGTATAATAAGTAGTTTACTACGCTAGGCAGTTATATTATACCTTTAAATATTCTTACCTATTAGATATCTATAACTATATTATAGATAAATAACTCTATAAAAATAATATCTATAGTATCTTTTATATAGCTAAATCTATTTTTATACTATTAATCGTATTCTTTTTACTAATTATTTTTAAAAAGCTTTTAAGTACTATAGTAAGTTTTGGCCTACGTAAGTAGTTAGATAGTATAAAATAAATAGTAAATTTAATAACTATAAACTATAGCTTTATAATAAAAATAAATAAATATATATTATATCTATATAACTATAGCTATAGCTATAATAATAGTAATTATTATTAATCTACGCAGTTATAATAGTAAAAAACCTTATAAATTTTAAAAAATTTAAGAATTTTATTATAAATACTAATTTAAACTACATTTATAGGTAGATTATATTTATATATTAATTAAATAAAAAGTGTGGCTATAGTGGCTTAGAGCAAATAAAAGGGGTTTATAAAAGAAAGAGTATATATATATCTTTATTTTATAGGTAGAAATAGTAACTCTTAACTCTACTAAATAATTATAATAACTTTAACTACGCTAGGTTGAAGGATAAAATAGTAGTAGTTACCTTAATAATAGTATAACTATAAAATATAAAAAAGCTAGTAAAAAGAGTATTAGTAATAATATAAGAGCTATATATAAAATAGTAATTAATAATAATAGGTAAATATAATAAATAAATATAGTAATAATATATAGAGAAAAGAAAAAAAAGTGTTATAAAATACCTATAAGTACTAGTAAAATAAACTTATAATAATATATAATAGTTTAAGTATAAAAAAAATAGGTAGTTAGTATTAAAAAGTAATAAAAAAGTTTTTATTTTATTATATACCTATTAATAAGTACTACTATTATAACCTATTAGACCTAACCTGTTACGGTTAAGCCCGGAAATATAGTTTTAAAATTTTTTTATATCCCTTAGGGGCTTACTAAGTAGTCTTTAACAGAGTAAATAAAATAGGCTAGTCTTTTTCTTTAAAATAGTATTATTTTTATATCTTTAGGCCTTATAACTAAAAAGTTATATTATTTTAAAAAAGGTAATTAGTTAAAGTACTCTTTTCCTAATAATCCTCCCCCCCCCTCCCCTGTAAATATACACTTAGTAAAAAAGGTATAAAGTCTACTATATTAATAATATAAACTAAAAATATTTATATAAATATTTATAATAACTAAATAAAATACTAATATAAAATACTAGTATTATTTAACTAATTTAAGTAATTTATATATATTACTTATATTAGTAACTCTCGCTATACTATATATTTAATTAAAATTTTAATAAATACTATACAACTAGACACCGTAAACTTATTATAATAATTTTATAAAATTAATAAGAAACTATATATCTTTAATAGTTAAAATAGAAATACTACTTTAAACCTATATAATAATTATAAAATACTTATAATAATAACTAATTAGAACTACTTAATATAAAAGAAAAATAAGCTAAAAATTACTAAATTCTAAAATTAAAAAGTAGGAACTATCTTTATAGAAAAAAGCGCTAAAAAGCTATATTATATATATATAAAAGAGAAATAAATTTTTTATTTTAAAAATTTTTATAAACTAGTACCGTAAACTCTAAAGTATCTTTTTATAATATACCCCCTAGTTAAACTAGTAAAAATAGCTTAACTATTTAAGTAGTTTAAAATTAATTTTTTTAAGCTTATAGTAGCTATAGAAATAATTTTAAAAAAAAGTTTTTAAGTAAAATTTTAGTACGTAGCGTTGCTAGGTAATAGAGTTTTAAAATAAAAGACTAAATATAGTAGGTGCTCTAGTATTTAGTAATATAAATAATATTTATATAATCTCTCTACTAACTTTTTTAAAATAATTTTTACTCTTTTTTTACTCTTTATTATTACTTTTACGATTTTTTATACCGTTTATTACGTATTTTAGCTTTTTTATTTAACTTTTTTTTAACAGCTTTTTAAGCTCTCTAATTATTATAAGTATTATAAAGTAATTATTTATATTATTACCACTATAGCTGTAGTAAGCTATAATACTTTTAAAAATTTTTACTTTTGAAAATTTTTCTAGATTTCTAATTTCTAATTTCTTCTTTTAAAAATTTTACTAATCTTTATTTAATAAATATACGTAAAGTTTTCTAATCTCTTTTATAAGGTAATAGTTAACAGCCTAAATACTATTAAGAGTAAATAGTATTTAAATTATTTTACGTATACTAAGATTAGTAAAAAGCTAATAGGGCCTAGTTTTTTAGCTCTTAGCTCTTTACTTAGTACTATTTTCTAGCCTATAATTATACTTTGTAAAAAATAAGTAAAAAAAAAAATTAAAAATTACTAATATAAAGAGTACTAATAATAAATAGTTTAGTAGAGCTAAAATACTATTTAGTGTTAGTTAGAAATTTTTATAACTTAACTAAAAATATTTATACTATAATGTCTAATAGCTTTTTTACTTTTTTTATAAATAGATACGCTACTATTATAAATTAAAAAAAATATTCTATATCTCTTATATAATTAGATCTACCTATATCCTTTAATTAAGAAGTTGTATAGATTTTTTTAATTTTAAAAAATAATATTTTTTAAGCACCGTAAGCTTTAAAAGATTATTTTAAAATTTTATTTTATAAAAGTTAACCCGCTCTTTTAGTCCCCGTTTTTATAATTTAAAAAAATTTATAAATTTTTTAATTTATAAAAAATATTTTCTTTATACTATTAGATATTAATTCTAATAAGTTTACTAATTTTAATAATTTTTATAATTTTTTTAGTTTTACGTCTATATCGCGCTTTATAATAATTATTTATTAACTAGTCTCTAAGTACCTAAATACTATATAGGAAGCTTTATACTAATAAAAATTTTATAAATTTTTAAAATTATTATTTCTATTTAGCCTATTTTTATATTTAGTCTTTTTAAGCCTAGAGCGCTATTCGCGTTTTTTTTAATTTAGCTCTTTTAAGCTTTACTAGATTAGGTTTAAAAAATAGGCCGTGCTTTATAGTAACTAAAAGTAAATTTAAAAATAAATCTAAAAAAACTAAAAGAAGTAAAAATAGTAACCTATTTATTTTACAGACTTTATTACGCTATAAAAATAAATATAATAATAGTAAAAAATATTTTAAGCTTTCTAATCTATAGATTTTTAAAGCTTTATCTTTTTTTTTTATATTAAGACTAAAAGAGTTTTAGAACTATTAAACAGCGTTTTTATAAATTAATATTACTAATAGAGTATAAAATTAAAATACTTTATATTTTACTTCTATTATCTAAATAGTACTTTATTTAGTAAAAGTAATAAAAGCTATTATAATACTAATAAGCTAAGCTCCCGTTACTAAATATATAAAAATAGATATAGCTATAAACTAATATACGTACTAATATTTTAATTTAAAAAATATAAAAAATTGTATACTTACTATTATAGTTTTATCTAAATATAAAAAATTACTAAGCGCTTTTTATTCTACTATAAGCCGCTCTATAGTAAGAAAGTAAAAAAGCTTACTTATAAAACAGTATAATTTTTTAATTTACTTCTTTTAATTTTTACTAATATAGATCTTATAAACTATAAAACTTTTTTTTTTTTTTTTTTTTTTTTTTATATAATAAAGTTACTATTAGTAACTACCTAATTAGGAAAAAAAATACTATATATACCATAAAAACTAACAAAAGGCTCTTAAAAGTACTATACTAAATCTAATTAAAAAAAATAACCCGCCTACTAAAACAAGCACCTAATAAAAAATTAAAAATACTTAATAATTTTACAACTTAGTATAAATACCTTATATAATAAATTATAATTATATATCTA
>JASEKS010000185.1:0-202663 GCA_030770415.1 Pleoardoris graminearum
ATTATTTTTATTATTTTTATTATTTTTATTATTTTTATTATTTTTATTATTTTTATTATTTTTATTATTTTTATTATTTTTATTATTTTTATTATTTTTATTATTTTTCTTTTTAGGTTTTCTATAACTAACGTTCTTAAGAGTCTTATATTAGAATAGTTATTAAATAAATTATATTTAAGTTTTATTAGCCGGGGCTGCACTTATTACGGCAGCTTTTAAATATAAATTAAAATTAGTTATAACTTTAAATTTTATTAAAGCGGGTTTTAAGTATACTTATATTATCTTATTTTTAAAATATACTAACTATTTACTAAAGGGTTTATTATTACGTTATTATAACTTACTAAAATTAAATTCTATAAGTATAGTAAGTTACTAATTAATTAAATTAAATATTTTTTATAAATTATTATACAGTTCTTGTATACTCTAATATAGATTATTTAATATTATAATAGCATAATTATAGATACGGATAAATATATAATTTTTATATATTTAATAAAAGTATTTAATTTTAAACTACTTATTAAGAAAAAGCTTATATAATTACTAGAAATTTATTTTTATATTCTTAATTTATATATTTAAATTCTTATTAGCGGCGCTGCTAAACTTATTATTATTTTTATATTTATTATTTAAATAATACTTTTTTTTTAAAAGTAGTAATACTAATTATTAATACTAGTATACTATCGCGTTACTATTAATTTTTATAAAATATAGGGTAAACTTTATTAGATAATATTAATTTTATATTATTATAATAAAAAGAATTATTAAAGCTATTAGAGCTATTACTACTATTATTATATTTATATATTAATCGAACAAATAGTGTGGCTGTAGTGGCTCGGGGCGACTAAAAGGGTTTTTAAAAAAGGAGGAGTATGTGCATGCCTTTATATTACTATTATTATTAAATAGGTTTAAGGACGCAAAATTTTATAGTAACTTATATAGTACTATTTTTTACTTTTTATTTTTACTATTCTTTTTATACTTTTTATTCTTTTTAGAGGATTTATTATTAGCTATAATATTATAAAAAGCTTTTACTAACATTTTTAAATATTTTAGTTTATCTCGTAGTTTACGCGCTTCTTAAATTACTATAATAAAGTATTATTTATATTTATTACTATATTAGATCGCCTTACTAAGAGTCTTATTAATAGTTAGTAAATACTACTATTTAGTATTTAGTTTTTTAAATAAAATATACGTATTATTCCTTACGCCGTTACGCTTTTAATAAATATAAGTAATTAGTTAAAAGATACTATTAAAGTTTTATTTTTACTATTAAATCTATAGCTCTAATTACGCTATATTTATTTTAATAATATATTATAGTTTTTATACTTTTACTGTTAACTATTTTATAAATTTAATTATTTATTTAGCTATATCTAAATTACTATATAACGTATTCTAGTAGTAAAAGTATTTTAAAATAATAATAAACTAATTTTCCGGGTATTCTACTACGCCTATTTAAAAGTTATAAGTAGAAAAGATAGTAGTAATAATATATTTATTTATAAGTTATTTATTAGGTAGCGTACGCGCTAGGATAAAATCTTTATACTTAAATTTTTTTTTTAGAGTACTCTTTATTAGTTGTAATAGCTATTTTAATAAATAATAAAATATCGGCCTCTATAGCTTTCGTTTACCTAATAGATACTTTATAATTATTTATAAAACTATATTATAATTACTAGTCTATTATAGATTGACCGGTAATAGTTATTATATTTAAATATTTTTTATTATTATTACTAATATTTAGTAGAATAGGGTAGGAGATGCTAAAATTACTTTTATAGTAACTATTCTTTAAAGGTTCTTTACCTATATTTACTATTAGGTTCTTTTTAACCTTTTTAGTAAGAGGGCTATTTATAAATTATTTACTAAGCTTATAAAAAGTATTTAGTAATTTAGTAATTATACTCTTATAAAGTTTACTAATTTTAAACTTAGAAATAATGTTTTTACTATATTAGACGATTGTAGCAGTAATAGTAAAAATAATTTATTTAACTAATTATATAACGTATTATTAGCTAGTATATATTAAGTTAATTTTTAAATATTATACTTTTTAGTAGCACTATTACTAGCCGGTTTTTAGATAGTACTATTACTAATTAATTTTTAGGCAGCGCTATTACTAGTCTACCTAAGTAGAGTTTTTATATAAAATTTTACTATTTTATTTATACTAATAGGCGTTTTATATAGTATAAAGAATTAGTCCGCTATAGCTATATAATTAATAAAATATAAATTTTTAAAATTTAATATTTACGCAGTCTATCGTGCGGAGCGTTATTTTATAAATATTTTATTTATTAGTATAAAGAAATATATAAATTATATTATAAAAATTTAAAACTCAGGTATAAAATATTAATATTTAATAAAAATTTATATATAGGGAGCTCGCTAGGTATTTTAAAATAAAGTAAAAGTATATACTAAAACGCTAGTTTTACTAGCGTAGGTATACCTATTTTAGTACTTATACCTAAGCGAGGGGCGCCTTTTATATTTATAATATTAGTACTCTCTTTCCTAATTAGGTAGTTACTAATAGCAACTTTATTATATAAAAAAAAAGACTATAAGTTTAAGTACTATACTAATCTAAAATAAAAATATTTTTTTACTATATTTAGAAGAATAACTGTTTTTAGTTTATATTTTTTAAGACTAGTATATTAATACTACACTTTACCTATTTTTATATTATAAATAGCTATAATTATATTATAAATAAATAAATTTATAATATAATATATATAATATTTTTTAAATAACTAAATTAATTTTTATAAAAACTATTTTTTAGTAATTTTTATAAAACTTTAATATATTACTAAAAGGTTTTCTTTTTATAAATAAATAGATATAAAATAAAAAATAGCTATAATAAATAGAGACTATAATTTTATAATAAAAATAAATAAGTATATATTATATTTATACTAATACTAGTAAAATATTAGTAATTTTTACTAATCTATATAATTATAATCCTATAGGATTTTAAAAATTTAAAAAATTCTATAAATATAAAAACTAGCGAGGCGAGAGGGTATATAGCTTAGTAAATAATATACCTAGCTATCTATAATAGTAATATTATAGATTATAAGTTCAAATCTTGTTCTCGTCTACTTTAAATCTACTTATTTAATTAGGCTTTAGACTTATTCTAATTAGGCTAGTATATTACTTAAAAGGGTTTAGTTTAATTTCTAATTTAAGTTAATATAGCGACCTAATCTAATTAGGAAGTAGGCTATATCTAATTAGGCAATAGGCTAACCTAAATAGAATATTTAACTAGCCTATATTTACTAGTTAGTTACTTAAAGAGCCGGTTGTTAATTTACTTAAAAAATAAAATACTTTTCTTAAATAGTTAGGTAGCCTTAATATAAAAGATTTATTTAAAAAAAATTTTTAGCCAAAACTATATTTATATATAAAAATAATATTTTTTATTATACTAAATTTAAAATTAATATAGTACCTATTATCCTAGTAGTAATATAATTATAAAATATAATTATATTTGTAAAGAGTATATTAGTAATAATATATAAGCTATATATAAAAAAATAAATAAATATATATTAATATTATAAATAATATATAAACTAAAAAATACAAAATTTATAAAATACTTAAAAATATAAATAAAATAATATATAATAAATTAAGTATAAAAAAATAAATCGCTAATATAAAAAAATAAAAAAAGACTATTATTTTATTATAAATTTATATATAAGTATTATTATTATAACCTATTAAGTCTAATACGTTATAGTTAGAACTTAATTTTTTTATATTATATATATTAGTTTAAATTTTATAATTTTAAAATTAGAAAAAATATTACTATTTATATAATTATATTTTAGCTTCTCTATAATTTTATATTAATTTCTTAGTAATAGCCCATACTTTTAAAAACTTAACTTTTTACTAGTAAAGTAGGTATATTTAAAGTATACTATAATAATAAGAAGAATTAAACCCCTAATATAAGGAATAATAATATAAATTTAAAGAATTTTGTAAATCTAAAGTATGTCTAAATACTTATTTACTATACTATCCTACTAGACTAGTTATTAGAATATTATTACTAATACTATCTTTACTAGCTTTTTTATATTTTATAGCTAATCTATTACTAGAGTAATAATTATTACTTTATTCTTAAACTTAGTATAGTTAGGATTATTTTAGTTATTTAGTAGGACTAAAAGCTATTTTTCTTATTTATAAATATAGTTTAGATTATTAATAATAAAATATTTAAAGTCTATTATTTTTTTAACTCTATAGATTAGTTTTTTTAACACATTAAGTATAAAGGTATATATATACTCCTCCTTTTTCAAACCCCTTTTAGTCGCCCCGAGCTACTACAGCCACACTTTTTATTCGATTAATATATAAATATATATAGATTAGTAAATTAGTAATAATTACTTTTGTAAATATAGTATACGCGTAAGTAATTCTTTTATTATAATTATATAGTAAATAATAATAATAATAATTATTTATTTTATATCTATAGATTGCGTATAATAGTTAAATTTTATTATAGTATTTTAGAGCTTTATAAGCGTAATTAGTTAAAGGATTTTTACTAAATAAGTTATTATTAGTAGTGTAGTAATAAATCTAGTTATATAAAAAGTATTATATATATAAGTTTTATAGAGTTATTTATTTATATTATATTTTATTATAATTACTTCTAAGTAGGAGTATAAAAGGCTTATTTATTTTTTATATTTTATTTTTATCGCGTTTTATCTCGTCTACTAATATTATAAACTAATAATATTATTATAGACTTTTTATATAATTTAAAATTATATTTTTTTATCTAATTCTATACTAAGCCTTTATAGTATTTATTAAACTTTTTACTAAAATAATAATACTACCTAAAGGCCCGCTACAGTAAAGTATATATATATTTAACTTACTTAGTAGTCTTATAAGATAAAAGAAGCTATACCTATTATTATTAGTATCTATAATACCTATAGGTAGGAAGAAAAGAATACTTACCGCCTAGTTAGTAATACCTACTAGATAAGAATAAAAGCGTATACTTACTTAACCTACGTATCTTAGTAGACTGTACTAAAGTTTATAATACTTAGGCCTTTTTTTTAAAAAAATTTTATAAGTATACTAATAGATTTACTCTATTTTATTAGTCTATTTTTTAGATTACTTTATTATTTCTAGCTCTATTAACTACGCTAAGTTTCCTAGTTCTTTTTTATTAACTATTAATTTTTATCAAGTTTTTATTCTGTTAGCCCGGAATCTATTTATATAAAATAGTAATATATTAAAGAGGGCTTTAAAATAGCTAAAAATAATATATTTAAAAAGACTATTTATTACTAGAGTATTGTATATATATAAATTAGTATAAGACTTATTAATAAGCTATACGTAGGTAGAATAATTATGTTTTACTTAATTTTAAATTTTATTTTTATTTAGAGTATTACTGCTACTAAAAGCGATTAGTATAATAAGTAGTATAATAAATAATAATTTGGCTAAAATTAGTATAATAATAAAATATTTTAGAAATAAAAATTAACTATAGAGATATAATATAGTAAAATACTTTTAAGTAAAAATTAATAATATAGTATAAAGTATAAGACAAATAGCTAAATTTATTTAAAAACTAAATATTTAGTTATATAGGCTTTAGGTAATATCCTAACAACTTTTTTTAGTTTTAAAATTTATATATCTAGTAACTCTCTAGGCTAACCGCATTATATATAATTATAAGTATTAATTACTAATAACTTTAAAAATAATTATAAGTAGTTACTAATTTATAAATATATAATTAGAGTATAAGCGGAGCGTTACTATATTTAGTAAAATATTCTATTCTTACTAAAAGAAAGGAGGATAATTTTTAACAGTTTAAAATTTATACTATTTATATATAGCCTTATTAGTATTATATAATCTATTTAGTATTTATTAAGCTTTTATTATTACGTTGTGCCGCGGCTTTATAAAGCTCGCGAAGTACGTTAATTAATTATATTATAATATATAATATATATAGTAATATTTATAAAAAAAAATATAGCTACCTAGTGTAGTAGGCTACTTATTATACTTTTTTATATTTTATATATATAGTAGCGGGAATGCTAGCGTACGCTGGTTAAATAGGTTAGGGTTAGGTTAGGATTAGATTAGTATACCTAACTCTAGGTTACTAAATCAATTACGTAATATATAACGTATAAAACTAAAAGTATATTTATATATAAATTTTTTATTGTATTTATAGTATATTAAAGTTTTAAATTTATAGCCTTTATATTAAGTAAGTTATTTAAGTTTAAAAAAGTAATATAGTTTTTAAAATTATAAAAACTATTCTTAAAAAATATAACTTATATAAAATATAATAAAATATAATAAAGTATAACTATATATAAGAATACTAAAGAAGAGCTATTTAGATATATAATTTTTATTATTATAAGTTATATATTCTGGTCTCGACAGAGACCTAGAATTTTTAAAATTATAATAAAATATTTAATATAAAATATTTTATTTTATTTAGTTATATACTAAGCTATTTATTTATATTCTTTTATACTAGTAATCTATTATCCTCTCTTTAAAAACCCCTTTTTATTTACCTCTAAATATCCTCTATAGCGTTAAGCTACGGCGCTCCTTTATATATTAATAACTTTTATTTTATATTACTCTAATTAGGATTATATACGCCTTTTATATTATAAACTATAGTCTTTAATATACTAAATTACTTATTAACAAAACTGTACTCTCTTTTTATACTAGTATTCTATAGTTATTAGTATTAGCGTTATTATTAGTAGTAAATAACTTACTCTTATTTATTAATTACTTAGTATAGTAGTATAGCTATAGTAGTTTTAGTATTATTTTTTTATTTAGTAGTACCCCTAAATAACAGATTTTTAGCTTTTTTATAAAACGTTATAGTTTTTTTTATATATAATTAAATTTATATCTACGTTAATAAAATTATTTTACTTAAGTATAGACTTTTATAGGTTACTTATAAAGATAGATAGTAGTATAGTAGTTATATTAAATATATTTACTATTTTATATTTTTTATTTATTTTGTTTAATTTAAAAGTTTAAAATATATATTATACTTTATAGTACAGACTAGAGTAAGTTTAGTATATATATTTTACTAAAATTTTATTTTTTAATATACTAAGAGCGCGTACTTTAGTTATAAAATAGTAGTATACTATTATTAATAAATAGTATTTTAGATACTGTAATACGTATTATAATTATAATATATTAATATTTTTTTCTTTATAAATACCTATTTAGTATTAGTTTATAATAATAGATACGCTAGTATAAGTTACTATATAAAGTAATAAACTATACTAAACTATAAATCTATTAAATACTATTAAGCGGTTATTACGTACTTATTTTAGTAGGCGCTACCTTTTCTAATTAGGCTTAGTATAGTACCTTTTAAGAGCTAGTTATTAGTTTATATAGTATATTTAGCACTCTCTTATCTAATTAGGTAGTTACTAATAGTAACTTTATTATATAAAAAAAAGTTATATATTGGCTAAGATATTTAGTAATCTATAGAGTTACCTATAACTAACCTACGTATTAGGTTAGTTATAGGTTACTTAATAGGTTACTAAATAAATTACGTAATACATAACCTATAATACTATTAATATTTTTATATATAAATGTAGTATCCTTTATATAGTATATTAAAATTTCAAGTTAATAGCTTTTATATTACGTAAGTTAGTTTAATTAAAATAAAAATTTTTATACTTTTAAATATATATTACTTTTTTAAACTTAAATAACTTACTTAATATAAAGGCTATAAATCTAAAACTTTTATATACTATAGATAAGACACTACGACTATATATAGATATATTTTTAGTTTTATAGGTTATATCTTACGTAATTTATTTAGTAATCTAGAGTTAGGTATACCGACCTAACTCTAACCTAATTCTAACCCATTTAACTAGCGTATGCTAGCGTATATTAATATTTTATAATATACTAGTAATGGTGTAAACTATTACTATTATATTTTTTTATAAATAAACGCTACGTAATAGGTTAAAAGAGGTTATATATAATACTATTTTAATTTATTATAACTATTATTTAACGTACTTCGCGAGCTTTATAAAGTCGCGGCATAATATATAACGAGAACTTAATAAATACTAAATAACTTATATACTATTTTATATAAGTAGTATAAATTTTAAACTGTTAAAAATTATACTTTATTTTTTTAGTAAGAGTTCTAATACTCTACTAAATATAGTAATACTTTACTTATATTTTAATTATATATCTATATATAAGTAACTACTTATAATTATGTTTTTTTTTATATTTATATATTAATTAAATAAATAATATGGCTGTAGTGGCTATATAGGCGACTAAAGGGAGTTTTAAAAAAGGAGGAGTATGTATATACCTTTATAACTTATAATTATATATAAGATAGTTCGTTAACCTAATTACTAAATATATAAACTTTAGAACTAATAAAGTTAATAGATAGTTACCTAGTACCTATAATAAAATATTTAGCTTTTAAAGTAAGTTTAGTTATTTTATACTTTATACTATATTATTACCTATTTAAAATATTTTACTATATTATATTTTTATAGGTTTTTTTTATTTCTAAAATATCTATTACCGTACTAATTTTAGATAAATAACTTACTATCTATTATATTAACTGCTCCTAGTAGTAATAATACTCTAAACTAGTATAAAGTTTAAGGTTAACTAGAATGCGATCCTTCTGCCTTTATATAGCTTATTAATAAGTTTTACGCCGACCTACGCGTACGCGACCTTCTAATAAAAAATAGCCTAATTACGCTAGTAAATAGGTTAGGGTTAAATTAAGGTTAAGTTAGCTTACGTAAGACTCTAACCTAATTATATCCTTAACCTATTTTTTTTAACGCTAGTATAAGTTACGGTTAAATTAGAGTTATATAAACTAAAAATTAGAATTAGATAGGAGTTATACAGACTATAGATTAAGATTAAATTATAAAATTTAGATTAGAGTATATATTATAGTTAGTTATTACAGTGTATTATAATTTATAAAATAAATAATTATATTTAAGTTATAATATAATTCTTTTATTATTTACGCTATACTTTATACTAAATTATAAAAGTTAAAAATCTAAAATTTCTACTTTATTTTACTAAGTACCTAAGCGCTAGACGCGAATTCTTAGTCTAAATAGTAACTCTCTTAATATAAATATAATTTATATTATAATTTATAATAGTTAGTATATAGTAAATAATGTAGTATAAGTTATTATACTTTTAAAATATTTAACTAGAAAGGCTTTAAAGACTTTTTATATAGCTTATAATATAAAATATTAGAATTAGTAATTTTTACTAAAAAATTCTATAGTAGTAATTTTGTAGACTAGTTAAGTAAAGAGTATTTTTTTAATTAGTAGGCTAGTTTTTTATTAATAGCGTTTAATCTCGCGGAGGGTAATAGTTATATAATATTAATATTTAACTATTATTAAAAGCTATAATAACTTACTTTTTAGCTTAAATTAGTATTTTTTCTTTAGAGTATCCCTACTAGTAGTATTAATAAATTTTTTACTTTTTATACCCTTACTACTAGTATTTACCTTTTTAAGTTTTTTAAAACTTTTAGAAGCTTTCTTAGACTACTATTTATTAAAAGGGGTAAAATTTTTACTATAAGCTAAATAGGTGCGCGATATTATAGAGGTAAAATAAATAATTAAATATATATTAGGCTATTATAATTATATATAATAATAAGAAGTAAGTAGTTAAGTTAGTAGTAAAGTAGGTAAGAGTAATAATTAAGCGTATATATATAATTAGGCTAGTAGTATATAGACTACTACTAGCACTATTACCTAATTACGTATAAACTACTTTTTAGATTAGGCTAGTATTTTTTATTTTTATTACTTTACTATATTCTACCTTATACCCGACCTACGCGTTATTATATATTTTTATTATACTAGCGTACCGTATTATAGATTCTATTAAATAAAAGACTTTTAATTATATAAATAAACTACTACTATTTTATAAAATTAAGATTTTATTAATAAAGGCATACACATACTCCTCCTTTTTTAAAACCCCTTTTGGTCGCCTACACAGCCACCACAGCCACACTATTTATTCGATTAGTATACAAATATAAGATTTTACTAAATTTTAAATATAATAAGTAGGGTAAGCTTATTAGAGTAATTAATATAGTTATTTATGATAGTATTTTTTAACTAGTATAGGGTTTTACTTACGAAGCAGATAAAATTAATAAAATTTTTAAAAAAATATAGTATAGGTAGCTTATAAAAAAGTTATTTAATAAATTTATAAGTACTATTTAAGGGCTAGTTAAGTTTAAGCACTTATACTATAATATAAAGAGATTAATTAAATATAAAAAATATAAAGAAAAAGACTCTAAAAAAATTATTATAGCGGATTATTTAGTAAAATTCTAATTTATAAAGAAACTTAAAGTAACTAAATAAGATACCTAAAAAGAAGTAGTTAGGGTAAAATTTAAAAAGCTTAAGAAAAAAAGATTTTGTAATAAAAAGAGTAGTAAGTTATTATAGCTATTTATTATAATTTTATATTAATATAGTATAGCTAAGTAGCTGTAGATAAAACTTAAATATATTTTTAAAAAATAGAAAGATATTATATTAGAAGTTAATAATAGGTAGTATATAAAAGTTATAAAAAAGCTTTATTAAACTACTATAAGCAATTTTAATAAAAAAACTAAAAATTATATAATAACTTATATAAATAGAGTAGGTAGTATTCTATAAAAAATTATATAGAATACGTATTTAGAGAATTTAAAAAAGCTAAAATTAAATATATTTAAAAGTAAAGAAGCTAAGAATAAGTAGTATACCTTTATAGAGAATATAATATTAAAAAAACTAGTAATAGTAATAGCCTAAAATTAAAAATAAGTTTATTATATTATTTTATTATATATACGTACTAATTACTATAAGAAGCGTAAGCCGATATTTTTTTTAAAAGCTTTTTAGTAATAGTAATATAACTCTTAAGACTAATAAACTATATATTTTAGGTAATAAAAGTAATAAGTATAAGAAAGAGGTTAATAATAATTTAAAGATTAATAAGTATTATAAAGAGCTTAGTAATAAATATAAAATAAAAAAATAATAGTAAAAGTTATAAATAAAGCTATAAATAAAAGATAAAAAGTTTTTTAAGAAAGGTAAAAAAGATAGCGCTTCTAAGACGACGTAAAAAAGTTTTTTTAATAATAATATATAAGCGGAGATTATTAAATAGCACTATTATATTAAAATAATTAATATATACTCTAATATTAGCGCGCTGCTAATAACTTAAGACTATAAAACTCTATTTAAAAGCTTTATTTTAAGATTTTTTAAAATTAAATTTTTTTAGAATTAGAAATAGTTTTACATATTTATATTATATAATATTTTAGTTATTATTATACTATATTAATTATTATATTACTTCTTATTATTAAAATTAGAGTTTTATTTTTAACTTTAAAATTTATATATTTATACTTACTAAATAATTTTTAATTTCCTTTTAAAATTATTATATATTAGTATTTTATAAAAATATTTATAATTATAAATATAAAATAATTATAATTTATAGTAACATATAATCTTAAGTATTAAAAATAGTATATACTTTATTTAAATATAAATAAGAATTAATTATTAGAACGTTTTAATTATTAAATATTATCTAATAATTAACTAAAATAAATATATAGTATATTATATACTAAATATTTATCGTATATAATTATAACACTTTTAATAAATTATTAATAAAATTATTATATTACTTAAATATATTTTTCTATAAAATATTAATATATAATAATAATATAAGAAAATAAAAAAGTATTTAGTAAGTATAAATATATAAAGTATTAGAATAACTATACTCTACTCGTGCGGAGTAATAGTCTTCTATAATATTATAGTAAATAGGAAAATAGTATAAAATAATAAATAGTAACTAGTTATATTTTAATATATATATATATATCCTCTTCTACTATCTGTGCGATAGCTAAATAAAGATTCTACTAACTAGTATAGATTATATAATTATATAACTATAGCTATATAATTTATACACTCTATATTACTAATAAATCTATTTAGGTTAATTACTTTATATACACTAGTAACTCTTTTTTTATAGTAATATTATAATAAAGGCATATATATACTCCTCCTTTTTTGAAACCCCTTTTGGTCGCCCTGAGCCACTACAGCCACACTATTTGTTCGATTAATATATAAATATATATAGTAATATTATATAAATATTTTATCCTCCTATATTTTTTTTATATATAAATAAGTAGTTTTTTTTTTCTATATAAGTATCTTTCTATTTTAATATATTTTTATATAACTAAATTATAGTCTGTTATTCGCGCGTTATATAATAATAAAAAATAAAATTATATAATATACTACTACTTATTAATTAAAATTATAGTAAACTAAAGTAAAGAGTTAATAACATTATATATTATATAAAAGTAAGAAGTAAAATTATAGTAAATAAAAGTAAGAAGTTATTATATAATAGTTAAAGAGGGCTAGTCTAAAACTATATAAAATAATAGTATATAAAAAGAAGCTTTTTCCTTTCTATAATATCTTTTTTTTTAGTTTTTATTTATTATTATCTTTATACGTAGTTTTAGATACTATTTTTTTCTTAACTTCCTAGCTGTTTTCTTTTATATAAAATTAACTTTTAATAAAACTTTTAAAATAGTTCTTATTTTATATAAATAGCAGTCGCAGTAATAATAATAAATTATAATTATTTTTAGCTTTATTTTTATACAGGCTCTCGTATTTAGTAGTTAAATTTAAGTTACTATTTTTATTAGAACTACTACTAATAAGGAATTCTTATTAGCTTTTTATATTAATATATATATATATCTTTATATAATTCTTTCCGTACGGTAATATTTTATAAAATAATAAGTATATAATATACTAGTTACCTTTATATAATATAGATATTATCTTACCTAGTAATACTAACTTAACTCTTTTTACTATAAAAATTATTTATTATAAGAACTACTTTTATACACTCCTTATACAATTATATAAAATATTAAAAATATAGTTATATATATAAAAGTATAGTAGTAATATTAGGCCTTTACCCTTTATAAAGTATTATACTCTAGTAATATTTTAAAATAATATATATAGTTTTTATATATAATAGTTATATAAGGTCTAATATAAATATTATACTTATAGTATATAAGTATTTTTTTATTTTTTTCTTTATTTGTCCTTTATTAATATAGAGGAGGATTAGGGATATATAAAAAAAATAAGAGGTTTTTTTTAAGTATAATATTTTAAAAGTTCTCTTTTTAATCCTTATACGATAAAGTAAAAGAATATAATATATAAAAAAAAATATACTAAAAAGTAATTTGTGCGATAGGGGATATTTAATTTAAAATATAAAAAATATATAAAATAGTTTATTAAGCTTTTTATACGGGCTTTAGTCTATTAACTAAAACTTTAATACTATAACAGAGGGTATTATAAAATACTAATTATATAAAAGAACTATTTAGTTTATTTTTTATAAAAGTATTTATAGAATTGTTCTTTTTTACTATTTATTATAGTTTAGAGATTTTACGGTTCTTATATAATTAGTAAAAAAATATAATATTTATTATAAGCCTTTTCTTATTTATCGTACTAAGCTTAATAAAATAATTATATAAAAATTTTAAATTTATATAGACTACTATAGGGGCTAGTAAAAAGTTAATTATATAAAAAATCTTATTAATAGTAGTACTAAGAATAATAACTATATTAAAACCTATAACTATTTTATATAATTTACTAGCTAAGATACTTTACGTAATTTATTTATATTTAGTTAAATTTTAATAAATAATATTACTATGTACGGTAAACTCGGTGTCTATATAGTTTTTAATTTTAAAAATAATAAAATATTTAAATTATAAACTACGATTTTAGTTATTTGCAAAAGATTTATTTATAAAAATAAAAAATTTTATATATTAAAAATCTAGTAGAATATATAAGACTCTTTTTTTTATATTTTTAATTTACTATTTAATTCTCTTATTTAGTATTTATACTTTTAATATAATACACTTTTTTATTTATATAGCTATAGAGAGGTTAAATATAGTTTTTAGTTAATAGATAAAAGTAATATATATACCTTTTATACGCTACTTAATATACTACTATTAAGTTTTTAAATTAGTTAAATTTATTATATAAAGGCCTTTACTTTATTTTTTTTAAATTATAGTAATTATTTTTTTTTAAAATAATTTTTATTTTATTAAACTTTAGAGGTTTATATATAGAAAGAAATAACTTATTTTTTATATAAAACTTTATAGTTTATAGTTTATCTTTTTCTTAATTAGAAAAAGTAGGTAAAATAATATTTAAAGTATTATCTATTTATATACCTATTAGGCTAAAAGTCTCTACTATTTCTTTTATTATAAGTAGGTATAGATCGTACGTAGAGGGAAATATTTTTAGTCTTCTTATATAGTAGTTATAGTATATTTTAAACTAATATAAATTTAATTTAATTATACTATATAGGGGGCGTATAACTTAAAAAATTATATTAGAGAAAAAAAATAATTTATTTTTTTTAGAGGTTTTACGTATAGCGTATAAAATAGTAAGTCTTTAAATTATATATAAATTTAAATAATATTACGTAATTTATACTTTATCCTATATAATTTAATAAGTATTATACTTAAAACTAAAATAAGTCTTTAGTATATTCTCTAAATAGTTAATAACTATATAAAAATAGATTATTTATTATTATTAGAGTAGCTAGTAAGTATATAATAAAATTTTTTATATAAAACTATATAAAGGTATATATATACTCCTCCTTTTTTAAACCCCTTTTAGTTGTCCCGAGTCACTATAGCCACACTTTTTATTTAATTAATATACAAATATATATAAAACTATATTTTTATTTTTAACCTTCTATACTATTCTAAAATTAAATATAGAGCTTATATAAATAGTAAAATTATATATAATAGGCTTAAAAATACTATTTATAATAAGGGAATTAATCTCTATATAATTAGATTTCTTAAATAGGGCTTTAGGTATTATAATAATATTATTTTAGTATAGCTTTATTACTAGTATAAAATTAAACTTTTCTTTTTAAATTATAAAGGCTTTTACTATATAGTTCTTCCTTAGATAATCTTACTTCTTTAGCTTTTTAGGTTTAGGTTATACAGGGGGGTGACATTGGGAAAAGCGTAATCGAAAAAGACTAGTTTTTAAAAGTGTAATGACTCTATAAATATTAAATCTAAAAATTTAAAACTAGTAGTATCTACAGAAAAGATTATAACATAATATATAATTATACCTAATTAGGCTTAGCGTATTTATAGCCTTAGTTATATAGGCCTAAACTAAAAGCTTCTTTTTGTACTTAGATTTACGTATTAATAACTTTTTATCTAGCGTATTGAATTGGCTAAAATATATATATATATTACTACCTTGTATATATTACTTATATAAACGTTTATAGTATAGATTTATAATATATTACTAGAATTATCTTATATTTTATTAAAATAAATAAATAGTAAATATTAAAAAACAGCGTAATATATTTTACGTAATTTATATTTTTTATAATTTAATATGTAATTCTAAATATTTTACTAAAATTTTATAGTTAATAATATATTATTATTATTAAATAATATATACTTAAAATTAGACCAACCTTGTTAGGCAATAATAAAATATTAGTAATTTAGTATCTTTGATCGTCTAAAATTTAAAATAAAATTTATTTTATTATCTTTACTATATAAAAAGTTATAAGACTTTAAAGTAAAAAAACGATAAAAACTTTTTATGCTATTACTTATTTTATATAATAGTAAATTAAATTATTATTTTATTTTTAAACTTATTGTAGAGTTCTACTTTTATATAGAATTTTAAATTTTTAAAAATAAGTTAAAAATATAGTTTTCTTAATAATACCTTAAATCTCTAAACTAGGTCTGTATATTCTAAACTTAAATTATTAAATATTTAGATAAGAAATAATACCTATAATTTAGGTTATAAATATTATATAGTAATTACTAATATTATATAGTAATTACTAATATTATATAGTAATTACTAATATATATATTTATTATAGCTAAGTTTATACGCTAGATAAAAAGTTATTTATACGTTAATCTAAGTATAAATAAACGTCTTAAATTTAAGCCTATATAACTAAGGCTAGTAATACGCTAAGCCTAGTTAGATATTATTATATTATGTTTTATAACTTTTCCTATTAATAATATTAGTTTTAAATTTTTAAATTTAATATTTATAGAGTTATTAAACTTTTAAAAACTAGTCTTTTTCGATTACGCTTTTTTTAATGTCACCCCCCTGTATAATTATATCCCCCTCTTTTATAGCTAAAGGATTATTATATAAAAGAAATTTATAGTAGTATAGTTTTATATATATTTATTTTATAATTAGTAGCCTATTTTTTAAATTTATAATAATATTTAATTTATTAATTAACTATAGTACGTACAGACCTATTTATTCTTTTTTTATTTAAATTAAAACCTTTAATTTAATAAAAAGGGATAAAGTTTTTTACAGATCTAGTTTATTACGTATATTAATTATATAGCTTAGCGTAAGTTTTATATAATTAGTCTATAGGATCTTTAAAGCTTTAGGAATAGTATTAGCCTATATAATAATATTTAGTAATAGTAAAAATCTAGTCTCGACAGAGACCTAGAGGTTTTAGAGTTATAATAAAATAAGTAACACAGAATATTCTATTTTATTTAGTTATATATTTAGCTATTTATTTTTATTACTTTAAACTTACTAGCTATTATCTCTTTATAGTCCTTATAGCCTAATTTAAAAAAATTTTTAGTATTTAGATCTAGCGCACTTACTTTACTTCTATAATATTATATACCTATAGCTCTACGATATATCTAGGGTTATTTAGTCTACTCTTATATAAATCTTTTAAGTTACTTTACTATTTTTATATCAAATCCTTATTTAATTATAAAAATTTTATAAGTTATTAGTTTTTATAATAAACTTCCTAAAACTATTATTATATACTGCCTTACGCTTTAAGTATCTAGTAGGTATCTAAAAGTACTAGTAATACTAGCTTCTTATTTAATTTATAAGGCGTTCTGTCTTATTATCTATACTTTAGTTAAATTTTTAGTTTTTTAGTAACAGCTGCTATAATTATATACTACTTTTTAGTTATATTAGGCGTACTATTATATAATATTATACTAAAAGTCGCGTAAATACTATTATTATTTTATACTAGTTGTAAAACGTTGCTTATTTTAATTTTAACTTTTTTATTATTTCTTTTATTTATTTATTTAATATATACCTTTTATAGTACACGCTGCGAGAGTCTATATATATATTATTAGTAGGTCTATTTTATAGTTTATTAGGTATACAGAAGTTTAGTACTATAGTTAATAAAATCTATTATTTTACGCGTTGCGCTGCGTACCGTAGATATAATATTTTTTTTTCTTTTTTTATAAATACCTACTTAGTATTAGTTATAATAGTAGATACGTAAGTATAAGCTATTATAGGGTAATAAATTATATTAAACTATAATACTATTAAGTACTATTAAGCAGTTATTATATACCTGTCTTAGTATAGCACTTTTCCTAATTAGACTTAGTATAGTACTTTTAAAAGCCGATTGTTAGGTTATATAGTATATATAGTACTTTTCTTCCTAATTAGGTAGTTACTAATAGTAACTTTATTATATAAAAAAAAAATAGTAAAAATATTATATTAATTTTTAAATAGGTACTAAAAATAAAAAATATTAATATAAAACTATCTAGACCTATAATATTATTTAATACTTTTATGGCTATTTAAATAATATTTTTATTACTTATATAATATCTAATTTTATTTTTTAAAATATTAAAAACTTACTATAATAGGCTATATACTCTCTTAATTTTATTAACTACCTAGTAGACCTCTATTAGTATTTAGTAATACTCTACTTCTATACTCTATATACTATTCTTAAACTCTTTTAAAGTAAAATTAGTACCTAGATTATATATAATAAAATTTAAAGAATTTTAGTAAATATTAATTTAGTATAATATAAAAGCTGCCTATACCTTTTATATAAATATTAAATAAAAAAAAAGTAGTAGTCTAAAATAATATTTTTAAATTAATAATATAAATAATATCGCGGTTACTAATTTATATAACATTAATAATAATTTTATAGTTAAAATAAGTATTATTTTTAATAGAGAACTTAAATCTGTATTAAGCTGTTTTATATATTTAGTAGTAATAATATAGCTTTTAAATCTACTTTAGTATAGTAGAGTTAACTTTAGAGCTTATATTATAAAGTAGCTTATAAAGATATTTTATATTTCTTTACGTTTATCCGTGGGAGCTGTATCGACTTTATGTACGCTACGTCTTCACTTAATATAGAGGTGGGCAAAAACAGAGGCGCTATAACCCAGGGCCTATTAAACATAGGATTTTTCGAATTTCACAGCTGGTGGAGCGATGACTCAACAGACGACTTGTTGGGCGGCAGCTGCAACGACGAAAGATATTTTATATAAGAGTGTCTAAAGCGTTTATAAAGTTTATAAAATTTTTTTTTAATAAAAAATAAAATAGCTTTCCTATAGCTTATATTAAAAAATAGATATTTCTACTTACGTATAACTAAAACTATTATACTATTTTTATATATAATAATATTTAATATATTATTAAAATATACTTTTATATAGTTAGTATCTGTTAGAGATAATAAAAAAAGTATTAAAATATTTAAAATATAGTAGGTTATTATACTAATTAGGTTTTTAATCTATATAGTACTAAAAGTATATATTAGTATATTACCTTTAAAACTAATATTAGTTTCTTTTAGAGTTTAATTAATTTTTATACTAGGGTTTTTATAAATATACGCTTTAAGCTAGCTTTTATTAACTATTAAAAATTTATCTATATTTATATTTTAAAGTTTACCTTAGTACTGCGTATAGTATTTTCTTTTAAAAGTAAATTATTTAGCTATTTCTCTTTTATTTATAGAGAATATATCTTCTATTATTATATAATAGAGAAATAAGGCAGTAGTAAAATATTAAATTACTTTTTCTTCTTTTTAAAGACTAAGGTTAAATATAGTTTTATTTTCTAATTTCTTTATATTATTATATAGGAATCCTTTAAAGTCTTAAATATAAAGGGTAATATTACCTTAGAACGGTATTTCCTTATAAAAGTTTTTATATATTATAATATACTAGTATATATTTAAGCCTTATTTCGTACAAAGTAGTATAATAACTAATATTTTTTTTATAGTAGATAAAATACTTCTCTTTCTTTATTATTAAAATTATATTTTTAAATCTTTAGAAGGGTTATTATATATAAAAATAAAATTATTAGCGCTAAAAAAGTTTATTTTTATTATTAGTATACCTTTAGTCTATATAGAAGGTTTCGTATAATACTTATAATTAAATATAGTATATATATTAGTAATTTATATTAATTTATAGTATAAATTTTAAATTACTTAGTAGTCCTTCGCACGTAAATTTTATTAAAAATATAGTTTATTTAAGCTTTAGTTAACTTTTATATACTTATATAATTACTATATAGAATAGTACTTTTTTTTTAAACTAAAGGTCTAGAGCTTTTTATACTAAAATTAATTTATTAATTATTACTTCTAAGGCTTTATACAGAGTCTTATTAAGGTTTTTTTATTTAAATTATATAAAAATAATAGTAGTTTAATTAGTCTATTACTAATTATAGTTAATATATATATTAAAATAATAGTTTAACCTATTATATAACTATTTTTATAAGTGTCCTAGACTAATATTATATAGATAAAACTAGCCTACGTAATCTTTTAAAATATTTAAATAATAACAGTATACTATAACTTTTTATAGAGGAAAAATAAGCTAAAAATTACTAGATTCTAAAATTAAAGAGTAGGGACTAGTTCTATAAAAGAGAGCGCTAAAGAACCGTAATATATGTATATAAAAAAGAATAAATTCTTTATTTTAAAGAGTTTTATAAACTAGTAATATAAGCTCTAAAGTATCTTTCCGTAATATACCCCCTAGTTAAGCTAATAAAAATAGCTTAACTATTTAAGTAGATAAAAATTAAGTCTTTTAAGCTTATAGTAGCTATAGAATTAAATTTAAAAAAAGCTTTTTTAAGTAGATTTTTAGCGAGTAGCGTTATTCGGTAATAGAGTTTTAAAGTAAAAAACTAATTATAATAGACGCGCTAGCGTTAGTAGCGTAAAAAGTATTTATATAATTTTTCTACTAATTTTTTTACAATAATAATTACTCTTTTTATATTCTTAACTATTACTTTTATACTTTTTTATACTATCCGTACTATTTCTATACTCTTTTATTTAACTTTATTTCTCTAAATAGTTTTTTAAGCTCCTTAACTATTATAAATATTATAAATTAATTATTTATATTACTGTTGCTATAACTGTAGTAAGCTATAATACTCTTTTTAATCTCTACTTTTTAAAGTTTATCTAGATTTTTAAGCTCTAATTCTATTATTTAAAAACTCTACTAATCTTTATTTAATAGTTTTAAGTAAAGTTTTCCAATCCTTTTTATAATAATATAGTTAAAAGTCTAAATATAATTAAAAATAAATAGTATTTTAAATACTATAAGCTTATTAAGATTAGTAAAAATCTAATAGAGTCTAATTTTTTAATTTTTAATATTTTATTTACTACTATTTTTTAGCCTATAATTACGCTCCGTAAGAAGAAGTAGGTAAAAAAAAAAAGAATAAAAAGCGTAAAAAGCTCTAATAATAAGTAGCTTAGTAAAACTAAAGCACTATTTAGCTTTAAACTAAAATTTTTATAACTTAGATAAAAACTCCTATACTATAATATTTAAAAAATTACCTATTCTCTTTATAAAATAATACGCTACTGCTATAAGCTAAAAAAAATATTTTATATTTTTAATATAAGTAGATCTGTTTACTTTTTTTATTTAAGTAGTTTTATAGATTTTTTAATTTTTAAAAAATATTATCTGCGTATTATTATAAGCTTAATAAAATCTATTTAAGACTTCGCCTTAAATAGGTCTAAGTATTATAATAGTTTTAGTTATTATTTATAATTTACTTTTTAATTTAAAAAATCTTTTAGTAATATTAGTAATCTTTTTAGTTTTATACTTATATTACGCTCTATAACTACCGTCCGTTAGCTACTCTATAAGTAAATAAATATAATACGGGAAGCTTAACGCTAATAAAAAATTTAAAAAACTTTTAAAATTATTAAATCTACTTAGCTTATTCCTCTAGTTTAGCCTTTTTAGACGTAAGGCGCTATTAGCGCTTTTTTTAATTTAGCTCTTTTAAGCTCTGCTAAATTAGGTTTAAGAAATAGACTACGCCCTATAGTAGAAAGTAAATCTAAAAAAAATAAAAATAGTAAGTTATTTATTCTATAAACTCTATTATACTATAGCGATAAAGATAATATTAATAAAAAATATTTTAAGCTTTTTAGTTTATAGTTTTTTTAAGCTCTATTTATCCTTTTATATTAAAATTAGAAGAGTTTTAAAACTATTAAATAGTATTTATATAGCTTAATATTACTAATAGTTTATAGGATTAAAGCGCCCTATATTTTATTTTTATTATTTAGGTAGTACTCTATTTAGTAAAAATAATAGAAGTTACTATAATACTAAAAAGCTAAGCTTTTATTATTAAATATATAAGAGCGGATACAGCTGTAAACTAATATATATACTAATATTTTAATTTAAAAAATTTAAAAAAATTATATACTTACTATTATAGTTTTAGTTATATTTAAGAGATTACTAAATATTTTTTATTCTATTATAAGCTACTTTATAGTAAAAAGGCGAAAGAGCTTATTTATAAGTAAATATAATTTTTTAATCCGCTTTTTTTAATTTTTACTAACGTATATTTTATAGACTATAGAGTTTAATAAATTATAGACTACTATTAGGTAGATAATTAAACTAAATAAGGACTTAAATAGTAATTTTATAAATAATATTTCTAATAAGATTACTTTACGCCGCGCTTAAGCTATTTAAAAGTTTAGTAAGCTAGTAAAGTTATTAATCTATTAAGTATATCTATTAGGTTATTATATAATTTTTATTATTTTATTATTTTTCTACTCTTTTATTATAGAGTTTTTCTAAGTAGTACGGTTTTAAATTATTTATTATAAATAATAGCTTATAAGCTATTTAATATTTAATTTAAAGCGCTTTACACTCTATTATTATATAATTTCTTAAAATTTTAGTTTAGTAATTTTTTCTTTTATATTCTTAAAATTTAATTACTTTTTAAATTTTTAGAATTACTAAACTGTAAGAGCTTTTATTAATCTATTAGCTAGTATATTACTTATCTAAAGATATTTAATTTTAAAACTTCCTTTTAAATATTTTTAGCGCAGCTATATATTCTGTATATTTATATAGCGTAAATAGGTAGTTATACGCTTATTTTTACCTATAACTAGCCTAATTATTTACTAATTATTATAGAATATACGCTATATAGCTCTAAAATCTAAAGTAAGTTCTTTAAAGAAGCGTTTTAGAACTATTATTTCTTTATTTATATACTTAAGCGCGAAGAGCTCTACTTTAGTAGTTAATATTATAATAATAGCCTATTTTATAGCTTTCTAAATAATTATACCCCTAAATAATATAATAATATAGTTATATAAAGATTATTTACTTTTTAGATTATTTATAAATAAAGCGTTTAAATAAATTATAATTTCTAGACTATTATATATCCTATATTAGATCGCTTAAAAGTATAATCTATAAAAAAATATAATTATATATTCTACTATAGTAAAGTGTTCTTTACTTAAATTAATTACCCTCCTAAGTAGGAGGCAAAAAACTACTCTACTTAAGTAACCTAAGTATAAAACTGCGTTATATTTACTAAAATTAATATACAGAGTTTACTATTACTTTAATAATTTTTATTTAATATAGTTTAATCTAATTTTATAATATTATACCTTTTAAAGTGCTAAGGCCCTTAATATAAAGTTTTTCTGCCGCCGTTACTAGCAGCTTTCTTTAATACTTAATAACTTAATAATAATAACCTCTTCGCTAACTCTTAACTCTCTCTTTATAAAAATAATTTTTAAAATACTAATAACTAATTTAAGCCTTTTTAGGTAATCTAAAATATTATATATTACTATTTTTATTTATTTTTGCCTCTTCCTTTACTATAAGTACCTGCGCTTAGTAATTCTTCTACGCTTTTACTTTTACCTAGTTATCTCTTTTTTTATACGTATATAAGTATATATTTTATACCTTTTTTAGCTACGGTTTAAAGTTATAAATTTTATTTTTATAATACGCTACTAGCTCCTTTATACCCTTAGTAATAATTATAGTATACTCTTAAAATAACCTATTAATAGTATTATATAAAATAGTAAGGGCGTTTATTTAAATTATATACTACTTATAGACGGTCGTGTTACTATATATTTAAATAATAATATTAATTTTAAATATAGTAAGGGCTACTATATCTAGCTAAAAAAAAGTATACGTGCTATCTAGACTAAATAAAGTTATCTTTATATAATTTAACGTCCTTAATTCTTAATCTTGTAATCTATAAAGTATAAAAGTATAGATATTTATTTATAGCTATATAAAAGTCGTATAGAGGGCTTACTTATATTTTATTCTTTAACGCCTTATTAGTCTTAATAGTAAAGCGTAGATACTATTTAAACTCTTTAATATTAGATATAGTAATTAGGTAACTTTAATAATAAAAAAGTTATAAAGTTCCTATATAGTTTTTTTATTATTTATATAGTATACGTAGGTAATTGCGTTATATTACCTACTTTCTATAGTATCTGCTAAGTACCCGCTAATATAAACTACTAATTTAATACTAACTACTAGCCTACTAGTATACTTATTATTTAATTAAGCAGCTATTTAAATAAATATTATCCTTTAAAGTTAGCTTTTATAAATTAGCTTTTAATTATTACGTATATAGTTTAGTATTTAATAGAGTTCCCTTACTACGTTTATACTCCTAGGTTAAAGTCTAGGCGTACTTTTACTTTTTAATTAAATTAATTAAAAAATAAAAAAGTTTTAAAATAGCAAAACCTATATTTAGTTATATTATAATAGTAGTATAAAATACAAATCTAATACGCTCTTAATATATTTTAATTTTAGCTTTTATTACTTCTCCTCTATTTTTAACTAACTCTTCTAATAGTAAAGGCGTTAGTAAAAAGAATACTAAATTAGCTATTCTAAATTTTTTTATAATTTTTTTAATATATAAATTATAGATTAATATAATTATTTAATCTTTTTAATTTCTAATTATCTATACTCTAAAATACTATTTTACAGCTTTACGCTTTTCTATTTTATATATTTCTAAAAGCTTATTACGTAGTTTAAAAGCTTTTTACTAATAAATTTTATAGTATAGAAGTAGGATATTATTTATATAAAAAAGTATAAAGATTTTATAATCTAAGTTAAAAAATAAGTAAAACTCTTTTTTTAAGTAGATAAGGTTAAGCTTAGCTAGAGTACTAAAAAATTCTTTATACTATAATATAAGTAAGTCGTATAGGCTATATAAAGCTTAATTAAGCTTTATATAACTATCTTTTTACTTATAGCTATTAAGTAGTTTATACTATACTAGATTTAAGGGGTTAATTAGTATATTAAGAAATACGCTAATTATATTAAGCTATAAAATTTTTAAATTAAATTTTACTATAATTACTATAGTTATATAAAAGAAGCGCGCTATAAGTATTATAGTATATATTAATAAGAGCGTATCTTTTAACTAAAGATTACTTTTAATAATTAGGCGAGCTTTATACTTTATAAAGTAACTATCCTAATTAAACTTATAGGTAAATACTTATTTAAGTAAAAGTAGTTATTTAGTACTTTTAGAGTATATAACTACTTACTAAATTTACTTTTTAAAATGTATAGTCTATTTTTTATATATAGTCTAGTAAAAAAGCGGGCTAAGTAAATATATAAAAATTATTTTTTAGATTACTAGCTTTTTTAGAAGCTTATCGCGGTATATATAAGTTTTATTTTAAAATATTTTTTTAAGGTCCTATTTTATATAATAGCTTAAATTATAGTATTAATAATTATAAATTTTTTATACTTTTTCTGTGTAAAATTTATACTAAAAATAAATATATTTATAAAATTATACTAGAGAGAGCTATTTATACTATTAAGTAAAATACTTATAAGTTTTATATCGCGTAATAGCTCGCTCTTTAGGTTAAAACTTAATAATATATAAATACTAAATAGATTTTTATTTTTACCCTCTAGTTTATTAGAATTTTTAAAATTTAACTTATATTACCTTTAGCTCTATTAAATAGTTAAACTATAGTTCCTTATAGGTCTCTATATTTTATAAATAGAGATTTTTATTATTTTATTTAATAAGAGGAACTCTATATTACTAATTTAAGTAATAGTATTAAATAAGCTTTTACTTACTATTTAAGGATTTTATAGATTCTTTATTTTAGACTATTTTACTCCTTTATTAAAGTATACTTTATAAAAAATATTAGAGTATTTATTTTCTTTAAAGTTTATACTTTTAAGTTTTTTAGGCTCTAGAGTAGGCTAAGGAGAGATTAAACTAATATTTATATTATATAATATATAGATTTACGGCTATTAGCTAGCTACGCTAATAGCCTATATATATACTATTTATATAGAGCTTTACTTACCTAACTAACTAAAAGAATAAAATAAGACCTATGCTAAAATACCTTTAAACTATTACTTAAATTACGCGATATTTTTACTAATTTCTAGCTTATTAAAGTTATAAACTTATATATTAAATATTTTATTAAATATTTTACTTATATCTGTAACCTTAATAGTATATAAAATATTTATAAGCTTTATAGCCTCTTTTTATAAAATAGGCTAATTTTTTTTTTTTTATAAAAAAGAGTTTTATTAAACGTAACGTTATACGTTATAATAATTTAGTTAAGTAATAATACCTATATTTTATAGATATTAAAAGCTATATAACTAACTAAATATCTAATATAGGCACGTAGATTTATTTTAAATTTATATTTATTATATCTAACTATACAATTTTTATTTAAAGGATATATATAATAACTATAAATATATATATTACTTTAATTTAGACGTATATCTGCTGTTCGGTACTTTATAAGCTTAAATTTATAATAATAAAAATACTATCTAAACTAGCTATAAAAGACCTTATTTAGAGATTATATACTTTTAAAAATTATTAGACTAATATTATAAAGCGCTATAACTACTTTTATAATTTTTAGTTAAAGCTTCTTTAGTAAGTTTATACTAAGTTTTATAATAATAGTTTTATTAATAATATTTTAGCTAGCGCGTTTAGCGCTGCCGTTTAGCTTATATATATAAAGAGGTAGTATTTTAATATTTATACTAAGCTTTTCTATTTATTTTTTAAAACGTAATCTTTTATATTATAAATAAGTAATAATATTATTATCTTAAAAGATTTTTATAATTTTAAGTTTATACTAGGTATATACCTATATAGTAAAGCTTAAAAATATTTTTATAAGCTTTAAAAGTAATTTTACTTATAGACTCTATATATAAACTTTTTTACTATAATTATTTTTAATTAATAATATTTACTACTTTCTAAGCTTTCTTTTAGGTATATTAAAGAAATTTTATAAAATACGCTAGTATAGTTATAGTAATTTTTTTTTAAGTTTTTAAAAAATTATCTAAGCCGCGTATATAAGGAAATATTATTTATAATATATATATTTAGTACCTAAAATATAAATATTTTACGCTTTTTAACTTAAATATTTTACTTTTTAGTACTATATATCCTTAGTGTTAATACGCAGATATATTAATTAAAAATAAAATTTTTAATATATTAGTATTACGCTTTAAACTAAAGGATAAAAGAATAAAGACTTATATTTAATAAATATTAAATTATACTTATAAGTAAGCGTTATAAGTATAAGATTTTATTTTAAAAATTTTATATATAGTATATTATTTAAGCCTAAGTACTAAAGTTCTTTATTATATAGGCAAGCTTCGGATACTATATTAAAATAAAATTCTTTTATAATAGCTATATTCTTTAATATAAAATCTTTTATAGAATTTTTATTTAGGCTATTTAAAGTATTTTTAATTACTTAAATTCCTATACTAAAGATTAAAAAAGTTTATATTCTAGTTTTAATAGTACGGATACTATTAGTTGTTTTAAAAAATCTTAAAATAAGTAGTAATCTATTATTTACTAAATATAAAATAGTACTATTATTAAAAATAGTACTTTTAGAGAGTATATAGGTATTATAATTTTATATAAAATATATACTATTACTTTATTCTAATTTACTATTTATAATAAGTAAAGAATTAATAACTATATATACTAAAGAGCTAAAAAATTTTATTTTATCTAACCTTTTACTCTATATAGTATTCCCCTTAAGCTATTTTTTTTACTTAAATATATTATAAAGAGTTATAAATTTATTAAGCTTAAGGCGCTTAAGGAGCTTTTTTTTTTTTTTTTTTAAAAAAGCAGCGTAGTCTAATCGGTATAAGTACCTATTAATACTAATTATAAGTAATAGTACTTAGTAGATTTCTAATAGTATACTTTAAATTTATAGAAATATTAATATAATTTATCTTTATTTCTCGGCTATAAGCTATTTAATTAAAAAAATAGGCTTTATCTACTAAGCGTTACAAAGATCTTAAAGCTCTTAGTAGTTAACTTAATAGTTTTATTTTATAATACTACTTAAAAATTTTTTTAAACTTTTATTAGAGAGAGCTCCTTATCTTTAAGTATTAATTTTTAAACTTAAGTTATATATATTTACTTTACCTAATTAAGTATTAATTTCTTACTAACGGCGGTAAGAAAGTTAGTAATAGCTAGCTTATTTTAAATATTACTAAGTTTATATACTTTTACTTTTATATAAAGAGCTTTTTATTTATAATACTATAATTTAGGAGCTATTCTTCTATATTCTACTTTCTTTAAATAAGTATAATATTATTATTATATAATATTCTTAGCTATCGCGTTAGTAGTTAAAAGCTTTTATTTAAAAAAATAAATAATTAAGTAAGTTAAAATATCCCCCTTAATAGTATAGTATATTTAAGTAATACTTATAAGCTTTAGAGTAACTATTATACTAATCTAGTTTTAGATATTTATTACTTAGTTTATTTTAGTAGTATATTTAGTTAAGTAGGCGTAGTATATATTAATCTCTATATTATAATTATAGTAGATTTTTATAATTTTTTTTTAAATGCTTTTATAATATATAGAAACTCTAGTATTAAAAAAAATTTAATAAAATTATTAACACTTTTAAGATTAGAGTTAATGAAATCTTAGATACTATAAATTATATATTATATTTTAAGCTATATATACTATATTAGCTAGCTCGCCGAATTAGTAAAACAGATATTATTAGTTAAAAAGGATAAAGTAGTTTTAGTTATTATAACGCTTAAAAAATTATTAGTTATAAGACTTATTAAGTATTTAATAACTAAAAATATAAAGTTTGTTATTAGTATATATATAAGATAATACTTACTAGATCTATAGAACTAAAAGCTTTTAAAATAAAAATTAAAGAATTATTTAAAGCTTTAGAAAAAATAAGATTTTTAATAATTAAATATATAGAAAAAATTTTTCTTTACTTTTAAAACGCCGGGTTTATAACTATAGAAAAAAAATAAGCTAGAAATTACTAGATTTTAAAATTAAAGAGTAGAGACTAGTTTTATAAAAGAGAGTACTAAAAAGCCGTAATATATATACGTAAAAGAGAATAAATTCTCTATTTTAAAGAGCTTTATAAGCTAATAATATAAACTCTAAGGTATCTTTCTGTAACACTTTTAGATATTAATTTTTTAGTAAAGCTTAATAAAGATATAAGTTTTATTAGCTAGAATATTATACGGGCGGCTAGTATAGTGATTTACCTTTTTTTATATTTTTTAAAATATAATTATTTTTTATAAATTAAGCTTTTTTAGCAGTATATTCTATAGGGGTAAAAGTTAAAATATTAAATTTTAGTAAGTAGCGTATAAAAATTAAAAAATTACTAAGTAATTAGTTATTAATATTTTATAACTAGTTTCTAGGAGAAATAGTAATATTTTAAAATTATATAATAATAAATATATTAAGTATTATAATTTATTATTATATATATTTAAAAGTAGTACTAGGGTATATAAACTATATAGAGTCTAGGGTTATTTAAATTTATATAGTTTATATCTATATTTATATAATATAGGCCTAAAATTCTCTAAGTAATACTAGTATAGTAAAATTAATTATTTATATAATATATATTATAATAGCTGACTTTCTTACTATATAGGAGGTATAGCTAGTATTATAATTTAGGTATTATTACTCTAAATAGAAGCGTGCTTATGTAATAAGGGATATATAGTCTATATTATAGGGCTTTAGCTTAGTAGTAATTTATCTTTTTACTTTTATAAATAATATATATTTAATTTATTTTATATATTATACTATATTACTACTTTACCCTAATTCCTAATATTTAAATTACTCTTTTATTTTTAGGAGCAATCTAGTATAATATAGCTTTAAAAAATTTTTATTATTTAGTTATACGTAATATATTAGTTCTATAAAATACTAAGATTATTAAAAAACTGAAAAAAATTTTAAGTTCTTTTTTAGTATCCCTAATACTTAAATTCTTTAAAATTTTATATAAGCCGTAGAAACGCCTCTATTAGGCCTATTAGAGTATAAAAGGGTATAAATAGTTACTAACTATTATAGTTAAATATTTTTATTTTAATTAAAACCCTTTATATTTACTAATTTTAAGGAAGTACGCGCTTAGCTTTAATAGGTTAAAAATAAAAAGGAAATAAAGTAATTATTTAATATTTACTATTATTTTAACGCAAAAGACTAAACTATAATTATAAAAAATCTAACTATTTTATAGAGTTATACTATTTTAGCTTTTATTTTAGCTATACGCCTATTAATACTAAAGGCCCCTTATATTTATAAGAAAAAGAGTAGACGTAACTTTAACATTTAAAAAGATAATTATAAATACTATTTTTACTAATTATTAACCTATTTCCTAATAGAAATTTTAAAGGTTAAATTTACTATTACCTATATTAATAATCCCCTTTAAACTACCTAAAAGACTAAAGTTATTTTAAAACTTAGTACTAATCTACTATAAAAAGAGACTTAAAATCTTTTAAAGCTTAAAATACTAAATATTCTTAAAAAACTACTATAATAGTCTAATAAAACTAAAATTAATTTTAAGTAAACTATTTAACTATTTAAGTAGTTTCCTATAAAACTTCTAAACTATATCCGCCCTTTTTAGGAAAAGCTAAATATATTTAAAGCTAGTAAGAAACTTTAATAGGTCTAAAGCTTTATAAGCTACTTAAATAAAAATTTTTAGACTAAACTATAGATTTTAGAGGAATAATAGATTAATATTATTACTAAAATAAAAGAAAAAACTAATTTTTTTTAGTTAATATAAAAGATAACTAATTCTAATAATTTTAGGACGTAAGAGCCTAAAAAAAATATATAAAATATAGGGGAATTTACTAAATTCTAATAATATTTTAGGTAAAACTAATAAATATAGTTAGGTATTAACTAGTTTAATAGGCTACTAACTAAAATAAAGTCTTTTACTAGTATACTAATTTATTACTATTATAGTAAGAAGGGCTACTATACTTTTAACTACTAGTATAAATATAAACTAGTAGCCCCTAAATTTAAAAAAGTAACTAAAAAGACTGCGTTATTAATTTAGGTAGAAAAAGGAAAAAAGTAAAAATAATTATAATACTTACCGCCTATATTAAAACTATTATAAGCTATTTATTAAAAATACTTAAGGTTAAGTATATTAGTAGTTTATTTAACTAATTATATAACTAATTTAAGGGGATAGTTACCCTAAAGGCTAAAGTTATAAATAGAGGCTATATTAAAGTCTTAGTAAATTTAAAATCTATTTTAAATCTTATAAGCGCTAAGCTAGTAAAAAAGATAGGCTTAAAAGTAACTACTCTTAATAGACTATTAGTATAAGTAGTAAATAATTTTAATATAACTATTTATAGTACTATAGTTACTAAAATAAACCTAATTAACTAATATAATTAAAGTTAAACTTAGCTAATCCCGTTTATAGTTATAAATCTTTCTTAATATAAAATTTTTTTAGACTTATTTTAGTTTAATTAAAAAAACCTAAAAATAAATATTACTATTTAAAGAGTTCTTTTTAGAAGTAACTCTAAAAAGAATAATATTTTTATTAAAAAGATTACTTTTAAAAGTACGAAAGAGTTTAAGCGTACTATATATAACCTAACTACCTAAGTATATATATATCTAGTAGAGTTAATAGAGATTTTAGTTTAAAATAAACTAAATAGGTATAAAAAATACTTTATACTGTCTAAATACTCTAATATTCTAGATTTAGCCTTAAATAAAAACTTTAAGATCTTTATAGACTATAGATTAAATAATCTAAAAATTAATTTTAAGTTTAGTACTAATCCTCTATATTATTTTATATATAATTTTTTAGTTACTAAATTAGAGGTTTTTAAAAAATATATAAAGAAATATCTTAAGCGTAGATAGATTTAGTAATTAAAATTTTTAGTTAGAGCCCCTATTCTCTTTATAAAAAAAAAGGGAGGCGGCCTTAAGCTTTATATAGACTATAGAGATTTTAATAAAATTATAATTAAAAATTATAATATTTTTTTACTAATTACGGAGTTACTAGACCGGCTTATTAGAATATAAATTTATATTAAGCTTAATTTATAAAAAGCTTACTATTATATCTATATTATAAAAGATAATAAATAGAAGACTATATATTTGTATATTAATCGAACAAATAGTGTGGCTGTGGTGGCTCGGGGCAACTAAAAGGGGTTTTAAAAAAGGAGAAGTATATGTATACTATAGAAGACTATATTCTATATAAAATATAGCTATTTTAAGTATTTAATTATACTTTTTAGCTTAATAAATATACTTACGTAGTTCTAACAGTTTATATTATAAATACTAGCTAAATTAGTTAATATAACCTATATTATATACTTTAATAATATACTTATTTTCTTAAACACTAAAAAAGTATATAAGGGTTATGTAAAACAGGTATTATAGTATTTATATAAAATAAAGCTTTATATAAATCTAAAAAAGTATTTTTAGTATACTACGTCTATAAAATATTTTAGTTTTATTATTTTACTTAAGAGCCTCTTAATAGACCTAAATTAGATTAAAGTAATTTAAAATTAGTTTAAATTTATCTATATACGTAATATTCGCGTTTTTATTAATTTTATAAACTACTATTATAGATTTATAAACTAATTTTTTTAATTAGCTCTACTACTTACTAAATTAATCTAAAAGGCGCTAGGTAGCACTAAAGATAGACTAGCTATAAAAAAGGAGAAAAGCGTTTATATAAATATAAGTAACGCTAGTAAAAAAGCTTTTAAAAAGTTTTAAAATACCTTTTTTAAAGTACTAATACTATTATATTTTAAGTATAAAACATAAACTTAAATTAAGACTAATACCTCTAATAAAGCTATTAGCGCTATTTTAAGCTAATTAGTTCTTAAAAAGAATAAATTATTTTAGTAGCAGCTAGTTAATTTTTATTTAAAAAAGTTAGACGGCACGTAATACTATTATAATATATATAATAAAGAACTCCTTACTATTATAGAAAGTATTAAGTACTAAAAACAATATTTATAGAGTATTTACTTTAAAATTTTTATAGATTATAATAATCTATAATAGTTTATATATATAAAAACTTTATTACTATATTAAATACGGTTATATCTACTTCTATTTAAATATAATTTTAACGTATTTTATAAAATAAAATTAATAAATCTAGCTAATACCCTGTCTTACTGCCCTAATTATATACTAAAATCTAAAATAGCTAAGTATAAACGTAATATAGCCTTTATAGTACCTATAAAAAAACTATTATAACTTTTTACTATAAAGGTTAATAAAGTCGCGATTTTTATAATAATAACTTATATATAAATAAACTATAAACGTAACTTATAACTTATAAAGAAAATTTAGAATTTTAGGCTACGGAATTTACTTAAAGAGGAAATAATTATATTAAAATACCTAATAGACCTAAAATATAAAAAGTTAAACTTATCTAAAAATAGTAATAATAATTTATAACTAAATAGTTTTAAAGGCGCTAAATTAAAATTAATAAAACTAATATAACCCTATATACCTAAAAATAAAATAAAAGTAATTATAAAATACTATCATAGTCCCCTCTTAAGGTATTTTAGTATAAAGCGAACTCTTAAACGCGTATAGTATAAATATATATAAATAGGTATATTTAAAAATATTATTAACTATATTTATAATTATAAGCGCTATTAGCGTGCTTTTTTAAAAATATATAAACTATATAGTCTCCTTTATCTACTTTTTATTTTTAATAGACTATAGTAATACGTAACTATAGATTTTATTATAAACCTACTCTCTAGTCGCTTTACTAAAAGTATTTATAATATAATTTTTATAATTATAGACTGTTTCTCTAAAATAATCTATTATATACTAGTAAAAATAAATTAAAATAGTATTAATTTAGTTTAGTCCTAAATTTATAAGATTATAAAATTTTATAAAAATTTAGAGATAGTACTATCCGATAAAAATCTACTTATATAAATAAAATATTAAAATACTTTTTACTATTATTTAAACTTAAGGCAAATCTTATCTTCCGCCTTTTACTTATAAATAAATAGGTAGACAAAACAGTAAAATAAAACTCTTAAATAGTACTTTTATATTTTCTATTACTTAAAATAAGATAATTAAACGTTATAGATCTCCTACGCAGAATTTATTTATAATAATAGTTAGTATTTTATTATTAAGTATATACTCTTTTAAGTCTACTACAGATATAGCCTAAAAGAGCTAAATTAGTTTTTATAGGCGCTAGATAAAAGAGAAAGTTTTTAAGCTTTCTACTTAGTCTCTAAACTTATTAATATCTATAATAAAACTAAATAAAAACTAAAAATAGTATAAAAGTATTAAAAAGTATTTTAAAATAAAAAACGTCTCCTACTAAACCTAAAAGTAGAAAGTAAAATCTAGATTTTAAATTATTATATATAATCTACAAAACTAAGTAAAAAGATTAATTAAAAATAGCTAAGTCCTAGTATAGTAATTAAATATATAAATAGTTTACTTACTATATATAAAATTAAACTTATAAGTCTAAAATAAATTTATCTAGTCTTTTATTCTTTTTTATTAAAATTATATAAATTCTAAGGTATACTACCGTATAAATAGAAGCTAATAATTAATATATTATACTAATTTATTAATAATATATATAATATAAAATATATTATAAACCGTAAACGTAATAAGTCTAGTTAATAAAAATATTTTTTTAAATAGTAAAACTATTTAGATAAAAAGAATACTTAAAAACTAAAAATCTTAATTAGTATAGAAGCGCTAAAAAGGTTTTAGAAATAATTTAAAATTACTTTAAAAAGATTTAAAATAACCCTACTAGACTAAATAATATAAAAGTAAAATAAACCTTTTATAAAAGATAATAATTTACCTAAAAGTATACTAGTATAATAAAACTAGGGCTAGCCTCCTAAAAAAAAAAAATAATTTAAGGTAATTTTATATAGACTTTAAAGAAGTTAAAAGATTTACTTTTTTTTTTTTAGTAGTTATAAGCGCTAAATTAGTCTAAAAAGGCCCTTAGCATAAATAAATAATCTATTTTAAACTACTTTAAGGCTATATTCCCTATTTAAAATAAAGTTATTATTTTTTACTTTTATAGTTTTACACGTATCTTCTATAAAAAATTTAGTAATATAAATAGCTCTATTAAAAGTTAAAATAGTTTAATAGTATAATAAAATATTATAAAAAATATACAAGTATACTATAATAAAATAAAAACTATAATTATTATAAATTAGTACTATCCGGCCTAAATTATTATATTAAAAGTTTATATATTATAGTAATAACTATAAGGACCTAAAAAACTATAAACTTATTTAACTACCTATCTAAGACCTACTAAAGTATTACTTTCTACTACTTATTTTTTAAAAAAAGTTACTAGAGAACAGAAGCCTTTAATAGTTATAACTTTTAGTAAAATTAGTTATTTTACTTTTAGTATAATAATTAGTACTATATTAGTAGTTAAAGTATATAATCTTCTTACGCTTATTACTATTAATAAAAATAAAATTTAAACTAGTAAAACTAAAAGTCTAAAAAGCCCGTTAGTTACTATAGTAAAAAGAAGTTATTTAAAAAAAATAGTATAAAAGACTAGACCTAAATTTAAAACTAAATAACGTAATTAGCAGTTTAATGGTTTTATTTAATTTTTAAATTAATTAAAGCTACTATATAAAAAGTACTAGACATCTAAACAATATATTAGTAATTAAGTATACTAAATAGTACTAAATTAATCTAAACTACGCTATTATACTATTATAGAGAATACTTACGCCCTTTTTACTTTTTTTAGAACTTAATTAAAAATTATTAAAATTATTTTTAGTTTTAGCGCGCTTTCGCTTCTTCTTAAAAATCTAGTTTAAATAACTATAATTATAAAAAAAAACACCGGACTCCGTGCACTTATTTAAAAAGTAAAAGGCACTATTATACGCGTAAAACTTATTAAAAAAAACCTAAAGTTACAATTATATAATAATTAATATTAAATTACCCTAAATTTTTATAAACTATTTACTTACTTAGTTAAGTCTACTATAATATACTTATAAATAGACTTTACTTATTTATTAATTTTTTTTTAATTTTTTTTAATTTTTTTGCGCGCTTTAGTTATATTAAAAGACGTAGAAGTAATAGACTTAGTTATATATTAAAATTAGCCTTTTTAAAAAACTATAGGGTACTTAACGTAGCGTAGGTTTATAACCTAATACTTATACTCTATAAAATTAGTTTTATATTTTATATAGTGTTCGTTGGACGCCTTTTAGCTTAAATAAAAATAATTATTTTTATTATTAGCTAAAGCCTTACTAATAGTAGTTTTAAGTTACTTTAAATACTAAAACTTATTATATAGTAACTAATTAGTATAATTAGTACTATATAGCGCTAAGTAGTACTAAACTAGTACTTATTATATAATAAGTAGTATTCTTATTAAAATAAGTAAGGTAAGTCTTTATTTAGTAGCTATTATATATAAATAATTCTTACTTATCTATATTAGGGTTTATTAAATACTAATACTTACTATTTAAGATATTATACTTTACTATAACCCTAATATAACTAATATAAGACAATTCTATTTATTATTTATTTTTTTTAGTTAACTTAACGCAGAAATTCTTAAGAGTATAATACTTAAAAAGTATTATAGTAGTATAGACTAGAACTTAATAAAATAGCTTAAAATATAATTAAAAAGGGCTAATTATAACTTAAAATAACTATATAGTATAATTAGTACTAAATTTTACTACTTTACGCCTTATATAAAATACTTACCTTTAAAAAAAAAGTTAAAGTTAAAGTAAAAAATAGGAGCGAAAGTCCCTAAAACCTAATATTATAGCTAAAAACGCTAAGATACTAGCACCGGTAAAATAATATTATTAATTAGCTTATTATATAATTAATTATACCTAATAAGAATAATAAAAAATAAATAGTACTAAATACCGCTAAATAGTAATCTATAAAAAAAGGCCTTAAAAAGAATACTTAATTTTAATATTTAATACTATTATACTAAAATAGTCTAAAAAGTACTAAATAGGTATACTTAAACTATACGCCTTTATATTATTTATTTTTAGGCTAAGAGCGGTCTTAAAAGAAGAATAATATTATAATTTAGATATTTTTATTTTAGATAAAAGCGTACTTATATTATAAGAGATATATAGTCTATATTATAGGGCTTTAGCTTAGTAGCGATTTATCTCTTTACTTTTATAAATAATATATATTTAATTTATTTTATATATTATACTATATTACTACTCTACCCTAAGTCCTAATAGCTAGAGTATATAAAATATTTAGTTATTAGCTAAAAATTTAAAAATTTAAGCTTAATAGCTTCTGTACGGGTTATTTTATAGTAATAATTAAACTTTTTATTAAACTTTTTAATTTTACCTAAAAGTTTTTAACTTCTTAATATTCTTCTATAATCTAAAAGAGAGTTTATATAAAACTTATTAGTATTTTTTTTTATTTATCTACTAGAGGTTATACGCCCTTATTTTATAAAATTTTTAGTAGTTCTCTTTAAAATACTTATTTTAGTAATATAAAATAGAAATAATTCTACCTAATATATAAATTATAGTATAAAATAATTAGATTTTAGCTATCTCTTTACTTTATATAAAATTTTATAATAACGTAGCTAACGTACGTATTAAGTTATTTAGTAAATAGGTTATCTAAAATATTTAAATCCTTTATTTAGTATTATAATTTAGTCTAGTCTTTAAGTACTTATATAAAAATATTATATCCTTAAATATATTTTTTTTTATAATATATCTAAATCTGTTTTTATTATACACTCTTTTCCTTTTTTTATAAAGAAAGTTTTTCTTAGTATTATTATATTATCCGGTTTATATAATTAATTATATAGTTTTAGTTTACTATACTAGTAGGTTTATATAGAGCGGTTTAATTTTAAAAAGAGTTATTTTTATTTTTCGTATAGATAATGTTTTAATAAGATATATAATTTAATATACTCTTTTTTATCTATAAATATAGGAAAGAGTTACGTAATATATAAAATTATTTCTATATAGTATAAATTTATTAACAACTTAACCTCTATATATACTCTTACTAATTTATAGCAGATAAAAAAATCTAATTAACTACTAGTAATAGAGTAGTTAAATAATTTAATTAACTAACTACTAATTAGTATTAGGATAACTATACTCTATATATATAGAGTAATAGTCTTCTATAATATTATAGTAAATAGGAAAATAGTACGAAATAATAAATAGTAAATAGTTATATTTTAATATATATATATATCCTTCTCTACTATCTATACAATAGCTAAATAAAGATTCTGCTTACTAATATAGATTATATAATTTATACGCTCTATATTACTAGCGAATCTATTTAGATTAACTACTCTATATATATAAAGCTTTAAAGTTAAAAAAGACTTTAGTTTTAATAATAAAAGTAATATACTAATTATTATAGTATATTAATAACTAAGATAGTATATAATATAATATATAAAAACTATCTATAATTCTAAAAAATATTTAATTTTAAAAAATATTTAATTTTAAAAAATTTTAATTTAAAAACAATCTTATAATAAAATCTTATAATAAAAACTATTATATAGAGCGCTATAGCTTTAAGTTATTAGTAGAGTACTAATATTAGGGTATATATTAACTATCTCTACGTACTAATCGTCTTAATATAGTATATAGGGTATAGACTAGCCGGCGTTTATTATAACTAATAATAATAGTCTATAAAATTACTTAAAATATTACTAATATATAAGCCGCTACTAGTACTTATATTTATATTAATATAATTTAATAAAATATATAGCTACTATATACTAAAAATAAAATATTTAATTAAAGTTTTATTTAGTATTTTACTAACCCCTTACTATTATAAAAGATTATAATATTATAAAACTTTAGAGGTATTATATTCTATATCTAGTATTAATAACTATAGTTAAATACTTTTATAAATTACTAAAAATTAAATTTAGTTACTAACTACTAGAAGTACTATACCTATTTAAAATAATTACCTATAGAGCTATTAAAGAAGAAAAAAAATTAACTTAATTAAATTCCTAGCCGCGTATATTAAGTAAAAAAAAAAAAAGAGGTACTATCTATATAAAATAAGTAGTAGAATATAACTAAATAAGCTAAAGATTTTATAAGTATTACTTTATACTAAAATTTTTATACTTGCTCTAGTTAGGTATAGGACTAATTTAAAAAAGCTACTAACTATATAAATAGCTATCTATATATATTTTGCTTTAACTACGGCCTTATTTTTTAATATTTATTAATAGAAGTTGCTAGGCTTAAATAAGATATTAGAACTAAGTACCTAATAAACTATTTAGGTATTTAGTTTTATAAAAGTATATAAGTTCTTATTTATAAATAATAATCTATACCTTTTACCCTCTTTTTTTAATATTAAAATAAAAATATACTTATACTAGTTTTATTATATTTTGTTATAACTTTTAAAAAGAAGCTTATATAAGTTGTAGTTAATAATAACTAGTCTTTTTAAATAGTTAAACAGCTATTATTCTAGCACTTTATTTAATTTTTTTAACTAAAGGCTATAATAATTAGCTATTATAAATGCAGGCTGATGTTTTAGAGTTAGTTTTAATAAGCTAAAATATATTTTCTTAATAACCTTAACTAAATAACTAAGATTTTAATTATATTAAATATATAGTCTATATTTAATTACTTTAGTTTTTTTACTATTAAGATATATTATATTAATTATAACTAGTAACTTTAAAAAAAGTTACTTAATTTTATTTTAATATATAAAAGGTATACTAGTACTTTTATAGTAATAAATATACTATAAGTATTATTAAAAATAAATACTAAACTACGCCTTTTAGCTATTACTTATAATAATACTAGTAATAATAATACGCTTACTCGCGCTGTTTAAAAAAAGCTAGTTTTTAAAAATATTTTTTAGCGATTATAAGAGAATACTATACTATATTTAGCTTATATTATTAATTTTATTATTTAAAATATTATTAAGTATTTTAAGCTAGCAGTATTACCTGCAGTTAAAAATATAAAAATATTATAAAAATAATATATTTAAAAAATTAAAGTATAGGCGTTTATTCTAAACTGTTTTTATAAAATACGTTTACTTTAATTATATATATTTATTATATACTAAGTAATTACTAGATTTAGGCTATCTATATTACTATTAATATATTACTATAATATTATAAGCGTTTTATTATTATATAATAATACTTACTATTTAAAAAATAGCTATCTATTATCCGCGACATTAAAATATAATAAAATATAATATTTAATATATATACGCGTGTACTTAAAATCTAGAAATATATTAATAAATAGTTAAAATAAGAAATTATATTTAATATAACTGTTAGGGCTGCCGATAGTAATATAGTTAAAATAGACTTTTATAACCTTAAGTAATTTAGACTATCTTTTATAGAGTAGTATTACCTTAAACTACTTACTAAAATACTAAAATATTTTAAAAATATTATAAGTTTTCTTAGTAAAAACTAAAAATTTTAAATTTAATATATTTAGTTTATATATAACTGTCTCTTTAATTTCTTAAATAAGATAATAGTTAAATTAAATAATAAAAACCTAAAACGTAGAGAAAATATTAACTAATTAAAAATAGTATAATTTATAGCTAAAAGTAGTTATACTAAGTTAAGTAAATACTATTTAAAGATAAACGTAAAGTAGGGGTTTTTATTTAACTATATAATTATCTTTAATCCAATATAAAAGCTTATAGTATATAAAATATAATTATTATAAATATTTATTATAGTAGAACTTTAACTACTAGTTTAAAATTATATATAAAAATCCTACTATAAATATATCTATTAAAAATAATTCTTTAATTACCTTAATTACTAAAATAATAATAAGTATATAAGTTATATACTAGCGTTAAACCCCTTTATATAATAACTATAATATAGTAAGTAGTTTCGGAAGCCTACTATTTTATTAAATAATTTTTTAACTTTAAGCTAGGCGTTTTTAATAGAAAAAGCCGAAGAGGCTAGTAGCTAAATATATATAAAAAAAAAAGAAGTTTACTTGAATACTTTTTACGTAAAAATAATTAAAAATTTTAATATACTAGATTAGTAGTAGGTATATAAAGATATATTTTTTTAACTAACTTAGGTTATAAAAGACGTACTTACTATACTAATTATATAAATTAGTATTAAGCGTATTGTTAACGTTATTAAGAATATTATTAATAATTAGAGGTATTAACTTTCTGCTTAAACAGTCTAGCAGATAATAATTTTTATTAATTTAATTTTTTAAAAGATAAAACAGTAAACTAGGCTATAAAATATAGTAATAAAAATAAAAAATAATAAAGCTTTTTATAATAAAGTTAATAATTTACTAGACTTTTTAGTACCTCAGGAGCTTATTAAAAAGTATATAAAAGATATATATAGTATAAATAAAAATTTAATAAACGGTACTAAAAATTATAAAAAAAAATTATTCTTCCCTTTATAAAAGCGTTAAAAGTCTATACACTATTATAAAAAACTATAATTAATAGTTATTATAATTTAATTTTTATAAATATATAAACTAAACTAGAGTCTTATACTATATTTAATTTAGTAATTTTTAAGGAAGAAACTTTAATAATATTAATTTAACTCTAACCCTTAGTCTATATAATTTTAATTTAACTCTAGCCTATAGTCTATATAATTTTAACTTAACCTTAATCCCTAGTCTATATAATTTTAATTTAACCTTAACCTATTATATGTGTAACTCTAACCTAATTTTAACTTAATACTAAGTAACTCCGACCTATTTATTAGCGTAAGCCTAATATATAACTATATACTATTTATTTTTTATTATTATATTTAGGTTATTATAAAACTATTTTATAAAATTTATATAAAAGTACTATACTAGTAATTTTTTAAAAAAATAAAGGTACCACGCTAAAAGTGTAATTTTTTTTTTTTAAAAAAAAGTAAAGAAAGTTAGTAAGTAGTTTTATTTATAATATGTTTAAATAGTTTACTATATAACTTAATAATGTATTTATTATAAAAGCTTAATATCTTTTAGATAATAAAAAATAATATTTATATTACTTTATATTATTTAGTTACTAAACCTAATTAGGACTAGTAATTACTTAAGTATTAATTATATAATTTTTTATTAATAATTTTACGTTCTAATAGTATTTTATTTTAGTAATAAATTAAAAAAAGTATATTTAAATAAGTTTTAGTAAAATTTAAGGACTTAAAACTATTATAAAAAATAAACTCTTCTTATTTAGTAAAACATAAAACTTATATTATTATAATATTTTAAAAAGAGACGCTTAGATTATTAGTATTATTAATTATTTTAAAATAAATAATAATTTATTTCTTACTAACTATATATAGTATATAATATTTATTATTTATTATTACGTACACGGTTTAGCACCTAATAAAGTTTCCTTACTACGTTTATACCCCTGGATTAAGGTCTAGGCGTACTTTTACTTTTTAATTTATTATTTATAGTTTATATTTTAAATTAATTTATAATATATATTATTAAGACTATATTACTATATTTTATATAGTTTATTATTATTTTTAATAAGAATCATTAACTAAATTTTAAATATATAATTTTCTTTTATTTTTATTTATTATTTTTATTAAAACGTTAATAATAAGTAATTTTATATATATCTTTAACTTTATTATTAGTACTACTATAGTCTAATAAGTTATTAACTTAAGTTATTACTTTACTAATTATAATATATAAAAAACTTTTATATTTAATAAATTCTAGTTATAGTTATTTTATTTTTACTTATTATTTTATTAAGTAAAGACGTAGTATATACTATATTAATATAACTCTTATAAATAAACGTAAAAAAAATATTTATTTAATCTTTATATAATAAAATTTAAAAATATAAATTTATTATATATAATAATTAAATTATAGTACTAATATATAAATAAAAATATTAATAGATTAGTATATAAATATATATATATAATACTTAAAAAACTAAATTTTATATTTAATATTAAATTATCTCTATTTATATTAATAAATACTAAATAAATTTATATTATAATTTATATAAAAATTAGTTTACTTTTTACTTAAGAAAATTTTACTAAAAGTATTACTTATTATAAATAATAGTTAAAGTAGTTATAAAAGTATAAAAACTATTAATTAAAAATTTTATAAGTAAAAAAGTAAAATAGTATAATTAAAAGATATAAGTATAGTTAGCTAATAGATATTAAACGTAAATATGGGTGCTAAGAGTAAGCTCCCGGCGACTACTATCAGCCAGCGTCCCTTCCGCTTGTCGCACGCCAGCTGCGCACGAGCTACAAAACATCCTCCTTAGTATTGCCACAGCCGCTCATCTTCGTCGCCCCAGCGATCCTATAATACCCTTCCCTAAACCTTACCTACGTGTCTCTATATACCCTAAATACCTACGTCTTCGGCAATACCTCCCCGATATAATAGCAGTGCTTAATAGCGAGCTGCGACTTCCTGTGCCTATGTTAGTTATGAGCGCTAGTCTAGCTATCCCCTCTATATACCTTATGCTGCCCAGCCCTACTAGCGCGGCGTATAACGCTAGGGCTGAGTATTTCTCGTAGATCTAGTCGAGCAGCGTTCCGCAATGAACAAAGTCCGTGTCGCGGCGGAAGGGGATTGAAGTTTATTACTTAGAGTGATAGCGCCAAACACCAAAAGCCAACCAACCACCACGCACGGCTCACTCGCCTGAGACCGTCACAACGCCCGGTACGTCCTGAAAACTGGGTTCGGGTAAAATTGCACCCTTGCATCTATATCCGCATCTCGCGAGTTGTGCCGGGCTCCGCCAGGTGCAGTGAAACCGGTCGGTTTGTCTGAAATCACGGGATTTGCACCTCCAGCGGCATTCTTGTGGGATAAAAGGGCGAATTTCACATAAATAATTCTTTGGAAGTACCGTGATCACGCGCCATGGATATTCAATACTTTGCATCTCGGCCTTCTTTGCCAACATGGGTGCCCCCTCCTCGGGTGCCGTCTCCTCAGGTGCACCCCCCTCCAGGCACACCAGTCTACCATCGAGTTCCTCAAAATACCTCCACGACTACCTCTCCACAAGCAACTTCTACACTTGCTGGCCAAGAAGGGGATCTTATCGATGGAAGTACATCAAATGCGCGATTACAGGCCTTGAGTAATGCAGCTCGCATGATGGAACGCCTTTGCATGGAAGCATCGGCGGATGAGCTAGGAGAATTCCTTTCCTCGTGGAAGTATACTACTGGTAATTATGCAGGCACGTTTCAACCTAATGCGCTCGCATGGTTCAATGCTTCTCGCGCGCTTGTGATAGCCGTTAGCGAGACACGTGTCGACATAGTTCGACTACTTCTGGCGGAAGGCATCGAGCCAAATGGAGGGGCATTCGGAGCTGCAATTGACAAAATTAACACGGAGGTCGGGAGAACAATCCTAGCCATGCTGTTTGAAGCGGGATGGGATATCAACACGCCCCTCAGTTCCCTCTCTGCCTCACTCCTCGTGTACGTGCCAGCTTGAGCTTTCCGCACTTGAATCCTAGTCTGACACCAACACACTAGTCCCGTTCTCCATGATGACTCTCTTGTCGCATGGTGCCTCTCCCACGGCGCCGACCCAAACGCCACATCTGCCTCTAATCGAACCGTTCTTCACTGCGCCGCTAGCTTTGGCACCTTCGCCTCACTCCGTCTTCTCATCGATGCTGGCGGCAGCTTTGCGTATCCATCGCCTTCAGAAGATATCGTCGCATGTGCGGTACTAAGACCAAGCCAGACGACCGGCTGCTCGTCATTTCGTTCCTCATCGAGCGTGGCGCCAACCTGTCTGCGTACTATCTGGCTAGCCGGACCCAACCAACCGGTCTGGAAGGCTTTCTGGGACAATCGGCAGCTTTGCATTTGGCTGTTATGTATAATTATCAGGAGATCGTGGAGCTGTTGGTTAGGGGAGGTGCAGACGTGCAGCAGAAGGCGAAGAATGTTCTCACGAAGGGGGAATGGTTAACTGCCCGCGAACTGGCTGAGCTTCTGGAGCTGAATGGTATATTAGAAGTTTTAGACGACTTTGAAGCCGAGGTAGAATAGTGACCGACTTAATAAATTGTATATGTCTGAGCTTTAAGTGTCGGACTGGTAATCAAGAACTGTATCTACAATAGGCGAGGGGACCAATATCAGCCTAGTGTTGGATCCTCAGCTGTCCTTCGACCCACGAGTCTATTTTCTATTAAGCGCCAGTTTGTTCCGCAAAATTACAGTTAGAGTGAAAATATTCATATAAAGGGTCGAGAAATCAGGAAATACGAGATTAGTAATACAGTGGGGTGAAAAAAGAATATATAATTAAAAAAGATATCTATTTTAAAGTTATATAACTTTTCAATTACTAGGTCTAAATATACATAGGTAAATCTATAGTAGAGAAAAAATTTAAAAATTTTTAGTAAACTAGTTAATATCTATCTAATAGGTCTATAGAGGGAATAAAAAAATTAATTAATATAAAAATCTTTTAGAATTCTACTTTAGACTACTCTTATCTTTTATTTAAAATATAAATTTATTTGATTTTAATATATATTATAATTATAATTATAATAAGTTATTTTATAATTGTTTATTATAGATTAATATATTTATTAAGTACTATTAAGTAATTATTACGGACTTATCTTAGTACTATCTTTTTTAATTAAATTTAGTATAATACCTTTAAAGAGTTAATTATTAGATTATATAGTATATTTAGTACTCTTTTTTCTAATTAGGTAGTTACTAATAGCCTCTTTATTATATAAAAAAATAATATATTACGTATATAATTATTTATAAATATTAATTTTTTAAAATTATTACGTAATAAATACTATTAATATTTAAATATTTAAATATACTATACTATATATATTTGTATATTAATCGAATAAAAAGTGTGGCTGTGGTGGCTCAGGGCGACCTAAAAGGGGGTTCGAAAAAGGAGGAGTATGTGTATGCCTTTATACTTAATGTGTCGAAAAAGACTATACTATATAACTTAAAGTATATAGTCTAAGCTAAAGAAGTAAAAAAATTTTAGTTATTTATTTTTGCTATAATTTTATTTATTTATACTTTATTATATTTAAATATTTATATTATTTAACTACTATACTTATTTTTTAATATTTAAATTACTTATTATCTATAGAAGTATTTTAGTATAATATTTATATAGTAGGATACGTTTATTATAAAACTTATTTTATATTTAAGGTTAGTAATTATTATAGTAATCTATTAGTTACTATTTTAAATTTTTCTTTATAAAATAAAGCTAAGGTTATATTTATTTTTATTACTTTTTATTTTATATATATAGGTAGTATTTCTTTACGTTTATCCGTAGGAGCTGTATCGACTTAGTATATACTACGTCCTCACTTAATATAAAAATAGGTAAAAATATAAAGGCGCTATAATCTAGAGCCTATTAAATATAAAATTTTTTAAATTTTATAGCTAGTAGAGTAATAACTTAATAAATAACTTATTAGGCGATAGTTATAATAACAGTAGAATAATAACTATAAAATAAAAATAGTTTATTATAGGTAAAACTATAGACTATATATAGCACGTTTAATATATAATACGTTTAAAATAGTAATTATAATAGCTTTTTCTCCTTTCTATAAATACTATACACTTAAACTCTAGAAATTTATTATTATTATTATTATATCTATAACGTTAGTATTTTAGTATTTAATAATTAGTTTACTAAATAATCTTTAGCGTATAGTATAAACTTTCGCTAATAGTAATAACTAATTAAATTATATTAAAAACTACTCCGACTTCTATCTCTGCGCAGTATAATAGGCTAGCCTACTTAATAGGCTAGATCTTTTAGTTAATATTATTTTTAATTCTAATTTAATTCTAACGCGCTTCTTTTTACTTAAAATAAATATAATCTTTAGTTTTAATAACACTTATAAAGACGTTAAAATCTACTTTAAATTATATAATAATATAGTAAACTTTATAGTATAGTAGCGTAAAAAAGATAAAACTCTTTTATTTAAGGTAAAGAATAGCGGCAGTAGCGGCAGCAATAGTAGTAGTAGTAATAATAGTAATAATAATAGTAGTAATAATAATAGTAGTAGTAGTAGTAATAGTAATAGTAGTAGTAGTAGTAATAATAATACCTTAAAAAAAGAAAAAAAGAGATTCTTTATAATAGCATAAAGTTAAAAAGTATAATTATAGTAGAAAAAGCTTATTAAAATAATTAAAATTATTTAGACGTAGGGATATACGTACGCGTAAAAGTAAGATAAGTAATAAGTAATAAAAAAAGAGTATACTATAATACTATAAGGTAGTCGTATAGAAGCTTACTATTAAAAAGTTAATAGTTATTATAAAAAGATTAAAAAATTTTATAAAAATTTTACGGGGAGTACTATATTATATTTTAATATTTTAATTACTGTCTATCTAAAAAGGTTATAAATTATTAGTAATAGTAAAAAGTTATTATAGTTACTATATAAGAAGCTTATTAAGAGTTAACGTTAATAACGTAATATAGTAGAAGTTTAAATAGCTAGTTTAAAGTCGCGTAACGTTACGGTAATAACCCTAAAGGGAAGAGTATATAGGTAGTATAATTTTTCGACATATTGAGTATAAAGGCATACACATACTTCTTCTTTTTTAAAACCCCTTTTAGTTGCCCCGAGCCACTACAGCCACACTATTTGTTCAATTAGTATACAAATATATATAGGTAGTATAGTATTTAATTATAGTTAATATTTTTATATAAAATTATATTTATTTTCTTATCTATAATAATGTAATACTAAGTATACCTATTTCTTAATTTATTAACTTAGCCTATATACTAAATATAATAGTAATATTATAGACTATAAGTATAAATTTTATTCTAATCTACTTTAATATACTATTTAATTAGCTTAGTTATTAGGTTTTAGACTTAATCTTATTAGGTTTAGTTTATTACTTAAATAGACTAGTTAATTACTTAAATAAATTAGTATATTTCTATATTAGGTTAGCGTAGCAATTTAAACTAATTAGAAATATACTATACCTAAATAAAAAAACTAGTCCTAATTAAGTAATTAATTAAATTTTAGTATAGGTTATTTAACTAGTCTATTATATTAGTTAAATATACTTTCCCTTTTTTTAAAATCCCTTTTAGTCGTCCCAAGCCACTATAGTTACACTATTTATTCGATTAGTATATAAATATATATTAGTTAGAAATTAAAGAGTTGATTATTAGTTCGCTTAAAAGATAAATATTTTTTTTTAATAATTAGGTAGCTATAATATAAAAAACTTATTTTTAAAAAAAATCTATCTTATTTAGATATCTATAACTTTTTAGTTAGCAAATATATTTAATTAAAATTTTAATTATATTACTTAGGTCTAGTGTAGGTTACGTAACTAATTATTTAATATATATTAGTAATCTAATAAGAAAATTATATTAATAAAAAGAATTTAGTTTATATTTATACAATTACTACCTATGTAGTATATTATTAATATTCTAGTATATTAAGAAATATTTTAATATTTTCTTTATTAATTATTTTTTTTATTTATATTAATATTATAATCCTTCTTTATTATAATCCTTTTATAAGAATATTTTTAAAAATATTTAAACTATTTTTTAATAATTATCTTTTATTTTCTTATTTAGGGCTCTTACTTAAGTTTCTATTAATAATTTTTTTCTCTCTTTTTATTACCTTAAGAACTCTGTCCCTTTTAACTTTATTTATATTATTATTATTATTATTATTATTATTATTATTATTATTTTTAATATATTATATAATATTATAAATACTATTATAAGTCCTTGTTTATAATAAAAATAATTATTAAAATAAGAGCATTTACTTTTAGAAAAAGGCTAATATTAAATTTAAGTTTTATTAAATTTACCGCTTTATAAAGGAATAGGAATCTAAATTTATAAAATTAAAAAGACATTATTATATACTATTATATTAATAATATAGCACGTAATTAGTAATTATATAAGTAAGAGCCAAATTTTTACTAATTATATAATTTTATTATTATATTATAAATTTTTATTAAAAATTAGGTTACGTAACCTACGCTCGTCCTCGAATAGTATAATTAATATTTTAGTTAAATATATTTACTAACTAAAAAGTTATAGGGACCTAAAAAAGGGACTAAAAAATTATTATATTTAGGTAGTTTTAATTTATTACGTATATAAACTAAGCAGTAACTAAAACTCTTATAAAAATCTCTTTAACTTTCTTTTTAAAACGCTATAATTTACATATTTTTAGGCCTAGTAATTAATTTTATATTAATTTTTAAAAATAGTAACTTTTTGGATTACTCTTTTTCTAATATTACCCCCCTATAGAACTATAGGCCGTATATAGCACGTTTAAAAATGGGAGCGTAGTATATATATATTAATTAAGTAAAGAGTATAGCTATAGTAGCTAGAAACGACTAAGAGAAACTTTAAAGAAGACGTAGTATTTATATATCTTTATACTTAATATATAGTAATATATTATTTATTAGTTTATTATTATAATTTTAAAACGAAATCGTTTTTTTATATATAATAAAGTTACTATTAGTAGCTATCTAATTGGGAAGAAAAGTATTATATATATTATATAATCTAATAACTAGCTCTTAAAGATACTGTACTAAGTCTAATTAGAAAAGATAGCGCTAAAATAGGTATATAATAACCGCTTAATAGTACTTAATAATATTATAGCTTAGTATAGTTTATTATCCTATATAGTATCTTATACTAATATATTTACTATTATAAACTAATACTAAGTAGGTATTTATAAAAGAGGAAATATTAATATATTATAACTATAATACGCGTTACAGTATCTAAAGTACTATTTATTAATAATAATATACTATTATTTTATAATTAAAATACGCGCTCCTAGTATATTAAAAAATAAAATTTTAGTAAAATATATATACTAAACTTACTTTAGCCTATACTATAGAGTATATTAAATACTTTAAGCTTTTAAATTAGTGGGGTGGTATAGTAGGTAAGTGTCTAGAAATATATTAGCTTTATAAAATTTTTTAAATTTTTAACGTTATTTATATATTAGAGGTTTAATTCCTCTCCCTATTATAGTATTCTTTAAATACGCCTACTTTATATAGTAAATTATAGAGTTTTTAAAAATATAAAGCACCGCTAAGGAATTAATATAAAACTATAGGAAGCCGAAATCCCTATACAGAATATATTATATCTAAAGGTATAAGTAAGATTTTAGGCTAAAATTACTATCTAAAGTTAAATAAAATAAAAATCTATTTCCTAAATAGGCTTAGCGTGGCGAACTAGGCCTAATTAGGTAATAGATTAGTAGTTTAGTATAACTATTTAGTAAATAATAACCTAGTTAGGAGAATTAAAGAGCCGGTTCTAGTTTGTTTAGAAAATAAAATACTTTTCTTAATTAGTTAGGTAGCCTTAATTAAAAGGCTTATTAAAAAAAAAAAAAAAAAAAAAAAGGCTTTTAAATTAAACTAAATAAATAAAAAACGTAAAATAATAAGTATATTTAATATAATTAATATATTGCTATTTATCTTTACGGGCGACCTATAGAAATTAATATTTAAATAAAATAATTTTATATTTATAGGTATAGAGTTACTAAAGAGGGCAAAAAAAAAAAAGCTACTTAAATAAGTAAAAAAGTTAAAAATTTACTACTTATAGGCGCTGCTAAGTAAAAAAAAAAATACTAAAATTACTATAGCTATATTACTATATAAAATAGTTAATTAATAAAAGTAAGTTATAAAAAAAAGGCGCTAGTAACTATAACGCTAGTAATAATAATACTAATACTAGTAACTATAGGGTGCTAAAGTATAAAAATAGTATAGTTTTTTAATAAATAAATAAAAGTATTATAGGTAATAGTCTAAGGCGTAGAAGGCATATATAATTTTAATTAAAATAATATAAAATAAAAATTACTAGTATATAGAGGAGAGCTGTAGCTTAATACTATAAAAAATATTTAGAGGTAAGTAAAAAGGAATTTCTAAAAAGAGGATAATAGATAGCTAGTATAAAAGAATATAAATAAATAGTTAAATATATAACTAAATAAAATAAAATATTTTATATTAATTATTTTATTATAACTTTAAAACTTTTAGGTCTCTGTTAAGATCGGTAAATAAAATCGTTAATATATATTTAAATACTAATATATTATAATTATTATTTTTTTATTTATTAATAGAAGTAATATTAACCTAGTATATAATATGTTTTTACTTAATATAGAGGTGGATAAAAATATTATTATTATTATTATAATATATATAAAATTAATTAATTTAATATTTTAAATAAAAAATTATTAATTATTAACATATAAGTTTAAAAATTTTTTAAACTTAGTATATTTAATTTTAGTTTTTATTCTAGACTTACTAAACTAGTTATTAATTAGTATACTAATATTTTCTAATATTTCTTTTTAAGCCGCTATAATTTTTGTTACCTTTAGGCTTAGTAATAAAAAATTATAAAATTTTTTAAAAAAAGGTATATCTTTTTATTTATCTTTCTTTGTGACACTCCTCTGTAAACTATATTTATAGATCCAGCCAGCAGCAAAGTCGTTTAAATACCTATGTATAGCGAGTCAGTAGATAAATGCTTCCATTAATAGCTTTCAGGCACTTTGAGGCTTCCTTTACGGTAGGCCATAGGAGCTATACTGAATCGATAGACGCTACGTACTCCGTCCACACCGAAGGGTGGAACTGGAGGCACCATACCTACACACGAACACTGCAGACGTGGGCTCTTAAACCGTTCCACAATCGTATTTGTTCTAGTTTGCCAAGCAAGTACAAAACAAGCAGCCCAACATCCTACCATCCGATTGTCTCATATAAACAATGCCCCCTTAAATCTCAGCCATAGCTTAACAGGACGATCACGCACCGCGTTTCTACCTTCACAGCCTAAGCACTCAGCTCAAAACCACACACTCTCCATTCGGCACCGCCACCAAATTCACCCCCTCCCTCTCCACCTTCCCCTCCCCACCCTCCTTCTGGTTCTCCAGCCCCCACTCCAGCGTCCTCGGCGTATCGTACGCCCCATACGACAGTAGCCCACTATATCGCAGCGCAGAATTGTGCGTCGGAACCCAGTACTTGGCCCTCGCCTCGCGGTACAGCTGCAGCCCGTACTCGACGCCGAGCGTGTTCTTCCACCCCATCAGCGTCGCTTCTTTCAGGCCGTGCAGAATCGCCAGGGTTTTGACCTCCGGGGTGGCAGCGTGCAGGAACGTGTGGATGCTGGGATTGTCGAGCGGGATGCCGTGGGGCGAGTAGAGGATGGCTTCGTGGGTGCCGGGCGCGTCGGGGCTCGAGAGGATGATGGCCGTCGCGAAGGTGACCCATGTGGGCGACGGCATGCGGAAGATGGTCAGCCAGGAGGGGAGCGGTGCGCCGGGGTGCAGCGACTGCCAGGCGCCGTCGCCGGGGACGAGGTCCTTGTGTGCGAAGACTTTGTTGAAGTAGCCCCATCCGCTGATCCGCTTGGCGGCCTCGGCGGCGGCGATGACGGGGATCGAGGGGTCGAAGGTGCGCAGGGTCGGCTCGTGGAGGTGGTCGACTTCGTCGAGGTTGACGAGGATGGCGTCGATGGGCGACCCGACGGAGGTCGCGCCGTGGTAGGATGTGCCTGTTGCGGCGGCCGCGGCGGTCTCGATTTCTTGGGCTACTTCTTCGACGCCGGCGCCGGACGTCACTTTGGCGGGCGCGGGGAGAGTTATGCCGAAGACCCAGGGAGACATGAAGGATGTGGGGCCGTTCAGCCAGGGATCGTGGACCAGGTGGAAGAAGAGCTTTCCTGATGTCTGTCGCTCAGAAGTAGGGCGAGGGAAAGAATAAAGCCATGAGTTGTCGCCATTGAGAGATGTGAGGATAGGGCGCAATCCTTGGTCGCGATGGCTGTTGAAGTGCGCTTTGAGCGATGCGGCACGGTTGTTGGCCATCGTCGCGGGCAACTGTCTGGTTATTTGTGGTATGGGCGCCGAAGGGGATGCAAAGGGTAGCGATGTGGATTGTACTTCAGAAGGACTTGGCCGATGTCCTCTAGGTCATTCAAAGGTGGTAGGGGGTGAACTGGGTCGGGAAATAGAGAACCAGAATGGTAGGGTCGCGCGCTTACCTACATATATCAACCCACAGAACTCCACAAAACCCGAAGGTGTTACCAGAGCTCTGGTGCCGTTTGTCTTAGCGGGTTGCGAGTGGGCCTCTCTGTACGGATCGGCGCCAATCACCACCAACGTTGAGCATTAGACTACAGGGAACAGTTAATTAATCCCGAGCAGGGATATGAAGCGAAGTCCGGCGTACTCGGACCATTTACCATGTGTAAACGGGGACGCTCATTCGGTTGGAGAAGGATAGAATGAGCAGTGGTACTGTATTGTAGACCGTCGACGTTGACAACCGTGCCACAACGGCGCATTAAATTTACGCGAGCTCACATGCTGCTGTACGACACAAAACAAGTTGTTGCTGTGCCACATCACCGCCAGGGTATACATAGCCTCGACACAGCGTCGCCCCTCCCAGTAGTACCTGTGGATACTGACACGCACATTTCCGTCTCTTTGCTATGCGGGCTTCATACCGTATGTAATGTGAAATTGTACGTATGTGTGCACATTCGGATCCTTGATTTCTCTCCTCGCCAGCGCCAGGATAATCTGTAAATCTTCCGCCCGTCCACCGAGCACCTGGGTGTAGCCCCTCAGCATGTACGCCTCAAAGCCTCCCTCAAGTATCATGACCTGTTCGAGCCGCCCGACGGTCCGTAACCTCTTGCTCCTCGGCCACGCACCCATGGGAAGTTTATACACGACATCTTCCACATTCGTGAAGCCAACAGCGCGCATTTGGTCGGCCCAGCTGCGGGGTGCGTCCAGTGGTGCGCCCATCTTCTCCGCCATTTCAAAGTACAACCGTCCAGACTCCACGTAGCCCGAGTTCGGGGGTATGGTGTTGTCGTCGGAGAGCGCGCCGGGAATGGTGGAGGCCAGCTGGATCCAGCCGCCGGGCTTGAGGTGCGTGTATGCCTGCTGTATGAGGCGAGGCCAGTCGCGCACGGCAGTCATCAGATCCCTCCCGTGCACAAAGTCGAAATGCGCTTCTCGATATGGCCAATCCTCTTCCACGTCATCAATCTCGAATGTGCAGTTGGGCGGTACGAAACTGGGTTGCGTGGGCGCGATGTCGACGCCGATAACCTCCGCATTAGGGAATTTGTCTGCAATATCCATTGCCCATATGCCGGTGCCGGTGCCCAGGTCGAGAATCCGACTTCCGCTGCCCTGCAACCGCTCGTCTGGTATTGGCGCTACGTACAGCTTGTCGTTGAGGAGCAGATTGTACTTGTGGTGCTGCAGGTCCTGGCGGTCCTGTTCCTTTTCATCCATAGGCATGCCATACGCGTGTTTCCCATACGAAGCATATTGCCGTCCTTCGATCTCGACTCCGCGGCGCACTTCGGACAGTATCGAGGAGAGGAACGAGGACGCGTCGGAGCCGTCGTATCTGCGATTGATGTAAGCCGCCCGTCCTCTCGTCCTCTACAGCAGCTGTGCGGGGCGATTGCGCGTACCCTTCGTCGCTAAAGTCACCTTCGGCGTGGTTGTGTGCTTCCAACAGGTGGTCTCCGCTGTTCTCCTGGTCATATTCGCTGGACGAGCCTGCGTCAGCTGAAGCAACCGGGGCGTTGCCCGCATGAGGCTCTGCTTCAGGCGGCGCTGGTGCGTCGTGGCTGGTACTATGAGAGGGTCCGGAGGGGTCTGGTGTAGCATCCCCTGGGCTTGGTGGAGCGGCGGGCTGGCGGGCATCCCAAAACGGCGTAGCATCTTCACGAGGCTGGCTCATGGCGTCGAGACAACAGCCGGACGTTGCAGGCGCTCAATAACAACACAGTCGCACGGGAATGGGAACAACGGCAGCGCACGCGGTGATGACGTAGGCAGGGATTCGTGGGGGGCAAAATGTTTGGGGGCATTGTGCACTGGGGTTTGGAGACGCACCACCGCGCCCACATTCCGGACCCGAGGCGTAGCCCAGCGTTCGAGACCTGTTGAGAGGGGCAGCATCATAACGGAACCCAGCAAGCGAAATGGACTGCCCAGTTTCTTCTCCACCTGGCGTTTTGCTGTCTTCTGCCTGTGTGTATGCCATCCGATTGACCCTGTTCTACCTGCGTGCTGTTCTACAATGGCCGCTAATGCGCTCGCCCTCGTGGAGCGCATATCGAAGCTCGGTGCAGGCCTGCCAAACGGGGAGCAGGGCGCCCGCGAAGGCCTGCTAGAGGCATGCGCGAAGCTCATCGCGGAGCTGAGCCATCCTTCAGAAACAATGCTGCAGTTGCTCTGGGCGCAACCGTCACATCTCTCCGTCATCCGCATGGGCGTCGAGGTCAAGCTCTTCCACGCCATGCAGGACATCGACGCAGCCGGAAAGACCACCCCCGAGATCGCGTCGCTATGCGAGACGAAAGTGGGCGGGAAGGTCGACCCAGTGCTTGTCGGTACGGCACCGGCGAACTGCCCAAGCTGCAGCGGTTGCTAAGAAGCCTCCCAGGACGCATGCTCCGCCATCTCGCGGCCATGCACACTGTCCGCGAAACCGCGCCCGGCACCTTCGCGCCCACCGCGACCTCCAGGGCCTTCGCCGAGCCCTCCTACCAAGACACCATTCTCTACATCATCGACAACTTCCAGCCTGCCCTCCAGAAGATGCCCTCCTTCTTCCAGTCCCACGGCTTCTCCTCGCCCGACTCGCAGACCGACGGGCCGTTCCAGCACGCCTTCGACTGCAAGGGCTACCACTACTTCGAGTACTTCCAAAAGTGCGACCAAGAGATGGGCAGGAGGTTCGCAAGCATGATGGATATGTGGAGCAAGGGGCGGCCGCGGTGGTTCGAGCCCGAATACTATCCCGTCAAGGACCGGTTAATTGAGGGCGCGGAGAAGGGGGGTGCGTTCTTGGTGGATGTGGGAGGCGGAACGGGCCACGATGTTGAGGGCGTCAGCCACGCGTTCGGTACCGAGCTGCCGGGTAAGCTGGTGCTACAGGACCGACCTGAGATCATCGAGCACGCGCAGGTAGGCGACGGCGCCGAGAAGATGGCCCATGATTTCTTGACCGAGCAGCCGGTCAGGGGTGCGTAGATCCTCCTGTTTGGCGCTCCACTATCTTCTACTGACACTGTGAAGGCGCGCGAGCGTACTACCTCCACTCCATCATCCAGGACTGGAGCGACGACGTGAACACGCAGATTTTGGGGTCCATCGTACCCGCCATGAAGAAGGGCTACTCCAAGGTGCTGATTAACGACTATGTGATGCCGAACCAGGGCGCTGCGTGGCCACAGACAGCGCTCGACTGGGAGCTCATGGCTTCGTTGGGAGCAAGACATCGCACCGAAGCGGAGCACCAGAAGTTGTATGAGGGCGCGGGGCTCAAGGTGAACGGCATCTGGCGACACCCGCACAGCTTGGATTCCTTGATTGAACTCGAGCTTGCGTGACGACGGAGGGATTGGACGATGTGTTGAGATATAAGAAACGGCATATAGACACTTGACAGTCTCCATTTGGAAGCGTATACCCTGATGCATCACGCGGTACCAAAAATGGAGGTTCTTTTCGTGAGAATTGATATGTTCTTTAGCTTTCAACCACATGGCACTATCAAGTTAACAACCAATTAAAATAGAGTGAGGCTGCACTGTGAGGTCTTAGAAAGATATAGTATACTCAGCTGCGGGCTCACGCCGCTGTGTAGAATTTTTTGAGTGACGGTATGATTCGTTATCTATAAACGTTGTTAGTTGGTCTAGCAACTGCAAATAGCGACATCGTCGGTTGGGATGGCGGAGGGACTGTGGAAGGAGACACACGAATCACAGAATGAAACTGCCTAATTCGGTAGGTAAAGGCTGCTGTTGATCGTAGTGGGCTTTTGCTATCTGTCTACCGGCTAACTATAAAGGGTTAGCTTCATTCGACCATTGGACCAAACCACACTGAACGTCACGATCTGAGAACACTGCCTTGTTACCATTACCCCGTGGACGTACAAGCATTACCTCAAACTTCTCTATTCAAGGAGACGAGCCGTTACGCAGTACCAAACCCCCCATAATCTCCTTACAGATAGTCCAAACATCCCTCCTAACAGCAGAACCTCATCCCAATTAACACCCCATCACCACCCTAAACCCCTGCACCGGATTAAACGGCGGCACCACACCGATAAAGTCCCAGTAATTGACCTCCGCGCCACCATTAAACGCCATACCCATCTGCCACGTCAACGTCTCATTGCACGTCGTCGCTCCAATCTCCACCAACCCATTGCTCGCATTCCACGCATGCTTCTGCGCTTCCACCGTCCCGTTCACCCGCCCGAACACCGGTACGCTCGCATTGTATCCCGCCACGTACGTATCCCAGAACGCTGGCATCCCCGCTTCCCGCTCGACTTGGTACACATTGAAGATGGGCTCGGCGCCGGCCGTGGTCTGCATGTCTGGTGTGGGGAGCTGGAATCATAGCCGGCACGTGCTGTTCGGCGCGAAAGCGGGGAAGGAGGTGTTCGGGCTGCTGGGCGTGAAGAATTGGACTTGGGAGGCGACCTGGAAGGTGTCGTCGCGTTGGCGGAGGAGCATGAAGAAGTTTTTGTTGTTGTGGAGGGGAGTCTGGTCCCAGGAGGGGTAGCGCGAGTTCATGACGCGGTACTCGGAGGGGTAGAACGTTTGACAGAGCGGCGGGGCGGCGGGCGCAGGCGATGAGTTCGTGGCGTTGCAGGGTGTGGGGTCGGTGGAGTTGGGATAGGGAGGACGGGCTGTTGCGGAGGAGGTGAGGAGAAGGCTGGTAACGATGAGGTTTGCGAGGGTTTGGATGGAGAGCATCGTGGTGGTCTGAAAGCGCTGCGGAGTATTCCGGTCGAAGATGATGCTGAAGTAGGTCGCGAGATACAAGAGGAGGCTATTGAAGATCTAAGAATACACAAGAGCTGTGAAGGTTTAGGTTCTTGAGGTGGATTGTGCGTTGCGTGACGGCGTAAATCGGCCGTCGAGGTATGTGGTGGACATTGAGTCGCTCCTGCTGAGGGACCCCATATCTCGTCCACATGCCTTGTGCTAGCCGAGAAGGAGGTAGGAGCGTTCCCTTATGAGTAACGGCGGATGAGAGCACGCCGCCTCTGGGTTCCATACAGATGTCTATATGAAACTTATACCTAATCATCTACTACACCTCAGCGTGCGCACTGTCAACGCTCTTGAGGGCTGGCATCACCGTCCCCATCATGAATCTTTTTCGCACCCAATCGTATTTTTGGGCAATTATATAAACTGCCACCAAAAATTAGTCGAATCGAAAATATGTTCTAAAAGTAGAGTGGTGGGTCCGGTGAATGGAATGGAAATTGCACGCATCTTGCCGCTATGTTATCAATTAACAATAGGTCCTATTGCACATTGGAGATCATTGACGCCTCTCGTACCGGTATAATAGCCGCCAGCTTCTCGGTTCCCTCTTTTTGCTTCTCCCATTGCCTATTCCTTGGGTGAGTCCCTTGTTTGGACCTAAATAATTATAAAATATACACACGTGTGGACCTGCACATTACGTTTATGATTAATTATATAAGAGGAAAGGAAAATGTTAAAAAAGAAAGAAGAGAGAAGGTTAACTATGGCATATACACGGCTTGAACTAACAGCCAAAAAGAATAGCACTTTTCATAGCCCAGTCTCCGTGCCAGGGACCGCCCTATTAAGACACCTATTTCTAACACCGAACTTTTGTGCCATGCAATCGGTTCATACTGAAATCCTTGAATAATCTAATACATTAATACATTTACCCTTGTGCTTACCTATATCTAGATTTATAGCTATATTCTATGTTGATCTATAATAATACCATCCCTTTCTATTTGGCTATCACTTATTGCATCCTCGTACGCCCATATACTCTTGCGACAATCCATGTGCGGCCCAACAAATACGCGTAGACAGCTCTGTAATTAAGCACCCATAAAATTACACAGCGAAGTACGAGCAAGCAGTCACTCTACTTGAAAACTCGTACGGTCTACATGGATACGCGTTCGCTCATGCACCCACCTTGATAACCGCACGACCTGCTAAACGCCCAGCCACCATATCATCAATGAAACGATTAATATCCTCGAGCCTTCCCCGCGTGATAATCGGCCGCACAAGCCCCCTCGCCGTAAGGTCCAAGCACTCTTCCACATCCTTCAGCGTCCCTGTCACACTCCCCACCACATTCAACTTCCTCAACACCATCATCATCGGCGGCGCGCCCGCAACAATGGTCCCATCCTTCGGCAACCCAACGCACACCATGGTGCCCCCCGGCCGCAGCAAATGCGGCGCCTGCTCGTAGCCTTCCTGCGTCGCCGATATGACGAGTACGCCGTGCGCGCCGTACTTCGTGATGCGCATCACCTCGGCGGGGACGTCCTCGCACGTCGTGAACTCGATGAAGTGCTCGGCGCCGAGGCTAAGGCAGAGCTCGCGCTTTGCGGCGCCGCCGTCGACAGCGATGACGCGCATGCCCATGGCTTTGGCATACTGGACCGCGAGGTGCCCAAGGCCGCCGCCCGCCCCGGCCACGACGACCCACTGGCCGGGCTTTACGCCGCTTCGCTTGCAGCCTGTGTAGGCGGTTACGCCGCCGCAGAGTAAGGGGCCTGCGTCTTCGTCGCTCACGCCCTCGGGTAGACGTGTGGCGTAGTGGGCATCTGTCACGCAGTATTGTTGGAATGTCCCCGCGATGCTGAAGCCAGAGTTGAGTTGTTTGGGGCAGTGGCATTCGTCCTGGGCGTGGGAGTCAGCGAGGATGACGGAGGCGGAGGAAGAGGCGTACTTGGCCGTTTGTGCAGAACTCGCATTTCCGGCACACGGAAGCGATCCATTTGATACCGGCACGGTCGCCCACTTGCCATAGGTCTTGGACTACAATTTGGGACGTCAGTCTTTAGGTTTTTTCCAAGCCTTCTCACTCTCCTATCGTTGAATTACCTACCATTACTTCCAACAGCGACGACCGTTCCGGCGCCTTCGTGGCCTGCAATTCCCTGTGTACACGGCTGCTGCACAAGCCCGGTTGACCGCCACTCATCCAGGATAAGTGACTTGTCGGATGCACACAAGCCGCTGTAGTTTATCTTGACAAGGATCTGATCGGGTGAAGGCTCAGGAACAGGCAGTTCCTTGACTTCGATCTTTGACGTTTCGCCCTCGCCGACTTTCACGGCTGCTTTTTGAGTCTTGGGGATGGACATGGTAGAATCACGACGCCTGCTGTTATGGAAGCAGTCGAAAAGAGGTGTAGATGGTCAACGAGAATTCGCCAATGCTGTAAATGCTGGGGTAAAGGGCCGGTGCAGAGGCAATTATATAGAAAATAAGAGAGACGCAGGCCACAGTGCCTTGTCCCGGGGTCCATCCGAACATATGAATCTAGGCCACGCATACCATAGACCACGCCCATATGCCCGATACTCTCATCTGTAACTCCACTATCTCGTCTGTGCACCTGGTCCCTGCGCTACTGTCTTCCAAAAATGGCCTCGGTACACGCACCGGAAGTGTCTCTCGGGACGTTTATGCTTTTAAAAGAGCGCCCTTGAGCTCGCTTGCTCTAGTGACGAGTGGGGTACGAGGTGAGTAATGACCCAAGAGGTGATGGTACGGCGTTAGTCTGACACGAAGTGGAAGGATGTGCGTGTCGGAACGACGCTAGCCTCCGCCTTCTGGGGACTGGAAGCAGCTCGCCCCTGCGGATCGGTGGACCGTGATGACCTCGGCAGCGGGGGTGGTGTTTCTAATTTTGATAGCTTCCCAGTTTCGATGACGCTACGAGTGTAGACATCGCTTCTTCAATGCGCAGTGATTGGTTGGTTGGTTTAGCACTTCGATGGCTGGGAGTTCGGTGGGATCATTTCGACATGATTCATTATTTTGAACATAATCGTCTGCGGATGAGGAGTTGAACCTCAGCCCTTTACATCTGCAAGGGCATATCATAATACACATCCAGCCTTCTTTCAAGCATATGCCGAAGACTGGAAGCCCAACCACTCTGAACAACGCCTCGCTATAACAAAGGTTACACACTCGCTCGCTCTACCAAGCGGTGATGTCTTCTACTTCGGCCTCGCCAAACGTGCTAGTCTTGGTGGCATTCATGCCGGTTTCAGCCAGGCCGGCGCTGTCGATATTCGGAGCACGGCTCATGATCTCAGGGAGGACTTCGTTGAGAAAACCCCGTAAGTGACGGTTGACTTGCTCGAACTCTAAGAGGAAGGCGTCGTGGCCGTCTGGCGAATCGATCGTCTTGAGCTTCGCGTTGGGTATGTGAGCAGCTAGCTCCTGTTGCTCCGCAAAAGTGAAAAGACCATCGGACTGGATACCTAGCACAAGCGTCGGCTGTTCTATCAGCGACAAAGCGTGCTGCAATGCTACTACTGGGTCCAGAGTCTCAGGACTATGGCCTTCGGGGTAGCGGTGTCGCGAAACATCATGAGTATCCAACTTCCGCGTGATGGCAATGTAACAGTTGGCATCGAACCGCTTGATGAACTTCTCGCCTTGGTATCGCAAGTACGACTGAGCGGAGAAATAGTGAGGCGTGCGACTTTTTTTAAGCTGTGACAACGAACCACTCTTTCCATTCGTTTGGGCTTGTGGTAGTGGCGAAGGAGGGTTTGATGCATCCTTGAACTCAAGATCGGCTTGCGCTGCAGCTGAACTGGTCAGAGCGGTGCTGCTGTTGGTTCGGGAGGGACGGGGCGACCTGGCATTCTTGTGACCATGATTGTGAATTGCCCAGTGCTCGTGCGAAGGAGTCGTCGGACGGGGCACCACGTTGATGCTCTGCTTCTTGGATAAGTCTGGAGTGTTCCGACCAAACCGGGACTCGAACGAATCACGGCTCCTGTACGTCAGGAGAGCTGACATGCGTGCAGCCCCTAGGCCAGTGGATGGCGGATCTTCGTAGGTGTAGTACCCGTCTTCGTACTTTGGATCGCTGTAGATGCTCTGCCGTTGTGCCTCGCCCCAGCTGATCCCCCACGCACTGTATCGCGCCGACGTTGCGATAGGGATAATGCTCTTCACGTAATCGGTCCCAAAGTAGGCAAACTCCAGCACAAGCATGCCTCCCATGGAGCCTCCGATGACTGCGGCTATTTGGCGAACACCGAGATCGTCTAGAAGCAGTTTGAAGACACTGCGCTTGTCAGCACTGCACACATGTTGACGCTCGTTTGCGGCCAAACCCACTTCACATCATCCTTCACAGTTGTCAAAGGAAACTCAGGCCCGTATTGGCCCAGTGCTGGGTCGCCGTCTTTCGCGGTAACTGGGCTGGCGCTCCCGTACGGGCTGCCGAGACTGTTGATGCACACGACAAAGAAACGCGAGATGTCGAAAGCTTTGCCAGGCCCTCCAAGCATCGGACCCCACCAGTCGCCAACATCAGCGCTTCCCGTCAAGGCATGGCATATCACCATGGCGTTGTCGCCGGTGGACGAAAGAGTGCCGTATGTCTTGTACGCGACGGGTACATTGTGGAGGACAACGCCGGATTCGAGGGTGACTTCTGGGATGACGGCAATGGTCTGGTCGGGAATAAGGCGCGCGAACGGGTTCTCTGGCTGTTCGATGACTCGTCCTAGCGGCACACGGCATTAGTTTAGTTCATGTTTGTTGTTGCATGGGATTGCGGGTGTCGTACGGTACTTGTGCGTGCCATTGGCAGCGCCACCGCCCGCCTGAGAAGCGCTCATAGTCCGCGGTGTCAAGTAAGAGGCAGGTCGGAGCAATATTCTTTGCCTAGGGCGCTGTGGGGACGATGAATCATTTTGCGGGGAGTCATTGCCCTTCAGAAGCAGACTCCACGCCAGTGAAGTGATTGGCCTTGGCGCATGACGCGATCCCCGCTATGCTACTATGGGTGCATCGCTCTCTCCTAGCCTCTGCTCCACATACGTCCAAACTCGATGGGATCGCAAATCTCAATACCGAGCCAAACAAGGAGTGTGGCCATGACCACCATGCGGCTAGCTGCTGTGCACCCTTCCCCATAATATCTTGCATGAATAGGTCGACGGGGAACAGCGGTCCATGTTGCGTTGCTTATACGTGACACTCATTCCGCGTTATCGTACAACGCGTTAAAACTGCAAACATCACACAAGATGCGCCCAGTTTGTTTGCAGTCGGTTTCAAGATGACATCTTCATATGTCCCATACTCACCTTTGAGCGAAATTTTCTTTCCAAGAAAACACACACAGGCATGACGCCTCCCTAAGAACTTCGAGTCATCTTCACCGGATCACATCTATACAATGCTTTTACCTCGTCCTTATTTCCATCAGATCCATGTACGACCATTGAGACGTTCCACACGATTGCTCGCTAGCTACGGCAAACATCTATTTCAAACCGCTATCCAGCCTTGGAGGTCACGATAACATCAAATTGCTAGTCGCAAACTGAAGCTGACGGCGGCAGTCCCCAACCAAACCTCCAAGCAAGCATTTCTGTTGGCAGTGGTGAGCATCATGTGGCCACGATGGATATATGGACAAAATTGTAGCCGGGAACGACCGTTTCTCATCATGTTTACCCACATTGAATACTAGAACCGACGCAATGGCCAGTACTGGAGGATTGAGTGTGCAACTTGACGCCGCTTCTACAATTTGGGTAGCATAGCCAAGGTCCCTCGTGAAACCGCACGCTAACAATTCGGAAGCATCAGGATTGCACTGAGAAGACGCAAGAGCTCCAGAGCTATGGGCAGTTCCGATCTGCTATGTCTCAAACACTGATACAAATAACTCCGCCTCTTGAATTCAGAGATTATCCAGGCTACAGATTTTACAAGGAGCCTGTGCCCAAGTTTGAGGAGGAGGACGCACACGACACTGGTGACTCCAGGTCCAACTGTTTCGATTGCGATTTCGAAAACGCTGGATTGGAAGGCGCAGAACAATTTGGCCACGAATTTGAGTCCGACTACGGGTTTGACGTTCCGTCACCACTACTCTCAAGTATGAAAGAATGTGGATCGCTTAGCAATGAGCCCTTGCGCGAGTTAGAATCGACCCAGCCCTCGTCCTATCACACGGAGGAAGCCCGCACATACGAGGTGATAAAGGGAGAACCAATTCAGAGCAACATCACAGAATTACAAAACCTACATCGATTCCCTTCGAATTATGTAAAGAAGACACCATCTGAGCCAAGCTTCTCCCACAGCCGTCGCCGCCGCAGCACCAAGGCCAAACTACACCATCTCCGCGACCGCGCGTCCCGCAGCCACTCCCTTCCTATCCCCGAAAACACCGCGGTAACAGCGGCTTGGCTCCCAGCATTCCGCTCCCAGGGACTTGGACCGAAGCGTAAGCACTACGCATTCGTGCAAGAGCAGGAACTCCAGTGGCTCTTCGAGGATCGCGTGGGGACGCCGCACCTAAGCGAGCTGCAGCCTGGTGATCAGGTGAACGCCCAGCTCAATGTGGACGAGCTTACTGTGGGGGGTGAGGTTGCAGCTTTGAGCATCGGGAATCAGGTCACGCAACTACCTTCCCATTTCGAAGTCACGGATATTCCGGACGAGCAAATCAAGTTGTGCTGACTAGATGGGTGTGTGATAAGTTGGTACTTGCGTGAGGGATTTCTGGGAGAGCTGGTAGGTTGGGTAATAGGATGCTGTACGTGTGAGTTTACTGTGACGTGGGGCTCGTTTCAGTTCCGCAGCTTTGCATCAGCTATGATAGAGGTTTATAAAGTTGTGTTAACCATTACGCCTACCACCTCCCGACTTCTTGCTAGGAAAAGGAACACGCGTCGTTTCGTCGAATATATATTCCTTTTTCCCCGTCCGTCGATCATCCCAGGGTTCCCCACACTTCGACAAGGCAACCCCACGTACGGGGCCCGACCAGCGTGTATCAGTGGTACGTGTTCAACGCACACAGTTCCGGCGCCGCCCATCACGAACGCCTCATTCATCTAGTGTCGCGTGACCCTCTCACGCACAGCACCTATCGCACGCAAGCAACACCCATCTACGTACGCCTCACTAAAATGTATTAGTCGTGCCGTGTCTGCGCATCACTGTCGCGTGCTGCGGATGGCCAAGTCAGATCACGACCTAGCCTTGCGCGAGCAATAAGCTATAGGCTCTCCCGCACGTCAACCGCGGTTTCCGGTCTTCTCACTACGGAAAGGCCCCACGCGACCATGGTCTTGGAATCCATGTATGTGAACCGCGGATCTTCACGCAGAAAAATGAATTACAAGGACGCATAAATACAGCCTGCCACTTGATCTCTGGGAGTCCGTCTGCGACAAGGCTGCGAAGAAGGAATACACTGCTGCCTACGAAGCCGCCAACACAAACACCAAGTTCTCCAAACATACGCACGACAACCACTACACAACCGCATACAGCGACTAGCTGTTTCGTGCTCACCATGACCCAAGTCTGCTCCGCCACCGCCTACGAGCACGTCACCCGCATCTTGTACCTCCTACACCCCTGCCCGCCTTCCTTCCCCATAGACATCGGCTCCTACGACTACCTCTGGCGCATCAAAGACCAGTGGCTGGGCGCCCGCTTCACGCAGTGCTACAAGGGGCCCGAGTTCTTCGCGCTGGGTCCCGCGGAGCAGAGGCGCAGAGTAGAGTTGTATCAGAAGCGGCGGGCGGACGAGTTTTGGTATCTGATGAGGGCGTATGGGAGGGAGATTCGGTGGAACGTGAGGCGGTGGTTGGGGCTGTGGCCGCCGTACTAGGGAGGCGCGAGTGGAGGGGAAGATCGAATACGGTGGGGAGAGGGTGGATGATAAGATTGTGTGCATTTCTGCGTTGGGTATAGTGTTCTGGATGATACTAATTATAACCTCCTGCGTCGTACGCCGGCCCTTAAATATTAAATATTATTTTACTACCTCTATAAGATTATTATTCTTAATTTAGTAGATAAAGAGTTAAGTTAAAAAAAAATATTATTAAAAGTAAAAGTATTATATTATTATAATAAAGGTATATATATACTTCTCCTTTTTTGAAACCCCTTTTGGTCGCCCCGAGCCACTACAGCCACACTATTTGTTCGATTAGTATACAAATATATATTATTATAAAGAAAAAATTTAATTTTTTATTTAATAGTAGATTGCTACTATACGTAGGCTATTAATTAAAGTTATACTTATTATATAGGTATTTTAATTAAAAAGGTTATATAGATAGTTAAGCTTTTTAATAATAAAATACTAAAAGTAGTCTTTAATATTATAGGTTATAGTAAAAGGAAAGTTATTAGTATTAGTATTAGTATAAATATAAAAATAAGTATAAAAATAAAAAAAATAGTCTTTAAATAGATATAAATTTAATATATATATTATTATCTATTATAGTAAATCTTATAGAGTAATAAAAAAAAATTAAAATTTTTATTTTTAGCTATTTTAATTATATAGTATTATTTTATAGTACGTTAGAAAGAATTACGTATTTTACTACTATTAAAGCTTCGGGCCAGCAATTTGTGCCGGGTGCGGGTTTTCCGTGTGGGATTTGGCATGGGCCTTTTGTGTTTGGATGGGGCAGGGATTCGTATGTTTGTGGGTTTTCGTCTTGTGATGTTGGACTTTAATGCTTGGGATGACTTTGGACGATGTTGGGCGTCCCGCAAGCCATGATGATTGCGAAGCAGGAACATATTCTCGAGAAGACACATTGTTGTGATTATCAAGACTTGAACAAATCTATTATGGACCTATCAGTCCTACATCAACTCGCTTTTCCCAGTTGCGATGCTTTCCGCGTCTTTCTTGGGCTGCCTTATTTGTTCCAAAGTTGGCCATAGAGAAAGTCTTCAGGCGGCGCAATTGCGCTGCTTTGCCAGCCACGCCACGCGCACCAGCAGCCAATTTCTTCAATCCAGCCGCAGATTCAGCTTCCCTCTCATCGCTAAAGTAACGGCCTCCGCTTCCTAGCTGAAGCTGGACATCCGCTTGCTCGTTCCCAGGCTGCCAATGCCGTATATCTCCATTTCGCGCAGTTAGGGATCGCTTTGAAGCGCGCCTTTCCCCTATTTCCCACCTGTCTTTTAGTGTGAATGCGAGAGGTACATTTACCCGCCTCCAAACGCATTCAATACCTCGTTGGACAACATGTTATGGCTGACATGTTGGACCAGCTTTCCATTCCATGCCTCTGGCTCGAGGAATATGCTGTGGACATAGACAAGGGCAGAGTGGAGGTAGGATATGCGCGAGACGCTTTGTTCGCGAGAAACGCCAGCACGTGGCGGTCCGTCTACAGTACGTAACGCCCAGATAGAAAGGAGATACATATATGTATTAAGGTCCGCTATTACATTACTATCCTAGGGTAACACTAAAGGTTAAGATGATACAGTATCGATCCGTCTTTACTGATTTGTACCTCTACACATAGATAAACTACTTTAAGCATATAGTTCTTCGTCACAATTCTCTTATATAGCCTTATATCCATCTAGATAGGAATCTACTTTCTTAATTACATATTCTACACTTCTCTACTATAACGATTACTTCAGTCTTATAGTGTTATATCTCGTAAGGATAGCTATCTTAAGCTCAGAAGAAAACAATAAATTACAAAACTAAGAGGGATATGCAGAAAACTCGAAACAACCGAAAAAATAAAAAAAAAATTAAGGATCACTCCCGAAGCCCTTCAATCCAGCTCCCTCCTAAAGGGCCGCACCGTAGCACGTCTGCATAACAGTGCCAAATCTCGGAGGCTCGCAAGCGATTCGTGTACTGAATCCGAATAAGTAAATATATATGCCATAGGTACGTAGGTAAAAATCATCGTGGGGTAAGGCACCTGGGAGTAGCGAAGAGCGAGCCTTGGTATCACGCGATGTAAGGGTTGATTGAGCAGAAAGGTGAGTCGTTTGCATGTGGAGGCGGCTACTTCTCCCTCGTACCTCACACCTGGGCTGCTCGCAGCTCCCCGCTGTTTGCGTACCTCGACTGAAAGTATCTTCGCTAATTCCTGGCTATCTGAACATTAAACTTGGTGACCGTGTCTGCAGAGCCAGCCGACATCGAAACTGACAGTGAGCTAGAGGGAGCGGTCTGATGCCGGAGTCTCAGCTGGCAAGGTTGTTATTGGGTAGGAAAACTTGTAGCGGCGGCGCCGGAAACCAACAGGGCAGAAAGCATCAAGGGGTTGATAGAGAAAGAATGGCAGCCCGCCAGAACACACAATCCGGATAACCCGGTGTTTTACCACGCCTTCTATCTAGCCATGAAGTGCGTCGAATCATTCATTTGTCAGTCTATCTTATCTTCATGCAGTCGTTCCTGCAAGTACTTTTTACAGCCAAGCTGCGAACCACAAGACCGCTTGGAAATATGCGGCCTCCTTCGCATACTTCTGTTGCGCCACCGTAACATTAGGGCGAACTGCAAACCCATGCGGGGCTCCCGAGTAGAGATTCGTCTGATACGTTGCCTTCTTCGCGGTGAGGATCGCCTCCGCGTCGTACCGTCCTGTAACATTGAAAGCATTATCCAGCTCTCCCGCTGCGCCATCGTCAGCATCTTATCGATCCCTACTACTGGCTATACTGGAATTGACGCACCAGCAATGCTAATCGGCCCATCAATGCCCTGGATCTCGGCCGCCTCAAGCAGGCTCGGATGCGCAATGAAACCTACATCGATGCCCTTGCCTGCGGCCAGGAAGCGCGGTACGTACTTTCCGCCGAAGCAGTAGCCTACGCCGCCGATCTTGCTGATGTTGAGGTCTTTGTGGATGTAATCGATTGTCAGGCCAAGGATGCGATCGATTTCTTCCACTGGGTGCCGGAGTCGCCATTCTGTGAGGTTGAGAGCGGGGCCTTCGCGGCGCGCGGCCGGGATGGCGTCGCCGTTGAAGAGGTCCGGGGCGATGACGGTGTAGTTTGCGCGGGCGAAGGAGTCGGCGAGGCTGGTGGAATGTTAGAGCGTGCACTGTCACGTGAAGTGTGGAAAAATGCTGTCAACAGCCATGGCGCAGTTCACGAAAGTAGATGGTAAGCTCCGATCGAAGCTACCATCGGGGCCTTACAGCTTGTTCTCCAACAGCGGAACGCCGTAGATGTCAGTGACGAAGAGGATGGCCTTTTCCCCGGGTGTGCCGTTGTGGTACGAGTGGTACGTATTGACTGCGTTCCGAATCAATGAGATTCACAACATTGGGTCCAACCACGGACCGCCGCTGACGTTCTTGAAGAAGCCTGCCGGCTCGCTGTCATGGCTCACATAGGCGTTGGAAAGCGCATTGGAAGACGCAAAAACGGACGAGAGCCCTGCCAATCCCAATGCGACGGTCTGCAACAAGGTCGAAACCATGTTGAAGTGGAAACTTGACTTGGAATGTATCGAAGGCCGCGGAATCCCTCGAAAAAGTCCCTACATTTTATACATGGCAAGAATAGAGAGCAAGAAAGGAAGCCGCATATCACTCCCGTGTTCCAAATTGATTACGCGTGCCCAGTGATTGGCGGTGCCGAGGGCTGCGAGGTCCCTGTTGGAAGAGCAGTTGGGAGACCATCATAAAAGACGTGGAAGATGAAAGACTGTCGTCGAAGGGAAATGGATTCTTCCGTACATTGTGTCTATTTTGGGTGCATTTCTCAGGTGCATGTCATGTTGGAGGATGTCTCCGTGATTGCTCCGCCGTGCGCGAGAGCGGCTGAGGAAAGAATCAACGCTCCCCCCTTTTGCACAGACACTGAACGTATTGTATCTGTATTGTAGTCATTGTTTACAAGATGTCAGAACATGGGGCCACACAAGGTGCATGTCTGGAGGAACGATGCAGAAAGCCCAAGGCAATGACGGAGGGTCCAAGCTCACTCACCCCACGAAAACAAGCTCCCGAGCGTAGCTTGCTGCGTATCGGCTCAACAAGCACAAAGCACCCGTCCGCCCCTCGACTCTCTTGCCGACCTCATTCTTCGCGGCCCTCTGGCCATTTTTAGCCCTGCACTATTCGTTATCGCTCGCGATCCGCTTCACCATGGCAGACGCGTCAGAGACAGCCCCGCGCGCCGACCCCGCTGCGGGCGAGCCGCAGGATGCGGAGAAGAAAGGCAAGCCGCGCGACAGCAAGGGCTGGGACGGCAAGCTGCGCGTCGACAAGAGCGTGCTCGTGAACGGGCGGGACCAGGACGCCGCTGAAAGCGAGGCTGATGTGTCTGAAGACGAGGGCCCGCCGACCGAGCAGCTGCCGGCCGACGAGGACCTGCTGGAAGACTACTCCGAGGACGAGGAGGACATCCAGCTGGTGCATATGAGGATCTCGAGCATGGCGGCGCTGCGGCTGGAGCGCTTCAAGAAGCTCAAGGTACCGTGGTTGTGGACCTCGCAGAGTGGCAGCAGCTGACTGGACATGCGCAGCGCCTCGGCCTCCGCCAGAATCAGATCACCGATGTCGAGATACCCGACGATATCGCGCCCAATCTCGAAGACCTCGATCTCTACGACAACCTCATCTCACACGTCAGAGGCTTCGAGGCCTGCTCCGAGCTCGTGCTGCTGGACCTGTCCTTCAACAAGATCAAGCACATCAAGCGGATCAACCACCTCACCAAGCTCACGGACCTGTTCTTCGTGCAGAATAAGATCACCACAATCGAGGGTCTGGAGGGCCTGACCAACTTGCGCCAGGTCGAGCTGGGCGCCAACAGGATACGGGTGGGTAAACAAAGGTTCCGTCGCCGTGGCTCGCGCTGACCGCTTGGCAGGAAATACAGAACCTCGAGACCCTCACTGGCCTGGAGCAGCTATGGCTGGGCAAAAACAAAATCACCGAGCTCAAAGGTCTCGATACGCTCACGAATCTCAAGATCCTTTCCATCCAGTCAAACCGCCTGACGTCGCTTGCCGGACTGTCCAAGCTCAAGAACCTTGAAGAACTCTACGTCTCCCATAATGCCATCCGTGAGATAGCCGACTCCGATCTTCAAGAGAACACCAACCTACGCGTCGTCGACATCAGCTCCAATCCCATCCAACACCTGACAGGTCTCAAGACCATCGAGCACCTGCAGGAGTTCTGGGCGAGCAATTGCCAACTGAGCGACTTCAACGAGGTTGAGGGACAGCTGAGAGACAAGCAAGAGCTGGAAACAGTGTATTTCGAAGGCAACCCCCTGCAGATGTCGCAGCCGGTGCTCTACCGTAACAAGGTGCGGCTAGCGTTGCCGCAAGTCCGACAGATCGATGCCAGTACGTTCACCACCAAACATTTTGAGTATCCAGTGATTCCCCAGGATCAAGTAAGCAATTTTACTTTTCTCTGTGCTAACTGTGTCGCAGCGTACGTACAACCGCCCGGACAATAGGAGATACGGACGGAGATTGATCTTGTCTACGCGTTATGCCGCATGCGGAGCAAATATCGACACCATAGATGGCCACGCCTCTGCCATCTTGGCCATGGGCATGGGCTCTGCCGGGAATATGAGACACTCAAGGGGAAGGAGCTGGCTCGCGCTTGGAACGGGTTTGACGGAGAAGGCTATTCTTCTTGGACTACGGCCCCATCATGAATATCCTCTTTGGGCGTCCGGCTGCCATCCGACGCAAGCACACTACCACCTACGCTGCCCTAGAGATGGGCTTTCATGTAAATCCCGAACAGGGCGTCCGGCCTCCACTTGGCACGCTCTGTCAGGCTCCTTCGAAGAAGGAGCAAAGAGAACATAAGGAGATGGAGTGCTCTTGGAACTAGCTGATGATGGATGCGGATTCCTGTGGTGGGAAGGACGCTGCTCTCTGTCCCCGAGGTGAGTGTGGCGAGGGCTACCGACATATACTTGGTGAGGGATACCAAGGCATGTGAGCGCATCGCTACCCGCACAGGCCCGGAATATTCATATCAAGAGCATTAATGATAATCCTTCCACCGCTGGGACGCTAGTGCAGTACAAAATACAAGTTCCAGCTCTCGTTCTAAGAGCTTGGCAATGCGACCGTAGACATTGCTATTCTGAACCCAAGGAAAGTTGGCGCGCGTATAATGTTTTCTTGCGTGGCTGTAGTGACACGCTTACTTATCCAACGAGGCATTTAGTTGTTTGGAGGAAGGTCTGGGACTCAGAACTCTAGCCTAGAGCCGGCTCTTAGCCGGATTTCGCAGACCGGCATATAAGGCCCTCAATCGGCCGGCTGTTAGGAATGTCTCTTTTTAATCGCGGGACAGGAAGATGCCGAGAAGGGTAGTTTGGGGGCAGGGGGCGGGGGGTGACGGGTAGGAAGGCGCGATGGAGGTGGGCACCTTGGGCCGGGCGGATGTCGGGACGGCCTAGGCCTGGAAGGAAAGGGACTTGGGTCTGTGAGAGAGGCTATCGTCGTTGAGTCTTAGGCAGGTTTTTGGGGCAAGGCTTGCTTTTGCCGTCGAAGGAATTGCAGTGCTTCCATGGTTGTTGTGGTCTTTGTGTCAGCGTGTTGGGAGGATGTCCAGATGGGAGAAGGTGGGTAGGGTGATAGGCGAGTTTGGCGGGAGAACGTATCGAGAGGGCGGAATTGGAGGGGGCTTCGATATTCGGAATTGCGTGGTTGCTTTCATGGGTCCTGCGAGAGGGGCTGTTAGTTTGCAGAGAGCAGGCGGCCGAAGAGAATGTTGAGTCACCTAATCCTGCGCGACCTGGACTTTCTAAAGCTTATTTCTATAAGGAAACGTTCCACGAATGTTGCCGCTATGATCTAGAAGTGTGGCTGCAAGCCAGACGGACGGGTGTTCAACCCAGTTTTGGGTCCGCAACGCTCAACGCGTTCGCTAACAGTGTTCTAGCCCCATTTCTTGCGATTTTGATGTTCGTCCTCGACGTTTTTGGCAGAACCGTGGTTATGCCTCTTTCTTAGACGGACGGATGGATCTCAGATTTCTCAACGGAATCTCGCAAGGCCGCGAAATCTGTGAGAAGAATGAGCGAGCCGCATACCGGACATGGAACAGTGATTATAGCTATACCTTTCCACCAAGACCAATACCAACAACCAGCAGCGCGGGACGGAAGTGCGGAAGTCGCCTCGCCCAATTTTAATTTCCCTAGTGGAAGGCGTTGCTCGCGTAACTCTAATTCTGCCGTGGCGGCTGACGTAGGAACAGACGGGCTTGGACCTATGAAGGAGATCCATTTTTATCGATTCTCGAGCCACAGTGGATAGACCGCCGGAGCGAACTCCGTCGTAGATCATACCCACTTTAGGACGACGACCGCCGCGTAGCCACATTTATGGTATATCTTTAGGGTGTCGATTAATTTTCTGTCGTTCTATAGTGTCGGCCAAGTATAAGGCTTAGTTAGGCATAACAGCTATCCCTTGTTAGTCTCTAGAATGCTAAGAGGAAAGCAGCGGACGCCCCGAACGTAGCGAAACTCTGTTACTTTATAGCCACTCCTACGGAACTACCAAAGTCCACTCAGTCTACTAAGTGTGCTGCCGTTCTCGTGCAATACGCTGAACCCTGATCAATCGTCACAACCGAAGCTTTGCATGGTACTACTGTGAATGCGAGATCAAGCCGGTTACATATGATGCAGCTTAGATACTTAACCTTTGGAAGCAATCGTTACTGCCATTGGACCATTACTGCTTTCGAGCCATCGATAACTGTGGCCGGAGGGCGTCTCCAACTGGGCACACATTACTGCCAGCATTTTTTAATGACCAGTCTCTTGCGACCATTTTGCTCGGCAATTGAGCAGTCTTTACCCTGCAAAAGTGATAATCAGTGTATAGTTGTTAAGGGAACTGCAATTCAAACAACATGCCAAAGCGCAGGATGCCGCTCATGCTGCACAACCGGATTGCCTCTCATCCCAAAAACTAAGGATGTGGCTAATTAGTACATGCTGAGAGCGCGGAGCTGAAGAGGACCGAACACCTGCACGCCCCTGCTTGAAACACGCGATCCCCCGCCTCAGCCGTTGCTGCTCAACACTGACTAGTGGTTTAGCGGGGACGATCCCCGATGGCCTATAGCAGCGGAGTGTAGCTGTTACAGAACAAACTCTCGCTTCATTCCCAATTCGCAACACATACGAAGCGAAAGCATATCTGCACGCTGCGATGAGAGTCTTTTCCGTTGACTACTCTCCTCCAACAGGCAAATCTAGGAAGCAGAACGCGCCCCATAAAAGTTTCTACAAGCTACCTGGGCATGGCTTGACCCGCTAAGTCTACTAAGTGAGGGTGGAGTCGTCTATAAGAACCCAGGCCTGCAACTCGAGGCTCCATAATTCTCTCCAGCACAGCTTGACTCCTAATTCTTGAGTATTTACCGTTTTCATAGTAACTGTCTCCATGATGGAGTCAACTGCGAGAGGAAAGGCGCAGCAAGACGCTTTCACGGCCGTAGCGACCAGCTTCACTATCCTGTCCAGTATGTCACTTGGTACATTGCCGACTCCGGGAATGCTACTAACACACTCAGTTCTCATCGTTGGTCTTCGCACCTATGTTCGTACACGAATTGTTCGGAATTTCGGCAAAGATGATGCTTGCATGATTGCTGCTTTGGTACGTCACTGCTCATTCGTCTTTCGAGCAGGAAGGAATAACAGTCAAGGTCTTCACAATCGGGTATCTGGTCGCTCTCTGGGTCGCGCGTACGAACGGCCTGGGTTACAGCGGCAGGGTCTTGCAGCTATACCAGATGCGGAACATAACCCAGATCACACTGGCGGTTGAAATCATCTACTATATTCTGGTTGCCTGCGTCAAGGTCTCCATCTGCTTCTGTTACCTGCGTATAGGTACTTTTCCATTTCCAATTTCCGACATTGATACTGACGAAGGTGGCAGCTGTGGAAAAACGGTTTGTTCTGCTGTGCAAAGGAACTATTTACTTTCTCACACTCTTCTGTGTGACATGTGTCGTCGTCTGCTTGACGCAGTGTATCCCCCTCCACGAGATGTGGAACTTCACAGGCGTACCGCAGGGATCATGCATCAATACCACGGCCCTGTTCTACAGCAAGTCAAGCTTACACGTTCCCTGTGGATCTTGCTGACCATGTAAAGCGACAAGCTCACTAAACATCATCACGGATATCTGGATCATCGCTCTGCCCGTAAACACACTCCTCAAAATCCAACGACCCAATCGTGAAAAGTTCGGTCTCATCGTGGTCTTCGGTCTCGGTGTCTTCTCCGCAATTGCCTCCATCGTCCGCCTGCACTCCATCCGCATCTTCACCGAGTCCGCCGATCGCTTCTACGATGGCGTCCCCATAAACATCTGGAGCATGGTCGAAGTCAACATCGGTATCTGGTGCGCATCCATCCCCGCACTCAAAGCCTTCCTTATCCGCCGCCGCGCTACCGGCACAGCCTCGCGCTCGGCCGGTGCATACAAGTACCACAGCAGGGATCGAAGCGGGGCCAAAGATTCAGGCAATTCCGTGAGCGAGGAAGCGCAGACTATGGAGAGTTTCGATATGTTTACGGTGAAGGAGATGGATCCGCAACAAGTCAGGAAGGCGACAGGGGGTGACAGCGAGTGGAGCGATGAAGACCGGATCATTTCCCCCGTGGCTTGCATCACCTCGTCGAAGGTTCCTGTTTGACGAGGATATGATGAGTGCGGGGGTCTCCCGTCGGATGGTACCGAACCGGATTCCGCGGCATGCTTTCCTTGCGGAGATTCTGTGCTTGCTCATCGCAATGCCTCACTTGGTCGAAATGCTGCGGCCAAGCCGGGTCTTCTGGTTTTCCTGCGAGTGCATTGGACGGAGGGACACAAGTGTCTCTGTTCTGGCTAATGTCTCTCTGCAAATGGGATATCATACCGCGAAAAGTTGTCCTTGTGGGAGGCAACCTGGTATTTCTACAGCTATTATGCCCTTCCCACAATCTAATAATGATGCCTCAATGTTTAAAGATCCCCCCGTTCTTCTTTACTTTCATGTTGCAAGAATCTGTCACTTCGTTCCACTTTTAAGCAGTTACGTATACCGCCTTTGCTAGTTCCTCTAGGCTTTATCTGGAACCGAAACTACCAGCGCCCTTAACTACCTTAACTAATATTATAACCTACCTACGTCTTTAAAATACCTATAATTTAAAATTCTAATTAATTTTTAACTACTTTATAAACCTATTATATTAGATTTTTATATTTATAATATTTTATTTTATTTTTTTAGCTAATACTATCCTATAGGCTCTTTTTATAGATTTTTTTTAAAAAAATAAAATTACCTTACCTATTATTTTTAATTTTTTTTTTAATTATTACTATAGCTATTTATAGGCTAAAATTAGTAATTTAAAAAATTTTTTTATATATATATACTATGTATTTTTTTACTATTATATATCTTCTCTATTACTAGTTATTCTTATTTATAATTTTAGCTTTCCTTTTAAAATCTATATTAAAGTGTAGAAGTTTCTATACGATTACTAGGATCTAGCGCACGACTTGTCGGGTAATATTCGTTGCGAGATCAAAATCTACCGCTTAGAGCACGACTCTGCACGTCCACATTAATATATCGGGGTATTTCCCCTTGCAAAGGCGGGTTTCGGAGATGCGGATCTCAATGCTCCGCGTACTCGCATATGTCCAACAGTACAGGGTGCAGGGGGGGAAGTGCGAAGTGCAGCCCTGGAGATGCGGGATGCATGTGATGTCACGTTCCAGCGCCAGATCGGTGTGAAAACAGTAGTTATGTATGCGAGAATCAACTTCTGACGACGAAAAAATTTGTTGAAGAGTCGCAAATGAGAGCAAGACGGAGCGGCGGCGTCGGTTAGAGATGGCACGTGAACGCTAATGCGCCACAAGTGGCTAGTATGTGGCGCGAGCTCAAACTCCTCCCGGATCCGACTCCATTCAATCCAATCCATCTCCAAGCCATTAGAAAATGCGATGCGAAAGGTAGTAGTAACTGGTCTAGGGCTTGTCACGCCCTTGGGTCTCGGTTAGTTGTCCCTATTCCCTCGCTTCCATTCTTTCACCAATTAATTGCCCAAAGGCGTGCGTCGGACATGGTCACGGCTTTTAGATGGCTACTGTGGCATTGTGTCCATCAAAGAACGCAGCCCGCAATTTGCAGCATTACCCAGCCAGGTGGCGGGGATTGTACCCGAGGGAAAGAAAGAAGATGGAATGTGGAACCCCAAGGATTGGTTCAGTCCTACAGATGAGCGTAGGATGGCGCGGTTCGCGCAGTACGCCATGGTAGCTTCGGAGGAGGCATTGAATGATGCTGGTTGGGTGCCGAAGAAGGAAGAGGATCTCGAAGCTACCGTATGAGATTATTCTTGCCTTGAAGTATTGGTGCTGATGGCTTGTAGGGTGTTTACATGGGATCCGGTATAGGAAGTTTGGACGATGTGTATGACACAACAGTTGCTTATGAGAAAGGCGTGAGTTGCGGTCGCATTGCTATTTACGTGGATTGGTCTAATATATTCTAGGGATACCGCAAAGTTTCACCTCTCTTTGTACCCCGGCTCTTGATCAATCTTGCTGCTGGTCATGTCTCTATGAGATATGGCTTCAAAGTATGCTCTCCAAGTTTCAGAAATGAAAAATTCAAGTGCTGATCGTTGCAAGGGGCCGAATCATGCCGCAACAACAGCCTGCACTACTGGTGCTCACAGTATCGGCGACGCCGCGCGACTCATCCAATTTGGCGATGCAGACGTGATGATTGCCGGCGGCGCGGAGTCTTGTATCCACCCTCTTGCTATCTCAGGATTTGCAAGAGCCAGAAGTCTAGCTACGGACTGGAATGACAATCCGACAGAGGCAAGCCGACCGTTTGACAAGGACAGGGCTGGCTTCGTAATCGGAGAGGGTGCTGGTGTAGTCGTCTTGGAGGTATGCTCTTTGCTCTTTACACCTTTCCACCACTTCCATAACCGAGTGTGGCTAATTCAGAACAGGAATATGAACATGCGAAGCGACGAGGCGCGAGGATATATGCCCAAGTTGCCGGATACGGCCTGTCTAGCGATGCGCACCACATGACGGCACCGCGCGAGGATGGTCAAGGCCCTCGCCTCGCTATGAAGCATGCTCTTCGACATGCTGGCATCAAGCCCAGCGCTGTCGACTATGTCAATGCGCACGCTACGAGCACGCCGCTCGGAGACGCAGCCGAAAACAGAGCGATCAAAGAATTGCTTCTCGGTCAAGATGGAAGGAGTAAGGCCTCGGATGTGAACATCAGTAGCACCAAGGGCGCAATTGGCCATCTTTTAGGTGCTGCTGGGAGCGTTGAAGCGATTTTCACCATCCTGGCTATCCACAACGTGAGCCTGCCATTATAGTCTTTCACTTCGTAAGTACTGATGCGAACAGAACACACTTCCACCGACTCTGAATCTGCGCACTCCCGGTGACCCTCCAGAAGACTTCGATTGTAACTATGTCGCCCACATGGCGCAGCATCGCGAGGTCAATGTTGCGCTTTCCAATAGCTTTGGTTTTGGAGGCACTAATGCGTCGCTTTGTTTTGTAAAAATGTAATATAGGAGCTGGTATCTTTAGGGAAAAATGATGGACACCTTTGTGGGCTTTCCGCTGTCGCCAAGATAATCATTATGTACTGGGTGCAGACTAGCTTGGTAATTGGCGGTTGTCATAAGTACATCATGAAGCTACCCCGCTGATAAACCGCGCCCGTTCTTAGCGTGTGGACGCTATTTTGACCCCACCACAACGCGACAGTTTGGTACTCTTAAAATCTTCGGAGCCCCTCCACTTTTCTCCTTTTCTCAACATTCAGGTTGTACAGGTGTTACATGGTGTTTCTCGTCCAGTGGCCGTTATTTATTATTTCTGTTGCGGGCATCATTTGTCATGGAGGTTCGATCGGTGTCCTCACACGAGAGTGAGGATGTGGAAATGCCAACGTTGAAGAGCTGGTCAAACAAGGCTTCTCGATACCATTCACGCGTTCCATATCTTAACAAGCTTCCTTTCCCTGCGATAGCCATTATCATCACTCTGATCGTCGTCAACATTCTCGTCTGGGTAGCCGTTGGCATAGTCCTGGTAATCACCCCACTTCCCTTTCCCAATGCGCCCCGCTAACATTCGTAGCATTTCCACACGCCTCTTATATCCACGGCGATTTTATCATGGACGCTCGGTCTTCGACATGCCCTCGACGCAGACCACATCTCCGCCATCGACCTAATGACACGTCGTTTGATTGCATCCGGCCAGCGACCCGTCACGGTAGGCATGTACTTTAGCCTGGGCCACTCCACCATCGTAATCATCACATCCCTCGTCGTCGCGGGCACCGCTGCAGCCGTATCTTCCAAATTCGACAATTTCTCCCGTGTAGGCGGCATCATCGGTACTTCCATCTCCGCGACGTTCCTCGTTCTCCTCGGCATCATGAACCTATACATCCTATACAAGCTCATCGTACAAATGAGAAAATTGATCGCATCCGAGCCCGGCAACGAACACCAGGAATTCAAGATCCAGGGCGGAGGATGCCTTTTTCCTATTCTACAGCGGCTGTTCAAGCTCATCGACCGCCCATGGAAGATGTATCCTCTCGGCGTGATGTTTGGCCTTGGCTTCGACACTTCATCTGAGATTGCCATTCTAGGTATATCCAGTATTCAGGCCGCGAAAGGGACATCGATATGGCTTATTTTGCTGTTCCCGCTGCTGTTTACGGCGGGAATGTGTCTGTTGGATACGACAGATGGGGCGTTGATGATGAGCTTGTATACGAGTACTCAGCTAGCGAGGGATCCGATTGCGATTTGCTACTATAGCATCGTGTTGACGGTTATTACAGTAATCGTGGCTACGGTCATTGGAGCGGTGCAGTTCTTAAATCTGGCGCTGAATGTTGCGGAGCCGGAGGGCAGATTTTGGGATGGCGTGGAGAGACTAGGAGAGAGCTGGGACATCGTTGGTACGTTGAAGATCTGTATTCTAGATGACACAGGCCTAACACGTAACAGGTGGAGCTATTTGCGGTGCATTTGTCGTCTTTGGTGGGCTTAGTGTGCTGCTGTACAAGCCGTGGAGGCGACGCATCGATCGGAAACGTTTCAGGGACACGACATTCGAACCCCTGCCCGCAGATACTGGAGTCAACGTGGATGGTGAAGAAGCAAGAGAGCCCGGGAGAATGAAGGACCATTCGAAGACTGTTGACATCAGCATTGAGCCAGTCGAGGCTACTGATGCAGCCGGTCCAGCAGGGCCTTCAGGAAGCAGAAGATAATACCTTCCGAAATCATACATCATATGGCGATAAAGAGTCAACGAAAGAGCTAATAAAGGAATTATATACGTTGCCTCAGTATATTCCATGATATTAACCAGGAAAACAAGCATAGCATGGGCTTGTCTGCCTACACAGCAACCATCTCCTCCTTTGCCCACTTCACCTCCTTGACCATCGATCCCGTGGACGTCGGCACGAAACTCATTCCAAGTAAATAATCTCTCCCTTTGATCAACCATGCCAGCCAGCCTGGTACCTTCCACCCCATTACGGCACCCACACCGGTCGATCTTCCGATGGGCACAACCATCATTTCCTTCGTGTTAGGTACGAAGATGCGATCCTTGCCTGGCGAAGCTTGCTCCGACTGTTTGACGTTATAGGAGAGTAAGTCACGCTTAAGATTCGTCATGACAACGGGCAGCGCATCGGTGATGTCCAGGATAGTGTTGCGCGAGTAGGTACCTATATCGCCAACAGCGTAGACGCGTGGGCCAGCCAGATCAACGCGAAGTGTTTGTGTGTTAGTTTTGAGGTATCTGCGTTCATCGAGAAGATCGGACGGAAGCCAGCTAGAGTTGGGTAGCACGCCGTGCGCGGGAATGTACAGGTCTACCGTCATCTGCCGACCATCGGCTAGCGTGACTGTTGTCCTTCCGTCTTTCTCTATCCGGGTATCTGTCACTCGTGTGTTGTAGCGGACATCTACTCCAAGTGCTTTGAGTCTCTGTTCTGCCTGTTTGCCGATAGCAGATCGGAGCGTTGGTAGCAATTGCTGCGCGGCCGTGATGAGCGTGATGGATACTTTGCGCAGCGGTTTCGAGAACCAGCCAGGGCGACCGTTGAGAAAATCACCCAGTTCGCCGGAGACTTCGACGCCCGTTGGGCCGCCGCCAACAACTACGATGGATTTTGCGGCTGCCGCTGCGGCGTTGGTGGCCTTGATGGTTGCTAGCGTATCTTCCTTGTCATTCCAAGCTGAGAAGGCAGGATGGTGTGTTCTGCTTCCGGTAGCTACGATTAAAGCATGGTACTGCAACTGCTCTTCCTCTTTTCCATCTTTCCGCTTGTACGCGACAGTCCTTGAAGCCGTGTCGAGACCTGTTGCTGTCCCTTGTATCCAAGTAAAATCCTCCTTCCTGTAGTTCTTGAACGCATCTTTAAGAGGTGCGAAGACTCTCTCGGTTGCGAGGAGGGATGCCGAAGTAGCGACTCGCGGAGACGCGACACGGAAGTAGAAATCTGAGGAAGGACTAATGTTATATAGGTGGTAGTGTACGTGCGGGTGCGCACCCTGCACGTGAGGCAAGATGTATTTCGCGATGTAATGCGTGGTTTGGAGGCCGGCGAACGAGGCGCCTAGGACGATGATGTTGCGGGTTTCGGGCATGGTGGGCGCCAGTACAGTGGGATTATGCAAGGTGTACGTGAAGATGTCGATATGCTTGTGTCTCTTTCTTTCAGTGCCGTCATTCCCAGTTCTTATATCAACAGCCCTTGCTCCACCATACTATGGTATCAACACGGGCCTGACAGCACATCATCACCGGACGAAATCAACGTCGAGCTGCACTGTTCTCAATCAGGAGGCCTTTGAAGTGTGACCACCGTGTCTGCTGCCTCCAGATTGGTCACTCTGTCGCTGTCGGGCGAGAGCGTCAGCCATGCCATGGTGAATTCTAGGGTGATAGAATATTGATAATCTGATACTTGGAAATATGCAAACGGAGCTCGTATCCGGAAGCTACATCATCCCGTGCCGGTGATGCTTTTGTCAGCATGTTTGGTCTTGGAGAGGTCTGATTGGCTGGAATAATAATGGACCACCCAATCCGGGAAGGCTATATCCGTCCGCTTATGTATACCCACTGACACAGGCAGGACACAGGTGTAATTATCAAGACAGGCACTGCACTCGCTTTTGAACGCGCTATATACGGCCTACTACAGTTCTGCCGGCGACGACTAGATCATAAAAGGCTAAATAACATAGTTAAAAGGGGTAAGTATAGTCGGCTAATAGGCATCCACCAATGCACGTAGGGGCCGCACTCTTAAGATGCAGCAACCTGCAGACACTCAACGCATGCAATGTCCTGGCTAACCACACAGGCGCTCTAGTGTTATCAGTGTGTACGTTATTAGCGTTGCTGTAGCCAATGCGCTTAGGTACAAAAAGTCCTATGAGATGGCTAACTTTGCTCATCTAACGTCTGTCCCTAGACACGCATCCTAACGCAAGCAAAATGTGTAACTACCCTGACAACCCCCTTTAAATTCGCTAGGTGCACGCAAAGACACACCTCCAAGAGCGTAGATACGATTACTGCGAGAATGGCAGTGCTACAACCGGCAATTGCAACGATCTCAAACTGGCCGAGGGGAAAAACGGAGAACCGATTATGTTTAGGAGTACTACGAGAAAAGGAAAATGCTCGCTCTGCGCCTAAGCTCCTCTAGGTAGAGCTCTATTCTTTTATTTCATTATCGCCTCGCTAATCTGTAAACCAGGAACAGGGCTAAGCTAAGAACTAAAACTGCAATGGTCGTCTCGCGGAGGGGTAGAGCGGAGACAAAATCCACTATAGATATTAGAAGACTAGTTCTATCACAGGATTTTATGGCTAGGCAGCGTTAGTAGATAATAATTAATAAGATTGATAAGGCACTCACCTTTAAGAACATCATTTATACTTGCGAACCTGCCTTGCCAGCACCCTCTAATAATGTTGCCTATTAGTCCTAGACTTTGCGTCTCGGGAAACTCTAATTGTTTGAATATGTTGGTGATTTCTACGTCTGAAAGTTCGAGCCCCTGGAATGGAGATTTGCCGGTCCAGATTTCGTACAAGATAGAGCCAAGGGTAAATAGGTCTACCTAAGTTGATTTGTCGTCATTTCTAGGCCATCTGTGGCTTGTAGTTACTGTAATTAATGGCTTAGAGCCATCTAATAAGGAACCACTAAAGTCAAAGAGCTTCGCGTTTTGGCTCTCGTCTAAAGCAATGTTGTGATACGTGAGATCCCTATGAATTATATTTATCGGATGAATAAAAGCAAGTACACTAGTGATTAATTGACTCCATCGAAGTCGGTGCTTAGCATCAATCTTATTATAAATTTGAAGATATTGGCGAAGATTATGTAGGCTCGTATATTCTAACTGGATGCTGAGTTCGAAGGTACTATAATACTGTAGAAGACCTTCATGTCCGCTATGTTGCTGGAACCGCTCGTAGATCTGTCTCTCGATATTGATGGCGGGCTCTTCTCCTTCGTGAGGAAATTTTATGACAGTGTTGGACGTCTCGTCTAGGTACACCATGCCCGTAAGTCCGCCGCCGAGGCAGTCCGACATCTTTAACCCGGTCGGGAATCTAATTTGTGACATCTCTCAGTTGCGCGGTAGATAAGGAGTATATATATAGTACAAAATCGAGTAAAAGGTGCGGCTGTGGTGGCTGTGGAGGCGACCAAAAGGGGTTTCAAAAAAGGATGAGTATGTGCATGCCTTCATCCTCAATGTGGATAAGGAGTATAATTATTCAGAAGATCCGAGGGAGGGATATCATCGTAAAACCGTCTTTGGGAATACACTTGTAGCGGAGAATTGGATTGAGGGAAGCAAGTTAACCCGTGACGCGGCGAGGCGGGGCTGCGCAAAAGGGTGGACGGCAGCGAGCTCAAAGATAGGACGGGCGTGGCCAGAAGAACGTGTGGTTCAGTTCGATGCTGGTTCGTCGCGTGAGGAGTCGCAGGTCGAACGTGCTTCCGGGTGCTTGGTGGTGGCGGTGGCAGCAGCGGGCCTGAGTCGGCGCCTGAGCCTCACTTTCTGAGAGGTGGTCGTACAATAGCAGCGACGCGCGAAGAAACTTCAGAAGATGGCGGGAGGTCGCGGACGGCGGGAGGTTGAGGACGATGTTGCTGTTCTCACAAAAACGCGTTGAAGCAGAGGCGGGAAACCTGGATGGAGCAGGCAAGCCACACGTTGCACTGCCACAAAAGAGGGACGTGCTAACCTCTATCGTATCAAATCGCGTGGATGTTTATTAAGAGGGATAGGTTCTCCTTTATTATTGTTACCGACCTAATTAGATTATATAATAATTAGTATAAATAATAATATATTAATTATAGTAAAAAGGTATACTAAATAAAAATAAAAATAATAATTTATTACTAAGGTATAGATAATAAAAAATAATAAAACTATATTAAATAGTACTATACTTATAAAAATAAATATTAACTATAATATTATTAAAGATAGGAATTTATAAAAATGTTTTATTTAATATTTAATATTTTTTTTATTAATATTTTAACTAAAATTTAAAAGTTAATAACTATTATTTTTTAAATAAAACTAACACGCTTTTAGCGTAGTACTTATTTTTTTAAAAAAATAAAAAATAACTATTAACTATTATAAGGGCTTTTATAAAATGGCTCTGTAATAATTTAAATATATTAATATATATACTAAAATTATATTTATTATATTATAATAAGTTCAACTAACAATACGTAAGTAAGTATTATTTTTTAATTTAGTATTAAGCGTTAATTTATAAAATAAAAATAAAATAAAATAAAATAAAAATAATTAACTATTCCTAGTATACTATAGGGAATTAATATATATTAGTAGTCTTAATACTATATACGTCTATATATATAAAATAAATTTAATAGTTATATATATTACTAAATTTATAGTAATAATTATAATAATTTTTATTATTAATAATATTATAAATAATTTATTTAATTATTATAAATATATATAAATTACTAATATTATTAATAATAATATTAAATATATAAAAAAAATTATTAATAAAAGTATAAAAACTAAACTAAAGACTATAAAAAAAATAATAAAAACTTAAGTTTTTAAAATTATATTTTAATATTTAAAAAAGTAAACCCGTAAATTTAGTTATTTTTATTAAAATTATTTATTTATATAAATAAAAGGATATTTCTTTTATAAAAATAATTATTAAAATATTTAAAGTTAATTTTTTTTTAAATAATTATTAAAAAGTATAGCTACTAGAACTAAAAATTTTTTTTTTAAAAAAGTAGACTATAAAAAAGAGAGTTAATTAATATACTAATATTATATAAATCTAAAATTTTTTAAATATAAATATAAGTTTTAATAGAGATTTAGAAATTTTAAAATTAAAATAAAATAATTAATATAAAATATTAATTTATTTAATTTTATATAAAGCTATTTATTTATATTTTTAATATTAACTATTTATTATTTAATTAACATACTTTATAAACTTTATAAAGTCGCGGTATAATAAAAAATATAAAATTAATACTAGTTAAACTCTTTAAAGGCTTAGCCGTACTTAATAAAGTATATAAAAAAGTTTTTTAATATATAAAAGACTAGTAAAGTAAAAACTATAAACTAACTAAAAGAGTACTATTATAAATTATATATATAAAAAAACTACTTACTATAACTAAAATATACTATACTTTAGTAGCAGAGCCAAACGAGATAGAATTTAATTTTAAAAATATACTTAATATATAATTTATTTATAATAGACTAATTATAATAAAGTAAAAAAGTATTATTATTTATTTTATTTTTTAGTTTATACCTTTTTAAGACTAGTGTCTTAATACTATACTTTACCTTTTTTATATAATTATTTATTTTATATATTATACTACTTAAAATACTTTTTCAATAAATTAAGTATAAAGGTATATATATACTCCTTCTTTTTTAAACTCCCTTTTGGGTTATCCCGAGCCACTATAGCCACACTTTTTATTCGATTAATATACAAATATATATACTACTTAAGAATATTTTAAATATATTTAAAATATATAGCGTTTAGGTCCTTAATTATATATTATTTAAATATATCTTATATACTTATTATTTAAAATATTTAAAACTAGTAACTAATTTTCTAATAAAGAATTTAAAAAAAAACTTAAAAAAAAACTAGTTCTTAGACTATACTACTAAGTACTAAAGAGAGTATATAGTAATAGTAAAAGACTAAGTATATAAGCTAGCTTACTTATTTCTTTTTTAAAATAAATTAGTTCCTTATATAGCTAAGACTATTTTAAGAATATAATAAAATTATATTTTATACTATAATTTAGATTATTATCTATATTTAAAATTATATTTTTAAATAAAAAAAGTAAGGTAGCTATTATATTAAAAAGAAAAATTAGTTATAATAAGAGAGTGTTATATATTAGAGTTGAATATAAATATTAAAAAATAGTAAAACTATTATTTAATATAGATACTAACGTTAATATAAAAAAAAAATATAATAATATACTTTATATAGTTTTATTAGAAGGCTATAAGTAAATAGTAAAACTACTACTTAATATAGATACTAATATTATTTTACGTACTTCGCGAGCTTTATAAAGCCGCGGTATAATATATAACGAGAACTTAATAATAGGTACTAATATTAATATATAAAGTAGATTATATAGTAATATACTTCTAGTAACTTTATTAAAAAGTTATAAATATATAGTAAAACTACTACTTAATATAAGTATTAATATTAACGCGTAGGGTAGAAAATATAGTAATATACTTTAGGCGGCTTTAAACGGAGGCTATAAGTAGGTAGTAAAGCTGCTACTTAATATAGACGCTAATATTAACGTATAAGTTAGAAAATATAGCAACGCACTCTAGGCGGCCTTAGAAGGAGGCTACGAGTAGGTAGTAAAGCTACTACTCGATGCAGGCGCCGACGTCAACACGCAGGGTGGATTCTTTAGCAACGCACTCCAGGCGGCTTCATTCGGAGGCCCGGTCACGTACCTGCGCTGTTCCCAATCGGGTCTGCATGTGCGCCCATGGGCCGTGCACGAAGCCCCTCTTCAAGACTCCACGCTCCTCGACTGCGACTTCGGCCTTGCCTTGCAGTCTTGCACTGCTCTCTGTGGTCCTCGTATCGTCGGCTTTGAGCTTATTTCGATTGATAGTCGCCGGGTGCATCCTCACACACATTGTCCCAATCTAGTTAGCTTATACGCCTGGCATTGGCATCCATCCACAACTCTCCTCGAAGCTCAATCGACGTTTTTGCAACCTACGTACTCCGCTAAGGCTCCTAATAACGCACTTCTCTAGTAAAATACTAAAAAACTTATAAAATCTAATATATTTTTACTATTTAATAGGCCCCCTAACTTTTTATACTATATAAGCTTTTAATATTTATACCTATTTTAATTATATTTAAGAGTATCTTTATACTAAACCTAAATACTATTAAAAATATTAATAAAATATAAAATATATTATAATAATATTAGTATCTACTAATCTTATTAACGGGAAATAGTATAAATTTTATAAAAATAAGCTTTTATATTTTAATATTTTAATATTACTTATAATGCTAAACTATACTAAAAATAAAAATTACTTTTATATTTTTATTATTACTTTTAGTAAAAAAGTTTATTATAACCTTATAAAGGGTAAAAATACCTAAAATATATAAAAAATAGTAGATTTTATTAAAAAAACTTATTAATAAAAATAGTAATAAGCTAAATAAAATAATTAATACTAAAACCTAAAATAGTATACTAAAAAATAAAAGCGTCCTTAAAATATACTATAATTAAAAAACTAATTAATTAATTTACTATTCTTACGTTCCTGCTTATAAGTATTAGTTTTTTTTTTTAAAAAAAAAAAAATCTTACAGTATATTTAAGACTATCTAATTATTAAAAAAAGTCTTTTATTTTCTAAGCGAACTAATAACTAGTTCTTTAATTTCTAAATTAATATGTTACTAAATAAAGTTATATTAAATTACTAGTCTATTACCTAATTAGGCCTAGTTCGCTACGCTAGTCCTATTTAGGAATAGATTTTTATTTTATCTAACTTTAGATAGGAAGATATACCTATAAATATAATATATTTTAAATAAAAATTTTAGCCTTTTATAGCTTTATATTAATTCTTTAGTAATATTTTATATTTTTAAAAACTTTATATTTTACTATATAAAGTAGGCGCGTTTAAAGAACGCTGTAACAAGAAGAGGAATTAAACCCCTAATACGCAGAAGACTTTAAAAATTCGAGGAATCTTAGTATTTCCAGGCACATGCCTACTGTGCCACCCCGCCATGAGCATTAGTACTATATCTCCTACCTCGGCATACACTCCCTGCAGCTCGGACTCTGCAAAGCGGCTAGTCCACTGCAAGCCCATGACTGCGGTTTCACTTGGCATGCAAGCATTCTCCGAAGAGCCGACGTTTGACCTTCACATAAAGTTGACCATCCACTTGTGACTGGTCATCTGCCCTGCTATCCGTCTATTAGACTTAAAATCAGAACTAAGCTACCACACTCGTCTGGCTCCATGGTGCAACCCGATTTCTCAGCGATCCCGGGTCTGAGCTATCAGGCTGCCGAGAGCAGCTCAGAGATGGCGGCAGGCACCAGATGGCAATGGCTAGAGGAGCCGCAAGGGGCCAAGGGCCTTGAGTGGGCGAAGCACGAGACGAACCTCACCCAGCAGCACCTGGATGCCCTCCCGTACGCGCACCAACTCCACGACAAGCTCGAGAAGCTGCTCCAACACAATGCTGCTCCGCCGACATATGCCCTCTGCGGACGCCTGTTTCGCCTGAGGCGCGATGCTGTCCGTAAAAGTGGCATCATCGAGGTCGCCGAATCGGAAACGCCCGATGAGTGGAAGACCGTCATCGACATTGATGACCTAAGGCAGCGTGAGGGCAAGCCATGGCAGCTGTTCCCATTGGTGCTAGTATGTATATCGAGTGTTTACTTGGGGGGTCAGTCCTCGCGACTTCTTCTCGGGCTGTCCGAGGGAGGCTCGGACGAGATGTCCCTTCGCGAGTTTGACGTCGATCAAGCCGCCTGGGTGCCAGATGGGTTTGCAGTCGGCCCAGGTCGTTTCAGTGCGGCGTGGCTCGATCTTGACCACGTTTTGATCTCGCATGCGCTCGATGGCGGTCCTACTTGCAGCACTGGCTGGCCGCTCAACGCATACATCTGGACCAGAGGCACCGACCTTGCCGAGGCAAAACTGGTGTACTCAGGAGACCCCGGCGATGCAGTCACATACTGCTCGGCAATCGGCACTGGTCAAAGTCGTCGTGGCTTGATCGCGCAGGCCGCCACCTATGCGGATCTGAAATACTACATAGTGTCCCTAGATGGCACAGTCGAGACAGCCGGCCTGCCGCAAGGCCTAGGTCCAGCTATGTACCTTCCGGCAACATCTACGCATCTGTTCGCGATCACGACAGAGGTATCGACCATTGGCAACAAGAACATTCCCAAAGACGCACTGGTGGCATGGAACTATACCCATGGCCAAAGCCGGACATCGGTCGTCTATGTCCCGGAGCCCGGTGAGGCCATACTCGAAGCTATTGGCGGAGGGATCAGCGCCAGCCATTCTAAAGTCTACTTCACGATCTTAAAGCGAACCACGGAGAGGCGAGTGGTTATGGAATACGTTGACGACGAGTGGAAGCGATGTCAGACCATTACAACACCCACTGGCGCCTCAGCAAAGGTGCAAACAGCAGACTCCTATTCCGATAACATCGTTGTAGAGACCTCGGGCTTGCTGACCCCCAAACATCTTTGCCTCGAAAATGCTGGGGGGTCGAGGAAGATTGACTTGTACAGTCAGAGAGCAGCATTCGACCACAGCAGCTACGCAGTGGAGACGCAAGTGGCCATCAGCAATGACGGCACAGAGATTGACTATTTTATCCTGGCACCCAAGCAGCGCCGGGAGGAGCTCCCAGTGTTGATGACAGGGTACGGCGCATTTGCCATGAACGTTGACCTCAGCTATGTTGGCCCAATGCTGGGCGGGCTGAGCTTGGTTCTGTGGTTAGAGCTCGGAGGCGCTCTGGTTGTACCCTGGATACGCGGTGGAGGTGAGAGAGGCGAAGACTGGCACAGGGCGGCGCTGCGCGAGAACCGCCAGCGTTCGTATGACGATTTTGCCGCCGTGGCCGAGGCGCTCATCAGCGATGGGCTGACTACGCCCCAGAAGATGGGCGTCTTCGGCTTATCCAACGGCGGGCTCCTCGCCGCTGTGATGGGGATGCAGCGCGCAGACCTTTTTGGCGCCGTGGTCAGCGACGTGCCTTTGACGGACATGCTCAGGTTCCCAGAGATGGGCATGGGGTCGGCCTGGATCAACGAGTACGGCGACCCTAAGGTCCCCGAGCAGGCCAAGGCCCTCCGATCTTATTCCCCGTTCCACAATGTCAATCCGGGAGCTGCCTACCCGCCCATGCTGGTCACCTGCTCGACTCTGGATGACCGGGTCGGCGTGGGGCATGCCCGTAAGCTTGTGGCGAGGCTGAAGGAGGTCGAGTCGCCCAAGGCTCTCTTGTATGAAGAGACAGAAGGGGGTCACGGTGTAAGCGACAATTTCATGAATCCAGCTCTGATGGCTAGGCGGCTCGCATTCTTCATAGACAACCTTCACTAGCAGCAGGTAGCGTGCCAACATGCTTGCGGCTGGAGACTTTGAACCTTGAACTTTGGGTTCATGTTTCCTTATCACGCCGATGATTCTTTCATCAGATAATGCTGATATTTGGTCAGTCCGTGCATTGAAAGAGGGCTGCTATAGGGGGCTAGGAAGCAATAGCAACAGGAGTCGCAAGCAAATGGTAGTGTCGCTTGCAAGTTCAGACGAGTAAATGTGCATGGAATACAGAGGACCAGTGCTGAATAGTACCAGAGCTCTCTCTTAGTTCAACTACCATATATATAACCAGCAAAAGACCGCCTTACTACTTTTTAGTATAATAATTTCCTAACTACTACTAATATAGCTATATAGTAGAAATAGACTAAAATATTACTATTTTTAATCTAAATACTACTATTATAATAGTAAAACTATATCTATATAGCTCTCTAAGAATATAATTCTAATAACTAATATCTACGCTTATATAAGAAGTAATATATAAAAAAGAATAATTATATCCGAGAGTAATAATAGTATAATAGTATAAATAGGTATTAGTATTATAAGAAGGTATTAAAGAAGATAGTATCCTAGATTAACTTTTTTAGAGATTAGGATATTAACGTTATACTTTTTAAAAATAGTATACCTACTTATACTTCTTAGATTATAAAGGATTATTATAAAGGCATGTATATACTCCTCCTTTTTTAAACCCCCTTTTAGGTCGTCCCGAGCCACTACAGCCATACTTTTTATTCGATTAATATATAAATATATAAAGGATTATTTATCTATATATAAGATAAATAGATTAGAGTGGCTAGGGTATTCGTTAGACGTTAATACCTTAGAGTATATATAGTTATAGATTCGTAGGTATATTACTAAGAAGATACTATAATTAACTTATAAGTATACGTACTAATAATAATAGTAAGAATAATAGGAGAATATCCCTATTAAATAGATTAATAGGTAGATTAATTATATATCTATTATTATTTATTATATTATTAAGTATAGTGGTAATAATAATTTCTAAAATAGTTAAGTACGTTTAAGCTACCCTGATACTAGAAAAGGCCTATATAGATATAAATTAAGCTTTAAAAGTTTAAGCTTCAGTATTAGTATGTCAAAAATCCCAAAGATCGTCTCATTTCTATGTGTTTTGGCTGTAGAGCGGATATGTGATGGGGGACCCCACATGCCAAGCAGGGTGGGGAAGCAATAAAAACGAGCTCCTTCGTAGTGCTTATATATAGCTGTGGACGTGCTCTTTCATGGTCATAGTCAACTGAGCCGCTTACACCCCAAATCACCTACCAGGAACACGATGATCCTCCCAGGCACACTCGAAAAACTCCAGTACAGAGTCACTCAGGCACTAGGGCTGCGACCACCTCCCGCTTGGCCGCTTCGCAATGACGGCGATATTCCCGGAATGATGGATCAGCTGCAGTCGCCTCTTTTCAAGCTCAGTGCAGAGCTCAGGATCCCGATTTACACCGCTGTCCTGGGCCATCCGGACCGCTTTCTTCACATTTGCCTAAACAGCACGCCAGCCAAGAACATCAAGCGCAGGCAGCTGGCGCACTGGCGCTGCACGGATCCAGAGAGTTCGTATTGGACGTTCCAACATCGCTGCTTCGGCGAAGAGCCTTTCGACAATGATGGAAGACGCTGTAATGTGCAATTACGGAGTGTCACCATAACTGAGGATCAGCTCATTGCGCTGCTTCTGAGCTGCCGACGAATGTAAGAGTGTTCGTCCCTGGCCCTGGATAGCGTACTGAATCGCCTTGCATAGCTATTCGGAAGCCTTGAAAATCCTCTATGAATGCAACTTCTTCCACTTCCGAGGCGGTATCACACTACCCGCATTCAAACGATCAATGCCTGCAGCACAATGGAACGCTATCCGCTGGATCCACATCTCCACCGCTTATTCGCCCTTTTACTGGCCGAACAACGGCAGGCGGGGCTACAAGATGCCGAAAACGCTGCCAAATTGGAACCTACTTTGCGATGACTTGAGTAGCCTACCCAGCTTGCAGACTCTCTCGTTTGATATCCTGGCAGATGATCCGTATTTCGAAAGCAGTGGTCTTGCGATGAGGGCACCGGAGACGTTGCTATCGATCCTCGCTCCGATAAAAGCTATTCATGCTGACAAGATCACGGTTGAGCTGAACGTTGAGCTTCCTGATAAAGTGTCGCGTTCTCTTGGGCCTGTCAACTTTGAGGTGGTATTTCGGCAGCGGCTTTTCAACGATGGTTTTGGCAGCTACCCTCTAATAGATGCAATTACATTGAAAGGACGTGAGCGTAAATACAGTACTAGGAAATTTATACCGTAGGTAGATGTACGATTGTCGCAAGCATATTTCCTTTCATCGCCTCTACGTTCTTTTGCGAGCTCTAGTGTAGCGGATTAAGGAATCGGAATGCCCGTAGCTTCAAACCACCGCTCCCGCGTGCTGAAGTGATTGTGCCAGATCTCAGTGCCGAGCTGACCCTCGACGTCACGACTAGCGACTATTCCGACGAAATTTCTTCCAAGTGACGCTTCAAGTAGAAGACTGTCTCTCGATTGGAGCCCAGAATACGGAGTCCCTTCGAGTCCTGATCCAAGTCTTTCCAGACCCGGTCTGTTCACACACGTCAGTGGACTTATATGAGGAGCCGCGATAAAGGGTTCGTACGGATAATATGTTGACCCAAAGCTTGGTCCGTACGGGAGGCAACAGCACCGGCAATCGTCTTTGGAACCGTGAAGAAGACTAAGTAGCTGAGTTCAGCGTCCCAATCCTTGGTATGATTGAGGTACGCCATAGCCACGTGGGCATTTTTAGGTCGATAGAATACAACCACCTAGCAGATGTTGTCAGAAAGTTCCCGTGGTTGCATCAGGAACTGTTTCGGATACTCACACTGGTCATATGTCCACGTCGGCGGGGCAGGCCGTCCGGAGGCCCGAAGATACACTTGATGGTTCCCACATTGCGCTCCAAGTCGGCGCGTAAAGCTGACGTGTCGAAGGTCTCGCTAGAACGACAATGGGCCAAGATCGAGTTCACTTCTACCTTGACGGAAATCTGCTCGGTCAAGCGGACGACGATAGGTTGCTCTAGCGACTTGACGACGGCTCCTGGGCCGAAGATAACATGAGCGCCGGCAATGCTTCGGTGGATATAGCCTTCTTTGCCCTCATCCTTGGTGATCGTCGCCATCGCCACGAGTGGGCTATGAAGGTCAGTCTTGCGTCTCGAGTAGAGCGGCGTCACCCTAGAATAGCGAGACTGGGCCGGTTCTTCTAACGTTCAAGGCAGATTGGGCGCAGTACGTACCTCAGTAATCTAAATTTAAATACTTGTGAGAAGAGGACCAGCGGGTTTCTGGACACTGGCTCAGCGGGGTCATCAGAGAAACTTCTTCGCCGTTGACAAAATCCGACCCTGAGTGTTGGTGGTTAGTCTGTGCTTCGAGCAAAGGCCTGAACTTCTAATGGCTGAGTATTAGTGAGGAATAGGGAAGCATGCATACCTGAGGCACCGTTGAAAGCTTCCGAGGTGTCTTTGTGGGAGTCGTGGACAAGGAGAGAGCGTGTGCAGATAAGCAAACCAGGTGTTGGGTGACTCGGCAAACTCTGGGCACTTGACAATCTCATCGTCCATGATGCCATGCGGATGCAGCTACGCAATTAAGGGGTAGGTTACCAGTGCGTGGACGTTCGTATTGTTCATCCTGGCGTAATCCAGAAGAAACAAGCATCGAACCTCTTCGCTCCGCCTTGTTCTGTCATTCCTATACTCTTCTTTCTGTATATGCCAGTTTCCATTGGAGGACTCGACCCTCTCCTCGACGCACCTTGTAGGGCTTCATCGGGACGATGTGCGGTGCGAGCAGCGACAATTGTTCTTCGTCAATCTCATGCTGGCAGAAGGCGCGACCAGTACCACACGACATACGACATAGACACTAACGTTCATTCGCCTACTACATGGCTTCTTACGCGTTTTCGCAGCGATACACTCAACAAGGAAGAGCTCGAGATGGCGACCTAGAGTCCGGGTGGTGGTTAGTCACGTGCGAGGGTGAAGGTCCAGCCCTGGAGGGTTCCACCAGGGCTGAGGATGCACCTTCCATGTCCGGCTGTCTACCGTATTTCCGGACTGCATGCTATTCTCCAACTACGCTTCCTCTGATGATAGACGATCCGTCGCTGATTCTCCGAAGCCATGTTTCCGGCACCTCCTATTGCAAGGCCAGGAGCGGTATCTCTTCGTAATTTTGGTCGGCAGCTGCACTCCATGGCTATCCGAACCACCAAAATAACAGTGTGGCTATGATCGTGTGGTCTACAACTCTCATCACACCTTCGTTGCATTACTGTTGGCTTCACACATGGAAAGTCATCCTCCCGGACGTAGGTGAGGGGAGTGCGGCTCACGGCTAGCCGCTCGCGGACCCCCGCCAAGCCGTTTCGCGGAACCCTGCCCCATCTTCAACGAGCTCTCCCTTTTCGAGCGGCGCTGGACGGTCGCAAGCACTTCGTCTCCCGCACACCCATGCTCCAATGCGCTGGTCCAGATGAGTTGGAATCTGCTGGAGCGCTTCATCGAGTCGGATCACTTCAACCACGATCCCTCGCTCGCCGTCGCCTACCTGTCGTGAGTGATGCCCCGGAGCCACCGTTGCGTCCCGCGTTGCACGGCCACAGCATCCATATCTGAGAGCTCCCCCGCTAACCACCGTGTCTGCCCAGGCGATATGCAGACCACGTCGGCATCCACTATGTGCTCTGTAACAAGCTGCGCCATTTCGCCTACGAGGAGATCGAGTTCTTCCTGCCCCAGTACGCCCCTCGCCGTGTCTCCGCCCGCCCACAGCTAGCTCATGCGGAACAGGCTATGTCACCTCCTCATTAGCGTCGACAACGAGTCGATGGCCCTGGAAGAATTCATAATAGATCTGTGCGAAGAGTCGGTCAACGGTGCGCTGCTGGTGGGCTTACAATTACACGAACGCGTGCGATTGTTGCTAATATGCGCAGACCTTCTGGCTCTTCCAAACCTACCTTCACGATCTCGCCGGAGATCCCCATTCCCACTCGTTCAAGACATGTCGCCGCATATACAACAAGGTGCAGCCCATCGTCTTTGGTTCCGCTGAGCCTCGGCGGCGCGAGAAGGTCAAGGAGAATATCCTGCCTGTAACCGTCCTGTCCAGTCTGGTGCTCGCCAGTATAGCCGCGCCCTTTCTACCGAGACATGCCGGACCACTTGCTGTCGCGCAGGCAAGAAGGCCACGACCTGCGGACGATGTGATATCCGACAATGTACAGATGGCCAAGATGGGCAGGAGCAACACAGTGGCCGGTACTCCGCGACCGAGACGGACGCGCGGGTCTGGTGGACATTCTGATCCTGAAGATGCAAGATCGTCGAAAGCACATGCGCATACAACGAGAAAAGAGGTGGACGATCCTAGAGAATTGCGGAAGAAGGCTACCAGGCCTCACCGATCCGACCGCATCGTCTCGGCGCATCAGCGGCCGAGTCTGCTCTCGGTGAGCGCGGAAGCCCGCCTCAGTTCGTCATCGCTGCCCGACTTTCGTAGCGGCGCAAAGTCTCCGCTGCCAACGCCCCCTCCGACCGCTGGCTTAGGCACTAGACCCGACCATCACCGCTCCAGCAAGCACCATCTGTCAAGACCGCTTACTCCGAATGCGTTGTCTCGCTCGCAAAAGCGTAGACTCCTCCGATCGAATTACTTCCGGCTTGAATCACAATTCTTGAGTGCTTTGGAGGACATATCCAATCGGCTGGTCGCCGTGCCCAAACAGGCTCGTCTTAGTGCGCTCAGGGCCGAACTTGCTCTCATGGACCAGGATCTCCCGGCTGAAGTTGATATTCCTGTCATTGCGCCCGCGACCTTACGAGATGGAATTGCCTCCCAGAGCCAACATCACCGCATTGTAAGGATAAACGCTGCTGAAGCGACTAGTCTTAACAGTGCTGAGCGAGTGCCGTATCTTCTGATGGTCGAGGTACTGAAAGAAGATTTCAACTTTGATCCTGATTCGGAACAGAATCAACAGCTCTTGGAAAGATTACTGCTGGAGAAGGGCTCTTCGAAAAGACGGCTCTTCGATATCACACATGCCGAACATTTGGCACACAACAGAACTCTGCCGAATGGGTCTGACAGCGTCTTTGAGCCCGCGAACGGTGATCTCAGTAGCACATCGCTGATTAACGAACCCGGCACAAGTGACATTACGGCGGGTCTTGCGAAGATAACACTTCCGAGTACTGCGGTCACGGCTGTGAACGGCAAGGCCACGGCGCCGCGTTCATCTAGCGGTGCAAACACATTGTCTTCAGTTGCAGCTTTATCGACACCACGCACTTCGGATACAGAGAACAGCAGATCCAATAGCCCAATTCCCCGCAGAATGACCTTGCCTATCACTCGCGGGACCATGAGCGTAGACCAGCCCGATATATCCGCTCTTGCCACTCATATGCGAACAGCAGCGCAAATGTTAGCTCAACTCGAATCGAGCGGATCAAAGCGCCCCAAAGCTGAGGTTGCGGCCATCAAAGCGAAGATTATTGCTAGTATGCAGACGCTTGAAGAACAGAATTTCCTTACTGAAGAATCGGGTCCCACTTTTGATACGATCATGGCCGAAACGGATCCCACTTCGATAACGGCGGAGCCTGAGAGCCTTGAAGACGGCATGCCTGGGGCAAACAACTCTGGTGCGGGGGCGGCTCGCATGGAGAACGACCTGAAGACTGGAGGTGTAAGAAGACGGGGTGATAGGGACGACCCAAGTGCGGCCACTTTCGGCGAAGAATGGAGTGCCAAGAAGGAGCGTATACGGCGTTCATCACCGTACGGTCACATGAAGAACTGGGATCTGGTCAGCGTGATCGTAAAGACCGGAGCTGATCTTCGCCAAGAAGCTTTCGCTTGCCAACTGATCCAGGTATGCGCAAAGATATGGGAAGAGATGGATGTGCCTGTCTGGACTAAGCGTATGCGGATCTTGGTCACTGGGGAGTCGTCTGGTCTGATCGAGACAATAACGAATGGTGTATCGCTGCATTCTCTGAAGCGCAGTTTGACTTTGGCCAGCATCGCTGCCGGCACCAATCCGAAGAAGCGAATTGCCACCCTAAAGGATCACTTCACAAAGACGTTCGGCGAGCCTGACTCAGAGCCGTACAAGGCAGGTATCGATGCTTTTGCTCGATCCCTTGCTGCTTACAGCATCATTTGCTACGTCCTCCAACTGAAAGATCGCCACAATGGAAATCTGCTCATTGACAATATGGGCCACATCATCCATATCGATTTTGGCTTTATGTTATCTAACTCACCCGGCAGTATGGGTTTCGAAGCAGCGCCTTTCAAACTTACCCAAGAATATGTGGACGTGCTTGGAGGTCTGACGGCACCTGCTTTCGAGGAATTCAAGACATTGTGTAAAAGGTCGTTCCAGGCTCTCCGGAAAGAGGCAGAGCGGCTAATCATGCTGGTCGACATGATGGGCAAGCAGAGCAAAATGCCGTGCTTTGCGGCCGGTGCTGCCGGCGTTACAAATTCTCTTCGTGCACGCATGATGTTGCATCTCAGCAAGGAAGAAGCTGAGGTTTTTGTGGAAGAGCTGATTGGGAAGAGCGTGGGGAGTTATTATACCCGACTGTAAGATGGCCCACTGCCTTGAACACTCATCTCCGTAGGCTGACTTGAATTCTCTAGTTACGATACCTTTCAATACCGCACGCAAGGCATATATTGATTTTGGCATTCTCCATAGTCTTGGCGATTTGGATTTCGACATAGAAAGCACGGTGCAAGGCAGCGGAGCATCTTCGGCTTTGGATATGGGATTGCATGGCAGGGGTGTGGCTCCCCTGCGTTTTTGGGCATGCTGCGGATTGCGGAAGGCATCCGCTATAGATGATAAGGAATAGTGGCACAATGAAGAAGATGTGTCTCATGTGAGCCCAGCGAGTGATTTGCTTGCGGACGTTCCGGTTGTGTGCGCCGCGATCTGTTTGTGCAACCACGACCGGGCAGGCACGCGTGGCGCACTTGCAGTCTTCGAGCACAGCCCCGCAAACTCAGCCTGATGAGCTTCTGCCTCGCTACACCAACGCCGTCCATCTTGCACAGACGACATACCTCTCGACGTGTATCAAAAGTTAATAACCCGGATTATTTAAAAAATGGATCCGCTTTCGGTGACGGCGAGCGTCATCGCTGTCATCACGGCGGCGAGCGCGGTGCTCAAGACGCTGGAGGGACTGAGGGAGCGTGGCAGCTCCAGTCCGGAGCTTGTTACCGTCATGAACACCGTCACTGATCTACAAGCCACTCTGGTCGGTGTGCAACTCGCTGAAGCGGCGTTGAGAGACCGCAGTGCAGGTAATGTTCAAGAGACATTTGGAGGCTTTCATGAGCGGGTCGACAAGGCTCAGAAGTCGCTCAATCGGTTGATCGACTTCGCCAATGAAAACCTGGCCAACCGAACCGGACGATCGCGCCTACTTGGTCTGCGAGGGAAGAAACGGAAAGAGCTGGCTGATATCAAAGAGTCAATAGCGGAGAGCCATCGCAATCTGCAAGTGATGCTGCTCTCGGTCAACATGTATGTTTTCTAATGCTTTCTTGTGACCCTGATATGGCTGACATTGGCATAGTCAACAGAACGCGACTATCCACCAAGCTGTTTTGGTACAGAACAATCATCTTGTTGGAACTTCCACCACTCTTGAGCATATTATGACTACGCTTACAAGGCCCGAGGAGTCAACCAAGTTGGATCAGACAGAGAACGAGCGAGACAGTACCGATCAAAGCGAACGGGATATCAGCACCAGTACTTCATTGCAGCTAACTACGAATCTCGCTAGGCCAGTACAAGATACTGCCGAGTTACGCGTAACAACAACATTACCGGCCAAGCTATGCGGTGCAACATGCCTTTGCCAGTGCCATGTCAGAGTCAGATTTCGCACGCCAACATGGCTCTCTGCTGTTGTTGGGACTCTATTCTACGATTCTTCCTATGGTCCAGCTGTTGCCGCACGTCCATGTAACTGGACACATTGCGCTAGGTCTCAGCGCACATCGTCTTACCACTTCACGTACTATTTCCCTGTTTGGCTTCTGCGCTGTGCCTTCGTATACGCAACGTGCAGTAATTTGTCTGGCGCAAATTCGTCATGGACCGTGCGGATGCCTCGTGTAATCCCAAACACTGCTGCATGCTGGTACCATATTGCGCGAGGTTCCATTTCTATCATCCAAAGCTATCTATCACAAAAGGCCATGTCACCTTATGACGTGGATGAAGATGGGATTTCTGTTCTTTGTGTAAGCTCTAGTTTCTAAGGATAAATAGATGGGCACTAAATTTTACTCAGCTGGCTGCTTTACGCGGTCAAACAAAGATTTGTGCACTATTAGATGTAGCAGGGGCAGACTGGCATATGAAGGACAAATTTGGACGGTATGGGCCTTTTCCTTTCTAGCGTAGCATGCTTTGGGACTGCTATTGACATGCCTGACTGACCTTCCAGATCACCTGCCGATGAGATATGGAGCGAGATCCTAAGACGCGAAAGCTCAGACCCTTCTTACGCAGAACTCACGAGCCTTGTTGCATACGACGACGTTTACGAACTATGCCTCAGTCCACTCCATCGAATCGTCACCGGGATTTCCAGTGCCAACCTTGAGGAACACATCAAGCTAGACCCTTCCAATTTGAATGCAAAGGATTGGCAGGGGAGGACGCCTTTGATGTGGACAGCAAATCGCGGCGACTCGGAGAGTCTTCGCACCTTATTGGCACACAAAGCCGATGTGAATTTTGTCGACGACACAGGTAGCACCGCCCTTCACTTCGCGACATTGGCAGGATCCCTTGACTGTACCAAAGCACTTCTCGAAGCAAATGCCGACCCAAACAGCAAAGACATCTGGGGTAGCACTCCAATGCATTATATCAGAACTAGGTTGCGTCAAGAACATGTCGAATCCATGATCGCAACACTGCTTCAGTACGGTGCGGACATTGAAGCTCGTAGCGAAGACGGGCATACACCGCTATATAGGGCCGCATACAACGGAAATATCGAAGCTGTGGTTGCTCTTGCAAAATATGGAGCAGACGTCGACTCACTAAATAATTGGGAACTTATTCCTATACAACGTGCCATCCACCTCCAAGATACCGAGATGGTCGAAACCCTAGGCTCTCTGGGAGCAAAATCCTCCTGGTCTACGATTACATATGGCGAGCAGAATATCCTCGCTACGGCAGCCAGATACGCAACGGTGGACACAATGAGGACACTAGCGACCTCGATGTTTTCTCCGGTCAGATGCGACCCCGCAATAATCTTCTATGTATTTGAGCATTATCGGGATCGAAGTTTCTTTGAAGTGGAAGAGCCATACGAAGAAGAATATGCTGCTTTAGTGCACCTCATCGAGAAGAAACTGGTGGAAGACGATGATGGTTTTCGGGAAGAGGAGGAGGAGGAGGAAGATGATGCTTATGTGGATGCTATGGAGAATTTGTCTACCGGGCCGACCTCATAGCGTCAAAGCCGCTCACTACCCTGCCCCGTCGTACGCTTTGTGCGGGCCTAGCATCTTCTAGCCGTACCGAAATTATAGCACCCATATCTATCCTTTGAATACTGCAACTCTATCTGCTTCTCATGTCTCCGGATTAATAATTTCCATCGATCTTGTGAAAGTAGGACGTTCATGACGCACCGCTAAGCTACGCATGAGTGTGCTAAAACTATAAAACTATATATGCCCATGCATACATTACAACGTACTAAATACATCTAGCTTCGAACAAGACGGAAGAAGCCGAGGGCTCTTACATAGCCCTTAGGCCGGTGGAGTCGTCTTAAAACCTTAGTACCGTCTCCCGGCCCCCATCTTGGGCAGTAACCCAAGATAGCCATACTACACTACCGTCCCTCGTATACGGCGCCACGCAAGACTGTAATCTACTTTCCATTTACCCACTCTGCATCCATTGCAGTATAAGTACATATTCTAGACGTAAGAAGCTTGCTTTTATGTATATTAAGGTGCTCGCATTCCCTCCAGAATCTAATAGTGTCGATTCTAGCCCTACAAACAGCGAGGCGGAAATGTAATGACTTACAGTTCTCAGATGCCATACTCTTAAGAGCCCGATCTACCAAGCACCTATAGCGCTTCATTATTTAGCGCGACCGTTTTGTAAGATCTTGGCCGAGAAGAATAGCATACCGCAGTGGTTCCGGTCCGATCTTAAGGCGGGAGTTGCTGGTTGGAAAATAACCTATTGATCAGCTTCAGCTGATTGGTCGGTATATACTTATTAAATTTAATTATATAGTTTATAAATACTAAGGGCATTATTATAATTACTATATACTAGACTGTATATTAAGATCTATATAATCTAGTACTAGGGAAAGGCTTTAGAAAAGACTTAGTTATATACGCGCACATTACTGTCTATTCAAGGAGATAAAATGAATGAACCCTGGCCTAGTGCTTCATGCACGACAAAGTGCTGGTTGGGATCGAACTCTGGCGAGGCAAATTTTGTGACATCAGATACCGTCCTCGGTGGCTGTCCTTTCTAGGCGATAATAATACACGTGCGCGAGGCAATTATACTAGTAAAAGTTAATAGATTTAATAAGATAGTATTAAAGATATTACTTAATAATATAAATTATAGTTAATAAAACTATTTTACTATATATATATATTTTTTACTTATTTATTATATATTTATTTATATTCTTTATTTCTATTTCCGCGATTATTATATTATTTAATAATAATAACTATTTTAGATATAGCTATACTACTACTTTATTTAACCTAGGGCTTTTTAAAAAAAAAATAGTAAATTAAAAATAATTTTTATAAGTATATACGTAAAGCTAAGTAAAACTTTAATAATTATTTTAAACTAAAAATTAAATTTTTTATACTAGTTTAGCTGCTATACTACTATTTAAAATTAGAATTTAATATAGATAAGTAAATAACTATTTTTTATAATAAATAACTAATTTTAGTAAAACTTCTAGTATAGTATATTAAAAATAAGTTATTTAAAATTAAAGAGCTTCTTAAGAAGAATTATAAAAAAAACGCCTTATAAAGAATCTATAAAACTTATTTTATTATAAAGTACTAATAAAAAAAGAGAAAGCATATTTTAACTTTTAAAAGGAGTAATATATTTTAAAAAATATTTTATTATAATCTATATATATATTTGTATATTAATCGAATAAAAAGTGTGGCTGTGGTGGCTCGGGGCGACCAAAAGGGGTTTCAAAAAAGGAGTATGTGCATGCCTTCATACTCAATTTATAATCTATAATTAGCGCGTTAGATATAAATAATAAAATTACTATATAGATTATTATAGGAAAATTATTCCTCGGTGGCTGTGTTGGAGCGAAGCTGAGTAGGTAAGGGCTAAAGATGCGGTTTAGGTCGACGTTCAACCTGTGTGATGTAGTTGCTTACATTGTGACGCAAATAGCATTTCTAACGGGTTGCTTTTGAGAACTGCCCTGTGCACGTGCGGAGACGCCCGCATGGGGAAAGTGTAGAACTAGCTTTTACTACACCCAGTGCTTTTCATAGCGCAACTAATCCGTGCTCCCTACGTCCACTGAATTAGCTTCTTCCAGTTTATACACTTGATCTGTGTTTTGATCGCGCTTGGCAAAGCCGATACTCTGCATATAAACGCTCCGTCCCTGTACTCTCACCAGCGGGAACTTCTCTCTCTGAATACCATAATCTCCAATCATCCGCAGTTATGGTGGATCCACCGACAGTGCACCCTTTTGGGGCTGCCGAGAAGGCCCACATGGCGGCACGCGCAGGGAAACTGTACGTACATGTTACTCAGGCTACTGACGGCTGTCTAGCAGTGTACTAATTGGATAAAAGGAGCATGTCCAAGAAAGCGAACATTGACTCCGAGATGCTGGCTCTAGAAGAACGTTTGCGGAACCTTAGAGCAGAAATGGGAATGTGGCACGAGTATGTTGAATGCGATCAATATTTAGTTGCATGTGCATGTTGCTAAGACGTGTCAGACGCGGTGAACAGGCAACCAAGGACTACCGACAAGCGAGTCGACGCAGTTACGTCGAAGAAATGCGGAAACGGCTACCCCGAGAGCTGCGCGACCGTATCTACGAGTTCTACTTTGAAGAGCATGCCAGAGATTTCCCCCACAAGCCGCTGATAGACGGATATGGTACACTTCGCAGTGATTTCCTTCTTCAAACACGACACGTTGGCCTGGAAGCCGCCCAAGCAGCTGCGATGACAGTCTACGCCAACGTCAAGCCCGTGCTTCACATTGACGGCCCTGATCACCCTGGCAGGCATAAACACGGCGACTATGTGGAATGGCTGAAGGGCTTCCTCGAAAAAGACCATTTCTGTCCCGGCCTCAAACCCATCGAACACATGCGCACCATGGTGATCCTTTTCTATAACGGTTATAGCGAGGACGACAGCTCAAGCGTCTTAAAGGGCACGCTAACTTATGGTTCGGAGTGCAAGGTCAAGTTGCTTCTGGCCACGCATGTTGTGACGACACTCGAGGAACTCCAGAGTCTTCTGGAAAATATACAAGGCATTTACAAGGCACTTGCACCGCTTGACGACATTTTCACGCTGAGGATGGCTGGTTGTGGGGACGAGGTTTATGTCTGTGTTTCGCTCTGCAAGTTGTACGCATTGCCTCTATGCGATTGGCAAAACGAGATACTCCGCTCTACCGACAAGCCCAAAGAACTCTGGCTTCTGAATTAAGCAAAAGGGTTGGATAGGTCGACACTGCAGTGGTGCGGGCTTTGCATGTTTTGGGTCAAGTTTGATGCATCCTTAGGTTTTGCTTTTGGGAAGTTTAAGGTAGCGTTATAGTCCTTTTTTTTTTCATGGAAATTTAGTCAGCTCTAGCCAGCTTAGTCTAGTTATCAAGTTAGTCATTCTGCAGTGAGTCTAAAGTGGCCAAAAACGGATGGAACCTTGTGCATGCTACTGCATACAGAGTACTTAATCGCTTGATGATTGTGCAGATGTAGGCGCCACTTCGCTAGGGAATCTCAATGACCCAGATAGCCAGTCTACCCTTGTAGAAAGAATCCATCTGCCCAACTTGCAAAGAACGAGATAACGTAGCTACCAACGATACGGACGCGGACATTTACTCTCAATGTTCCCACCCTCCTGCGTGATACCCCGACGCTACACGTCAACAACAACGTGCCAATAGCCAACCTTTCTCCTCGAAATGCCCAGATCGTCCACAAGCTTTTGAACCCGGCACCGGCGCTCTTCCGCGTCATCCCACCAGAGTGCACTAGGCTTCGCCTCGATGATGATGTCGAGGTACCAAGGGTATATGCTGGAGATGCCTCCTGGGGGCGTGTGCAGTTCCACAGCTACGATATTCAATCGCTCAAGGCTGTCTGGGGCCCAAGCTGGGTGCGTGCGGGCGACGCTGAAAAATTCGGCCAAGTTTCTGGCCTGGTATGCCCGCGAGCTGGTGTGCAAGCGTAGATTGAGACCTGGTCGCTCCCGGAGCACACGCAGCGCCGGAAGCAGGTTGATGAAACTGGTGGGTAATTTTTCAAAGTGAACGACAAGCGTACTGTGGTGCTTGGTGAGCTCGTCGAAGAGAAGAGAGCCGCGCGTCTTATATGGGTTCATGTACGTGAAGAAATTGTCCAAGCGCGTGCGAAGGCCCAGAACCCGCTGTGCATGGAACGATATTACTTCTGTACGAAGATCCCTGCAAGTGCTGGCGAGTGGCAGGACGTCGTCCCAACCAAGATGCGAGCCAGACCTATAGGGGGGCTGATAAAGATGTTTGTAGATCATGTTCCGTATCTCTATGCGTAAGAGGTCAGATTGGGAAAAAGATGCTCAGGAATAGTACATACCAGGTGGGAAGTGAAGGAGGCCCTTCGGCTTTTCGCCCGGCTTCTCCAAGTGTGTAATCTTTACGCCCTTAGAAAATGTGGGCATTGCTTCGGAACGGTTTGGAGTGGACATAGTAGACGAGTTGCTCAGACTTTGAAATATACAAACTGTTACGGATTCCGTATAACCTATTCAGAGAGGTACTTCTGTTGCGGTATCGAGGTCGAGGGTCGTGTCGCTCGGTGATGCTTGATAGCTCGTGAAGTGGGGGCAGAGTGCTTATATAAAATAAATCCGATGCGCGGACAAGTGCCCTAGTAAGAACGCCTAACTCTGTCATTTTGAGCACTGTCCAAGTTCCGGTGCACTATCTTGCCAATTCGAGGAGTGTCGAGGTGAATACGACGTCACGTGACTTAACACCCTCAACTCCAGGTTATACATAAAACCGAACGAGAGCTATAGCGCCACTCAGCGACTCGTTGCGAATACGCAGTCCCCAAAAAGACAAGCGATGCTTTATAAGACCGGAGACAGCATGGGAGAAATGCAGGCTTGCGGGCTTATTAATAAGTGGAGGGTCTCGATTATACTACACTTGCTACATAGCACAGTCGAAATCAACGCGTTTTTGTACCGAGTTATCCCGTAGCTTCAAGAAGCGTGCGGGGACAAAATAACTGATGCCGAGAGGCTTCCACGATTGCTCGTATTGCCGGGGCACTTTGCAGCGGGGTCCAGACGTTGTTTGTAGATGTGTCTACGCGGACGTTTGCTAGGTGGACCATTGCAGTGTGATTTCATCCGAGCGACGAGCCCTGCACCAGAGCGGGCCAAGGTGGAGCGCTGGCCATCTGCTCTCAAAGCGTAAAAAGCGCAACTGGCACGGTCCTTAACCCCCTACTCTGCACCGTACAGCCTCTGCACAAATTTTATACAATCGGCCCCTGCATTATAATATCCTGTAATACCACGCAATCCCGGACTTTCGCCCCAGTACCGCAGCCGCAAACAAATAATCTTCTACGTATACGATCAAGCTCTGAACAGAATCTACGCCCCATTCCCATTATACACGAGCACATTCGCACTCCCCCTCGCATCTCCCACCACCCCTTTCTGCCCCAGCGCCAAAATTCGCTCCGTCACCGCCCTCGGGGTGCCCAGTCCGCCCTCCAAAGCCCGCAAATAGCACACCAACCCCGCCACCAACGGCGCCGCCATGCTCGTCCCGGATTCCGTCCGCACGCCCGTGTCGCTCATGTAATCCGCGCTCTGGATCTCGTACCCCGGCGCCCACACATCGAGCTCCGGCCCGTAATTGCTGCCCTGCACACCCGAGGTGCTGTCGACGCGCCGCCGCGCCTGATCCGTGTACCCGACGGTGAACGACTCGGGCAAGCGCGCAGGCGACGTGCTCCCGATGAGCGCGTTGTCGTTCCCGGCAGCCACGACCGTCAGGATGCCGTAGTCGTAGAGGGCCTTGATGGCGGCGTCGAGCGCGGTCGAGGACGTGCGCGCGCCAAACGACATGCTGAAGACGGCGGTGCGCAGCGTGCCCTGGACCTGCACGTCCCGGAAGGCCCAGTCGAGCCCCGCGAGGATCGACGACATGGTTGCCGAGCCTGTGTCGAACACCTTGACGTCGACGATGTGCGCCTTCTTGGCGACGCCGTAGGTTTTGCCGGCCAGCGTGCCCGCGACGTGCGTCCCGTGGCCGGTGCCGTCGTTGTTGCCGTCGGGCGCGCCCGTCGTCGAGTTGGTGAGGGCGTTGATGCCGAAGCGGACGCGGCCTTCGAATTCAGAGTGGGTGGAGCGGATGCCCGTGTCGAAGACGTAGGCCGTAGTTCCGGCACCGGCGCTGGCGTCGTAAATGTAGGTGTAGCTGGAGTTTTTGATGCCGTTGATGCCGTTCTTGTGCGAGAGGTCGGCGAGGTTCCACGGGCTGTTCGATTGGGTGGTCAAGGAGGTGTTGTTTGTCGGAGTGGTGCCGTTTGTTCCTTGCTTTTTAACCGTGCCGGTTCCAGAAGGATAGGTAGCGGTGGAGATGCCGGTTGCGTAGCCGGAGCGGTAGAGTGAATGAGTGATGTTGCCGAGAGGGTAGGCACCAGTTGGGTGTGCGCATCCGGACGAACACGTAGGAGAGGCTGTGTGGTATGGAGAGGCATTAGGAGTGCTGATAGATCCGCTCGGGTAGGCAGCGCCACTTGGATATACCGAGCCAGATGGGCTTGCATAGCCGCTTCCGTTTCCTGGAGTAGACTGCGCGTATCCAGAAGACGATTCACGCTCCTCAGCAACAGGATAAGGATTCGCGCCCGCAATCGGCCAATTCCCCGGCAGATACACATACTCGTCCCGCTCTACGCTTATAACGTCGTCCATCTTTTCGATCTCCTTCACAACATCTTCGTCAAAGTTGCCAACATAAGCGTGGAAGTTTCCATGGCCAACTGTAAACGTCCTCTTCACACACTCCTTGATGTCGGCTCCAGGAGTAGAAGTAGCACCAGGGGCAGAAGGAGCTGCAGGGGCATTCTCGGTGACGGTAGCAGTCACGGTGACTACAACACCACATATGCCATCGCGCTTTTCAAAGACGTTGGCCTGCTTGGGTGCGGGAGCGACGTTTCCGCGTCGCGCAAGCCTCCTCACGTTTTCATGGTGCGCACCAATGGCTCCCGCGTCGGCTCCCGGCTTCAACTGGATGATATACCGTCCAGGAACGTACTTTGGCCTGTCATCTGCATTCGCGACGGCTGCCGCGAGGCCGGTAAGGACAAGCAAAGAACGAAGCATTGCGAAGAAAGTAAAAATTACAAAATTCTAACGAGTGACAGCCCCAAGAATGGGAGAGGGTAGGCTCTAATGAGTGACTGCCCTCACGGGTGAAGAGGCGAGACTCAATCCGGCGGGCGACGGCTGGTCTTGAGGTCGTTGATTTGCGCTGTCAGGGGTCTAGCGGTATCCACAGGGCTTACGACGTGTGCGCACAGATCAGGCAATCTTTGTCTTGTGCACATGAATCCGGAAGCTTATCCCAGATACACAAAGCAAAAGTACGCCGAACTAATTCCTTTGGGGAGCTTTGTGACGATACTCGGGTCTAGAATGTTCGCAGCCAATTGCCCTCTACTAAACTAGAAATTTCACGCGAAAAAAAAAGAAAAAGTATTGAAGTCGGATACCATGCCAGCGCAACCTCACCTGTGTTGCTCCGGATATGCATATATACATATACGAATATATATGCATTCATCACCAGAGCAAACAAGACACGTTTCCCAAAATCCTCGCAAAGTTTATTCCACCTGTTCCCTCCAGCCACTCTGCGGAAATTGGGCTTTAGGATGATCGCGTCAGCCCCGGGTAACGACGTTGGTGGACACCGGGCGGAACAACGCGAGCACGTCGTGTTCTATAAATGGTGCCGTATCTCCAAACCGTCCCCGTATGTTGTAAATGCGCAAGCTTGCGCCACCACGTCCGCGCATGCATAGTCTACTCAGGACCAAAGAAGGATTAGTCGGCATTTGGCTGCAGCGCATGCACCCGTGTGGGATGGCGGGCCCTGTAATGCCTACTTGGGATAATGCACGGAGAATGTCTTAGCAGCGGTACTGTACAGCCCTCGGACAAGAGCATGGATGATTACGTCTCCGTATTACCGGTGCTGGGGTACTCGGATCTTTGCCTCGACATTGTATTTCTATCGTACAACAAAATTCTTAGGCTGGAACTGATCGTACATGCTCTGCTCTATCCTCCCATAACCGCCGTTTCCGCCTGTGCCAGTCCCGGTCCGGTTTCAACGTTGAAGACGATCGTCTGTGGCGCCTGCGCTCTGGGGCTTCGGCTTCGGGAGGGGGTTGCGGGACTGGCGCGGGTGCCGGACTACTGCTGCCCTTGTGGCTGAGCTTGAGGGACAACAGAATGAACACACCCGCAATCAAAATGGCGAGAAGGAGCATGATTTTCCTCTTGACGCTCCTCCTCTGATACCCGGAAGCCACCTTGAGCTCCTTATCTGCTTCCTTGACGTCCACGGCCATTCTCTCCACGTTGTAGTCGATGCGATCGAGCATGCTCCCCTGGTCAATGACCATGGTCTGCAGCTCTTGAAATATGTTGGCGAGTTCAATGATGCCCTGCGCGATGTCCTCGATTTCACGCTCGCGCTGGGCAATGAGGGCTTCGTTGGGGTCGTGGCGCAGTCGCTGCTGCTTGGTCTGGAGCAGCGTCGACTGGGAGAAGGAGCGATCGGCGTCGGATTCTTGCAGCGCAGGGTCGTTGTAGGGGTTCTGGACCGGGGTAGCGGAGCGGAAGGGCGAACCAAAGCCGCCAATGTCGCGGAGTTCTGGATGCGATTTAGCTCAGATGACCATTTGACGAGATTGTAAACGCACTCTTGAGATAGGCAGCCTGCTTCTTGCGGAACAATGCGCTCACTTCGCCGACTCGCGACGCCAGCGAAATCTTCAGGTTCTTGGCCATGGTCTCCTCGCCGCTGCTGATGGTGCCCTGCTGCCTGGACTCGCGCACCATGGCGTCTATGCGCTTGATGGCCTGCTGGCATCGCTGGAACATGCGCGTGATTTCCTGCGTGAGCTGTTCGATCTCCCGCTCCTCCCGCTTCTTGACCTCCTCGTCGTCGAAGCCGGGAAGCACGTGCTTCTGGTGCATCTGGTCGAGCTTGCGCGTCTGCTTCGCGATTTCGGCAAGGTGCTCGGTTATCTCGTCCTGGATGTCGAGCCAGCGCGGAGGCAGCAGGTCCATCTCGATGACGGCGTCGCCGTCGTCCTCAAAGGCATGGATGAGCCCCTCGCGCTCCTCATCGCGGAAGCCATTGGCGACGGGGCCGCCATAGCGTGGCGTCTTCTTGGGCGGGTGGTGCGAGTACGACTGGCGGTAGGAGATGAAGCTGTTGGGGCTACGTCAGCGCATGCAGGCACCGCTGGGGGGGTTGTGGGGAGCGTACAGGTTCGTTCGGTCCCGCCACATGGTCGGCAGGCAGACGGCGGGGGCGCTATGTCATGATCCGGGCGCTTGGAGGGCCTCCGCTCGTGCTGTGGTGATGATGGACGGCCGGCAGCGCTGGTGGAGGTGTCTGGGGTCTCGGCTTGGCCGTGGCTTGCCGTGTGGCGCTAATTCGTGCACGCATGCCTGGGGCCGCCTGCAGTCTCAGCCCGCAATCGTTCTCCAGCTTGACACTCCTCCTCCTCCTCACCCAGACCCGCAATCGCGCAATCCGCCGTCGACTGCTTGCGCGCCCGCTCTTGAGCAGCTTCCACACGCGACACCGCCCGCAACACTCGCACACAACCAGCTACCATGGTGCGTTGCCCCTCAGCATCCCCTCGCAGCCTTCACGCATGCCCCGCCTGTCAAAACACGGCCATGGCCCGCTCCACAGGCCAGCAGCACCCGCTGACCGCCCATCACAGGCTGATTCTCTGACTGAGGAGCAAGTCTCCGAGTTCAAGGAGGCCTTCTCCCTGTTTGTAAGTGCTCTCCTCGCCCGCAGGCACGGCGGCTGCCTAGCGCCTGCACGCCCGTCTGGGGGCTGTTTGTGCTAACCGCTTCGACAGGACAAGGACGGCGATGGTCAGTACCCAATCCTTGCAAACTGCCATCGCATACGCTGCGAACGCGCCCGCCCACTGCCATTGCTGCCGCTACGCTGCTCGCGGCTGCAATGCGCGGCTAGGTCGTCTTTTGCGGCTCTCACCCCGCCCCTGCGTCACCCGCCCGCCTCGCGAACAAGCACCACTGACATGGCTGCGTCGCAGGTCAGATCACCACCAAGGAGCTCGGCACCGTCATGCGCTCGCTTGGCCAGAATCCCAGCGAGTCTGAGCTCCAGGACATGATCAACGAAGTCGATGCTGACAACAACGGCACCATCGATTTCCCTGGTACCGCCACCCGCTACCATGTGGCTCTGCAGGGTCGCTGATTGAAACAGAATTCCTTACCATGATGGCCCGCAAGATGAAGGACACGGACTCCGAGGAAGAGATCCGGGAAGCCTTCAAGGTGTTCGACCGCGACAACAACGGCTTCATCTCCGCCGCCGAACTGCGCCACGTCATGACCTCCATCGGCGAGAAGCTGACCGACGACGAGGTCGATGAGATGATCCGGGAGGCTGACCAGGACGGCGACGGGCGAATTGACTGTGAGCCTCCCCAGCCGCATTAGGTGACGCAGAACTAACTTCTCCAGACAACGAGTTCGTCCAGCTCATGATGCAGAAGTAAATGGTCAACTTGCTTTGGACGGTTATTGGGCATTTGGGCATGGTGAAACGGCTGAAAACTTCCTGCCAGGGGCATGGAATGGTTTTCTTAAACGAACGAGGTGCGATACAATTGGTTGCTGAGCCCTCCAGGCTTGTCAATTCATGTGAACCGTTGGTACATGGCGAGCTCGATATTCTCAATCCATTATTTTGTGCCTCCTACCATGGTGTTTCACCCGTTCCGCATATAGCACCCTCTTAGCCGTAACCCTGTTTGCTGGAATATGCAGGGACTCGCGGTAGAGCTAAGGTTACAGTCTAAACGAGTGTCCCCACGTTCGCTAGTACACAGCCTCAATTGAGGCTCAGTCGGGCCTCATCCCATTGTGGCGAAGTGCAATCGTGTAGAGTAAGCCAAGGTGCGTCCATTCTACGCTAATACTTTGTATCTTGCTAACTACATTCCAAGAGCATTTAAATCCTTGCGGCTTAGTAACACCCAGCCTCTGCTATCCATCCGTGGAATGCACCTCAAAGAACGTGACATGGCAGCTTCCCCATCATGGCGCCTAACCCCTTCCGGCCCACCCAAAGTGTAAACCTTTGTGCCCGCGAACGTCCTGCCGACCTCGCCAGACAAAGAAAATCTCCCCAGCTCGAGCATGTCGCAGGTACGTTCTCGACCTCATCGCTCTGCCATTGAAACACAGTCTCGTAAGTCCACTCCACCGCGTCCTTTCCACACCGGCCTCTAAGACACTACCTACCAAAGAGAGCGCTTGGATGAAGCTATGGCGGACACAACGTGGGTCAGCCACCCGCGCTGGCAGGAATTCAAGCGCATAGACGACGCGTTCACAGAGCGGTTCCATACCGGGGACGTCAAGCCGAAACCTGCATGCGACAATGTCCGGCTGAGGATCTTGCTGTTTGCGGGGCGGCAGGGGGCGGCAGCCGTGCGTATCGCGTGCGCGAAGGCGGAGGGCGAGGTGGCGCGTGTGGCGGAGCGGGCGATGCTGTACGAGCCGTTTGGGTACTGGGATTGGTGTGGGTACGATGGTGAAGGGAGACGCTTAGACGGGGAAGGGGAAGGGGCAGGCGAAGAGGGAAGCTCGGAGGACGAGACGGGTGGGGTAGGTGTTGAGGAAGGAAGGAGGAAGAGGAGGCTGTTGTGGGAGCGGGAACGCGCGTTTAGGGCGGGTGGGGTGTGGGATGAGTATCCGGGTCCGAGGGCGCGGTGGGAGGGGTTCAAGCGCGCGTTAGCGAGGAAGCCGGGGAATAGGAAGTTTGTGAAGAGGATTGCGGTGGCGAATTGGATGAGTGGAGAGGATCTGAGGTGGTAAGTCGGCCGTTACTGTTAGAGCAAAGACTGCCTGTGAAAGCACACTAACGGCATTATAGGATCGCGTGTAACCTGTCGCACCTGGAAGCTCTCGACCTCAGCGATGTGCCTCGGCCGTACAATGTTCCAACGGGTAAGGAGGGAGATGATACCTGGCTTGGGTATCTGCGGGAGTTATCAACGCTCGAGCCGTATTACCCGGACGAGTTCTATAAGCACTTTCCCTACCTTGATCGAGATTCTCACGAGAGACTGGCGGAAGCCAACCGGTGGATCGACCTGAGTAACCACGCTGACGACTACGGGTACAAAACCATGTTGCCCGCTGAGAAGTGGCGACCGCACCCGTGGTACGTGAGGCACGGCAAAGAAAAAGAACAGCCGAGGTCAGAGCATTTCGAGGAGTTCTTTTGGAGGCTGTGTGAACAGCAGGAAGCGTACGAGAAAGACACTGGGACAGATCCCCGTGGCGAGTTGAACGAGCTGAAGGGAGAAATCGCAGAGTCCCATCTCTGGCGCCGTCTGAAGTGGCTGGGCCTTCCGGACTGGCGAGCGCAAAGCACGGCTGCGAAGATCGTGGGGTCGTTGATTCCTGCGTGGACCGTTTCGCTAAAGACGGTTTCGATTAGGGGGCAGCACACGAGGGATCGCAGCGCAGCTGAGGTCGGGTCGGTGCATCACCACGTCTGTCGACTTATTCTTGGGATCGAGCGGATCGTACCAGCCTCGGTCACCACGCTGGAACTGCGGCTTTCAGTGTCGTTCTTGAGATACTTTCTGGAGCAGCTGGAGAAGAAGAAGCCGACCATCGAGCGAGTGGGAATCGATCTAGGTGCTTGGGTGCAAGTCTTCCCACTTCGGAATCAACGGAACCAACTGACGGACGCCGCTATCCGCATCACCACACGCCGTATAGCACGAGGCGAACCGGAATGTATCCTTTACCGCCGAGACAGGAGCGGCAATGATCGATATAGGAGAAGCCAGTTGCGCAAGGAGAACATGCAAGACTATGAGGGTGGGCAGGAGTATATTGCGAGACAGGCGAACTATTACCGCGACAGAAGCGGTGATTCGCATCCTTACACTCTTTCAAATCCGTCCCAACGTGATGAATACCCACCGGTGGAAGAGTCCGATACTGGAGAACCTACCACTTACGACTTCTTCGACGATCTGCTGCATGAAAGAATCAGGGACAGTGAGACTTGTCCCCTGGATCGTTCGAAAGGACACGCTCGCACCGTCCACGAGCTCAACAAGACACGCGCCAACACTCTGCCGAAGCTGCTTGAGAAATTGCATCTCGCTCGTCGCATGCTTGGCCCTGCGACGAATCAGGACAACATGAGCTTCCGCGTGGACTCGGGAGGCAAGCGCGTGCCGCAGTTCCGGATCACGCGTCAAGGGGCACAGCTTTTTGGACTGCACGGCGAAAAGGAGGAAAGGAGTTATGATCCTATTCATCCACTTACGCTCACGCAGCTCGAAAGCAAGATAGACGTTACGGGTGGGCGCGACTATGCGGGATGGACACCGCATCTTCTTAAAGCCGTGTATCCTTGGCTGGAGAAGACGTTCAAGTGGCGGCCGGTCTTCGATTGGGACTGGTTCATGGTTCCGCACGAGATGAGCGTCACGGCGGATCCGGACTTAGTCAGCATTCGAGGAGCTGGAACGGCCGCTTCAGACGTCGCTGCGGGTGACGATCCATCCGACTGGCAGTTCTCCGGAAGCGCATCCGAGGGCCCGGGAACGCCCGGGAAAGCACTGGGAGCTGCTCTGGCGGCAATCAAGACGCAATTTGGGCTGCTGAACGATGCAGACATACCAGTTCACCTGCTGATCGGGCGCCGGAACCCGGACGTATCGAGCTGCTACTGGGGATGGCCTTACACGCCGCAGTCATGGCAGGCCTGGGTCGACGGCGCGTTTTCGGCGAACCTGGAGACTCTTGCCGAGCACGTCAATGTCCTGAGCATCTTCTACGATTTGCGGAATCCGCTCGATGCCGACCGGTTGTCGCTCATTGATGCGAAGCGCCCCCAGTACCCGCCCGAGGGCCAGTGTCCCACGAGGGTGTGCCGCCTGCGAGCCACAGAGAAGGATACGTGTCCGTTCGTCCAGAAGTATCCCGGACTGCGAAACTACCATCCGCGCCCGCAGGTGAAAGGGGTCCGCAGGCCGCCAAAGCTAGCCGGCAAGCAGGGTCTCAACTTCCCGAAACCGGTCTATGGCGGCCTCGCGAACGGCGATGCTACCACGCCCCCTACCGGCGAACATGCAGACGACCACGTCAAGGACGACGACTCCGAAACCGAGGTCAACGAGCAGTGGCCGCTGCACTTGGCGAGGCGATCCGTCTTTGCACGCGAGACGGTCGGCTGGCAGCGCTTCTGGAACGCGTACGCCGCGTCCTTTGCGCGGCTGACGACGCTCCGCGTGCGCATGCCGCACTGCATGGACCGCATCGGGTCGTGGCGGCTGGCGCGCCTGCTGAACCGCCAGAACGGCTGGGACATGCTGGCCTACACCGACGAGCGGCAGCACGTGCAGACCGAAGAGGACCTCCTCCGCAGCTTCGAGGCCGAGCCCGTGCCCACGCCCGCGAGCGTGTATCTGCACAGGAAGGAGGCGCGCGTCTGGCCCGCGGGCCGCTTCGTGCGGCGCACCTGGGTGTGGGATCCGCTGCGCCTCGCGGACGAGACGTACGCGGACGTCACGGCGGAACAGGAGGACTCGGGCGAGGTGCTCGTCGTCGGCAAGAGGTATCGCGCGTACCGCTTTGAGCCGCGCGCGAAGCTGGGCCTGGACTCGCACGATGAGAATATCGAGGCGGGCGAGACGGAGAGTTTCAGAGCCGCCATCCGCGATGTAAACACTGCCGTTGCTGCTGAAGTCGAAAATGGCGACCCGAGAGATCAGGATGATAAGCCTACGAAGCCGGACAGACAACGCATTCCCCAGCCGGAGCGCCTCCCTCATGAGCTCGGCCAGGGCTTTGGCGAAAGGCTCAAGACTGCGTACGGGCACCATGTTCGCGGCGTCGCAGGCTCCCAGTGGCGCGAGGAGCTGCGCGAGATGATTGCGTTTGCGGATCGGGAGATCCCAGTGCTCAAGGATGTCAGGGACGGCGGCGCGCTCGAAAATAGTCTTAGAGCGAGCCGGGCACATCTGGAGACGCTCCTGGCAGAACCGCCTCCTTATGAGCGCATCTTCGAGGTCAAGGAGGGGCGCATCGCGCTCAGGCATGTGCCGGATCCGTGGGCGAGGGACCCGGATGAGCGGAGTGAGGACGATCGACTGGATGACGGCGACGCGGGAGGGACTGCTGGAGGAGGTCCAGAGAGCGGGTTGCGGTTGCATGAGGGTGATGAGCGAGGTACAGCGCGGGACCCGTACAGCTCGGCATATCCGCTTGCTGGGAGTGGAGAAGGTGGCCTCGGTGGTGAGACACCTGGGACGGATGTGGACTCTCTCTTTGCAGAGAACGAGGCCGAGGGGCCGACTCCTGCGCCGGAGGGAGAGCCATCACATTCACCAGGGCACCCTTCACCCACTCGCTCACCACCAGACCGCAAACCTAGTCCGCAGCTCAGATCTCCCGGTCGCAAACGCTCTAACCCTAAGACCAGTCCTAAAAGGTTACCCCACGCGGGCCCGCTCTTTGAATCTTCCTCATCGTCCTCAGACGAGGACGACAAGAAACCAGATGAGCGGCCCAAGATCAGCAAACCCGGGTCCTTGCAGGTTCCTCCTCGACAAGATGCACCCACCTATGAGCCTGCGATGAGGTCGCCTCGGACACCGATCAATGAGGACTACACAGATAACGACGACTTCGACGATGATGGAAACCCCACGGATACTGAAGGCGTGCATACTCCTGCTCAGCAGCCTGGAACGGGAGATGTTCTTGAAGTAGAAGAGGTGGAAGGAGATCTGGATGCTGATGTGACCGTTGCGGCGCTCGAGGCACCCGTCGCAAGCGGAACCAAGACCGAAGGTATGCCTTTCATGGAGTGGCTGTCGCAGAAAAGCAGGGCTAATCGGGCGGCGGCAGCTATACCTTCGGTGTCTACTGCTGGAGGGAACGTTCACGGCACAGGGGAGGAAGCCGGGCCATCGAGCACGAAAACTAGCACATCCGCGCCGAAGAAAAGTATTCCTCCCAAGGAGAAAGCTTCACCCGTCAGCGTTGACGTCGGACCTGATATGCTCCTCGTAACGGTCGAGCCGTCGCCGGGCTCGAATCGCAAGACCTCAGCGTCTGCTCCAACGGCAGACCCGCGAAGCAAGAAGGCGAAAACTTCGGAGGCAAGGACGTCTGTCCCACCGCCAGACTCCGCCGACGAGCCTGCCACACCGCCGGTCCAGTCCCCTCCCAAGCGCAAAGAGCCTCCCACCGCAACCGCGGCGCCCGCGCCAGCTAAGAAAACCAAAACGCGCAGCGGCCGGACGGCAACGACATACCAACCCCCGCCCGACGACTCCGACGCCGACGCCGACGACGACTTATCCGACACGACGAAGAAGAATATCAAAACCAAGCGCTCGCACAGCAAAGCGGACTACGTGCCCTCGCCTACCGTGAGCAAGCCTGGGAAATCTACCGCAGATGATGACGACGACAACGACGATGGTGTCCCCCTGAAGCTCGTCAGGAAGAAAGTGACGCGGAAAACAAAGGGTCCTGCCGCTGTCCCTGCTGCCGTTGTTCCTCCTGCTACTGGCAGTGCATCCGGACTCCCGATCCAAGTCCCCCTTAAAACCGACGGGAGCGGCGAACCCGACTATAAGAAGTTGACGGTGAAGAATTTGAGGGCGCTCGCGAAGGAAAGGGGTGTGTCATTGAGGGGGATTACTTTGAAAGATCCGATTGTGAGGAGGTTTGAGGAGGATGATGCGGCGAGGAGGGGCGGGGAAGGGGGTGGAGGGGCGACGTGAGCGTGGTGGCTGCTTCGTTGGTTTTTAAGTGCATTTTTATTATGCCTAACTGTTGCGATGGTCTTGCTGGCTCGCTGGGTGGTCAAGGTTCCTGATGGAATCGGAATCTTGAGGATTATTTGTTGGGAGGAAGAGTACGCAGAGTTGGGCTGGGGATATTGTTTTAAGCAGGGATTTTCATTTTAAGATGGGGGGTTTCATCTAAGCGTGATTATCTCTCTAGATTCCTATTAGGGTACATGTAGGGTCCCTTTTATTGTCGTTATCGACCTGAACAGATCATGCGACAGACAAGCACCAGTGACAACACGTCGATTACAGCAAACGGCGCACCGAACAAAGTACATGTAGACTAACTTCCCCGTATCACCTACCGGTTACCATGAGGAACAGATTTCGGGCTCGCCGTCCGTGGCGGACGCCTCATCAAGTAGTACACCTGCTTGCATCGGTGCGCAAACTTCGCGGGAACGGGTGCCTCGTAGAAAGGGTCATCAAATCCTTCAGACTGGTAGAACCTCCGACCTCGCTCCGACTCTTCGACCACAGCCTGGAAGCGTCAGCCCAACCTATCCACTGTGGAGCCACCGATACGATCCAGGGCATGATGCAACGGACCTTGCTCCGCAGCAAATGAAAACACCCACCTCGACTCCCAACCTGTCCGCATGCGCAGTGCCGCACTTAACGAGGAGCCTCCCTGCGCCCTGGCCATGGTACGCCGGATCAACCATGAACATCTCAAGGGCTATCACACATCAGCGAGTAAGTCAAACAGCAACCCATCTCTACGCTGAAACGAGCGCATAGCCCACACGCAACCTACCGACCAGCCGCCCGTCATTCTCCTCGAGGATCCTCTGCCTCGGCGCAAAAAAAAAAAAAAAAAAAAAAAAAAAACCGTAAACAACGCCGTCGCAAACTCTTCCTCCTCCTCCGCGTCCGGCCAGTAGGGCCCCCGCCAGCTGCGGCTGCCCAGGCACCTCGCTCGCCGTGTAAATATCCCACTTGGCGGCGCCGACCATCGTGCCCGTGTCCGTGTCCACGGCTTTGAGGAAGTGCCCGTGGGGATCCTGCCGGTAGATACTGAGCATGAGGGCCGCGGCGTTCCTGCGTCCTTGGGCAGTCTCGTGCTTGTAGAACACCGCGTCGACGTATGCGTGGTCGTGGGCGAATGCCTCGGAGACGATTTCCACGAAGCGGGAGAGGTCCTCTTCGGTGCAGGGGTGGATCTCGAAGGGCGGCATCATGCGTGCGTGTGCGCGGATGGGATCTAGGGTGGAGGAACGAGTTGATTAATAAGAGCTTCCCCGAGGAGGAAGGGTGCTGTGTATGGTAAACAAGCGAGGTTAAGCGGGGGGGAGGGGCGGTTCGGACGGGAAGCTGGAGACGATGGATGCTTGGGTATGGTATTCTAGGCTCGGGGTGGGATGGTTGGAAGATGATCGCCATACAAATGTGGTTGTTATAGTGAACTTTTCCTATTGCGGGATTATGTGGATCTCGCGTAGTGTAGCCTCACTTCGCGAGGGGATTTTCCCAGCATGCGAACTACCTGCGGGGCGAAAGGATTCACCCAAACGGGGTTGGAGCGTTTCGACCCCATGTTTACAAGTGTGGAAATTTTGTCGGGGAATTGCTACGAAGCACGGTCGGTAATGCTTCGAGAAGGAGAGATCCTTACGCGTTATATCTGTGCAAGTTGAGCGCGTGAACTTTAGATAGAATTTACGGAACTGTTCTACTTTATGCCTTCTTTTTCGCAATTGGGTTCTACGAGTACGATCGCACTCGATGGCAGATATTGATTCAGGATCTACTTGATATTTTGCCCGCGGCTTCAAAAAGCTCGCGAAGTGCAGTGATTAATTTGATATCGTGCCATGATCGACGTGTTGTCATGTGTGCTTGTGGTGCTCAGGATCTATTGCGCCCAGGAGATCGTCCACGACGATAACGGCGAACCTTGATGTAGGAGGAAGGTTGGTAAAGGTCTGGGTGGAAAAAGGCAAGCTAGTATTCGCCTGCGTCGAGAGCAAAAACGTGTCGGACATTGACCCGTGGACCTTGTAAAATTATCAATGGGCCGGTCACGTGCAAATTCATCACTTTGAACTACCAACGTTTATCCCCGCGACCCCCACATCCTGTGAAGCAGCGGGTAATACCGTTCGCGATGAAGATATGCCTTGCATGCATAAACGGGATGGGTTCTCCCGATATTAGCTGAATCAGGCCTCAGAATATACCGTCTACCACTCAGATACATTGGTAATCAGTGGTAGGTAACCCCTCGACTAAGTGGGCGGCTATGCTTACGGCATCTCCCATCGTGAAGACCGTACTCCAGAACGAAGCCTATTCCGCACTTCTGTGTGCCTATCAGGTACTGGAAAATGATCGAATCCTTCCAAGGGCCTATCAAGAAGGCGTGATAACTGCCCAAGGACAAAAGACTGGAGTTTTTAAGATGTATAGATGTTCTTCTGGTCACTCGCCCCATTTGAGCTGGACTCAAGGAATGGCAGACGCTGTGAAGGATTTCATTGAACAGATTAGAGACCAAGAGAACTAACCAAATTGATTCTCAATCTGCTCCTAGTTAAGATTTCGTCTACCCAGTCGCAAATTACAATCACAACTCCTAGCCACCTCGACCCTGTGAGTCTTCGGTACTTCATCTGTACATATGGCCGATGTTCCCTGGGTCGTGACCAGGCAGCTTAGCAGTCCATAGTGTTGCATTACCCTCGTAATTAATACGGTCTGTTTCAAGTGCCGGAAACGTTGTATGATGTTTTTTTTTCTTCGCTTATTTGGGTCGGTTGAAACTTGGTGGCGTGCAATGGTGAACGGCATAAAAGCGCACACTCTTTTAGCGTCACTGGGGCTCGCCAACGCAAATTTCAACGCAAAACATTCCTACCAGTGGTTCGTCAGTTCAAGAAGAAAATTCCACGCTGGGAAGCAGGCCCCAAACTGCTCGGGGTCAATTTTCTTTCTCGAAACCCGTACGTGCGGCGAGGCTCCAGCCAACTGGCTAGCATATACTGTTACGAGCTGCTTCACCGTAATTGGCTTACATCTACACGTTCGACACAGGAGGTCGGGTGCGTCTGATAGAACCCTGTTATATCGGAATCAAAACAATACCGGGGGCATGAGACGGGAAGCATCATTTACAGTTGCCATAGAAGCGTGCGCACACATGTTGTGGAGGCTAGTGTTTCATATCACGGGCGCTAGGGTTAAGCTAGACTTAATACACCCGAGTTACTGTCTGCTTTGCTAAGGTAGGAATAGCGCTGGACCGTGTTCTGGACGCGTCTGGTGTCTGGAGGCTGGCGAGCGGGGCGGAATAGAATGACCCAGTTCCTTCACCCTTTCTGCACCGCTCACAGCACCTAAGTCGCGGAGCCTTCTTTATGCTCTTGTGACCTCCCTTCGGATCCGATCCTGACTACGATGGAGCGAAGCAAATTAGCGACAATCTATCGCGAATACAAAAAGGACACGGCCTACATCGCCGGATGGCTGGCAGAGACCTCGAAGCAATGTGGGCACGCGGCTGCATTGAAAGAGCCCCAGCAGGCACCGAGTCAACGATTGAAAGGGAAGGCTAGAAAGGAAGCCAAGAAAAGCGCAACCTCTTCTACAACACCCAAAGAAACAAATGAACCGAAGTACGCGATCCGCGTGGCGGACTTTACTTCCATGGCGCACAGTATTGCCTCCTACGAACCCAAAATGTTGATCCCGTCTGCACTTGAGAAAGTTTTCAACCGTGCGATAAACGCTCGTGACACAGTACGTCAGTGGTTCGAGAACTCAAAGGGTCACGAGGCAAGCAACAAGCGACACTCTCATTTCATCGAGGTTCTAAAGAGCTCGCTCAATACGCTGAGACCAAACATTGTACCTGAAGATGAAACGACTACCGAGCCGAAAGGCATCGAGCTGGAGAACCGTTTCGCTGGCTTGACCGTTGAAGAGACGAGTCCTTACGACGAGCTGATTCCAGAAGTGGCGCAAGCCAAACTGCCCCACGTCACGAAGGTCGCGATCGAACAAAAGGAAGCTGATGTTGAGGATGAGTTCTTCTTCGCCATAGAGTCCTTCCTCAAGGAAATCTTTGAGGTACGCCTATTCGTACTGGGCGAGTGGGATGATTACACAAACTCCGGCGACGGCCTCGAGCGAGCAGCCTTACTTTCCAACACTGCCGTTGACTTTGTTCGTTCTGCGGAGTACGAACTTGATTACATGCTTGTGCGCCCGCGCAAGTATCCAGCCTCGCTGTTTCCGGTCTGGACGCTTCCTGCGCTACTATTTTGGCACGTCCATGATGGCTTTGGTGCAACCGAAGTTCAGAAATTTATCAAGCCATCTTATAACATCGTCCCGAAATACGCACTCCACAGCTGTGAGCAGCAGCGTCTCTGTATGTGGGACGTGTACAATGGTCTCAAGCTTTACTGCCACCACATGCAGACCAAGGAGGCTCAACTCCCAATCACATATGACAATTTTAAGACCGCCCCGATGTCCGATGTAACATGGGCCACGCTTGATTGGTGCCAGGTATTCTACGTAAACAGCAGGATGAAGGAATTCTGTGTCGATGAAACCACACGTGGACTTGAGCACATGCTGGCTACCAAGCAGGTTGACATCTGGGTTACATTCGCATTCATGATATTCTTCGACACAAGGATGTACTACGGAAACGCGGATTCGGCGGGGCAGGCTTTGAGGGAGTACAGATCTTTCGTGGAGAAGTCAAGCGCAGCTTTCGACAAGTTGACGCAGGGAGATCGTCCCTTTAAAGAGCAAAAGAAAGGAACGCAGATTCCGCCGCTTTACAAGCGCATGACCAATATTCTTTATGATCATCGGGATATCGCTATTAATGATCGCTGGGGCAAAGCATGCGCCGATTTCAAAGATGACCCCGTTGTGGGAAAGACTGTCAAGAACGAAGATGACGGTGAGTTTCTTTTATGCGACAGCGTGCAATGAGGGCAATGGATCTAACTGAATGCAGTTCTGAAGAAACACCCCGTCCGCTGTGGACTACTCAAGCTTGAACTCCAATTACAACTCATACATACAGGCGTAGCAATTGAGCACGTCGGAGCAGAAATTCTTGGGCTTGGTTGGCTCTACGTCATTGGAAGCAGGATATTCTACCCTGACGCACCGCGGTGGCCCGACATGGAATTTATGCTGGATCGACAAGATCCCGAGCGACTGTTTCATGGCGGTATACCCAGGTCCATTGACGAGGCTATAACGAAGTTGAGGTTGACTACCGGAGCGTCTGTATTGAACAACGCACGTAACAGGCGCACAGACAAGGTGGCCGTCAACAAGGCCAACATTCGACGCTTCAACGATCCCAGCCCGCTTTCTGAAAAGCTCATGAGGCGATACAGTAAATACCCCGAGACTACAGCCGAAGCACATGCGTGGGTCTCCAGTCTGGTGAGCCTTCTCGGCGATCCCAAGATCCAGAAAGTTCTTGATCGACAAGAGAACCTTCCCAAAGATATGTACGAAGCACCCGAACCGCCACGAAAACCCGCTGCTCTTTTCGACGCACTTCGTGCGTGGATTCTGGTCGATGCGATCGATCTGAATTTTGACTGGCTTGGCATGATACAATTCTGTAAAGACATCTGGAAGAGGATCTTGCCAATGCTGAGAGAGGATATTCGTATCCAGATCCTCGGAGCAGAAATGGACTATCCCGATCGGGCTGTGCAACTTGTGCTGGAAACGATCGGCACTGACGATGTTCCCTCACCGGCGTTCAAGAAGACGTGGGACATCATACAAGAAGCCATTCATGGAACGGTGCCGCACAAGTCAGGACACAAACAGTGGAACGGTGATACTCGCATCCTGGGGATCTTGGAGAGTTGGTCAAACCTTGCGGTGGTGTTTGGGAACCCCGGACCAATCCATCTCCTATCTCTGTACAAGAACTGGGAGGAAGAAGAACTGAAAGAAAGTCGCGTCGGCCGACTAGTCTGGGGAGTGTTCCAAGGGTTGCAAAAAAAGTTCAAAGAGTATGAAGACTCAGAGGGAAGCGATGCAGGTGAGGAGACTGAATCAGACGAAAGCGACTATGTGCACGAGTTTTCACTTCCTCTGGGCAGAGGCAATCAGAACACAGTGACGTTTGTGTCAAATGGACGAGTACTCACTGGGCCCAAGGACAAGCTCAAAATTGGTGCCGACGGGTCAATATCATTCGATTCGGACGAAGCGCAAGCATCGGAACTCAGGCGTGTCAAGCTTCCTTCATTGAAACAGAAGGCCGGAAGAGAATCTGTTCAATCCCGGCCTGATGAGACTCCAGAATCTGTGAAACCGCCTGAACCAATCCACCTCGATGGTTCAGTATGCATGTGTGGCAATCCAACTCTTATTATTTCATCACGGCCAGCCGAAAATCTCACTTCCTGGGATTACCGACGCCTCCATAAGTGTTTGGGCAACGTTTTCAGCGGTGTGACTGTGACGGCTGAAGAGATGGCCGTGACCGGGAGAGGCAGGATGCGTAACGCTCCTGCATCAGTGGGTCGCTCGAATCGCAAGAGCTAATATCATTCGGATACATTGGTCTACAGCGATTGGCTATTCCCATCCATAGACGCTGGGTTAATGCTTTGCTTCATTATCTATCCAAAAGGCAAGAATTTTGGTATGCCGCGCTCGTTCTTCGACTTGTACCGCTTTCATTCCCCTGCAGCCGGACCCGGTTCCGATCTAGCATTTCTCTACGCCAGCTTTCTCTGAACATCAAATTCAAGTCTTTTCGCGTATGCGAGATACACCAGGACTTTATTAAAAAGCGAGAATGCAATAAAAGAATACAGTGTTCTGGTAAACTCCAAAGCAGTAAGATTCGAGTATTTCCATCTTATTCTGAGACGCTGCTGCAGATCCGGTTCGCACAAGGCAATCACCCTTCCCAGCCCTCCGCCTCACCCCCAAGCACCAGCCCCAGAATCTCCATCGCGTCCTTACTCTCCTTTTCCGCATCCTTATGCACCACCAGTCCCGTCGCAACAATCACATCCACCATCGCATCCCAACACGGCACGCACACCTCCAACCGCGGCTCCTCCCCATTCTTAAACTTCGCCAGCACTACCCCATCCCTATCCTTCAATTCGAAATCGCCACCCGTCGCCCCCGCAGGGTACCACCCCAGCTTCCCCATCGGGTCGTCGAATTCTCGTCGCAGACTGCACGACTCCCACGACGGCTTTATTTCGATGGGCGGCGCATTGTGCATGTCAATAGTGGACGTACTTGACATGGAGGACGTGGACGATGTGAAGAAGGGCTGCTGGTCGCCAGTGGGCGCGATGCGGTATACGGAGAGCTTTAGCTTGAGTTTGGACGTGGCGACTGCGAAGGTGGGTGTTCGCGTACCCTGCGCGTCTTCGATGCGGATTGTCCCGCGGGCGTTGGGGCCAACGAATGTGAGATGCAGTGCGGTAGTGGCTCGGGGTTGTGGATTGAAGAATTGCATGTTGCAGAGAGTTAATGGGTTGAAACTTTGTGCGAGGATACTGTGTATATCTATACGTGTATCGTCAGCGAGGAGGTAACTGTCAGACTCTTATATATCGAGGATGTAGTTGCATTGCCTCGCTTCGTACGCTGTTCGCCTACGTAAGACGTATACTCAGTCCTACAACTTGCATGGTTTTCTCCTTCTACGGCTAACGCGTGGGCGAAAACACGGTATCCCCAACAGTGAAACTTATCTCACAGTCAAGTCATCTGTCGGCAAACGCTCGACGCGTTCGCTGACGGTGTTCTTGGAGGCACTTTTGCGACTTTCATGTTTGTACTCTTGTCTCACATTCCGCTGTTGTATTACCTATCCAGAGTTAATACAAAGACTAAGACACACTGATAGATCGGTCTCGGCTAACCTTGTACCCACATATTTAGGCCTTTTATCGTCGTCGTCCTACAGTCCACGGCTCTTTGATTACTCGATCAATTGCACGGACGCTGTCAGGAAAGCTTCTCGTCGCAACTCTCCGTAACGTTACTCCAACTATTTCTCCCGCGGATTTGCCTCATAGTGAAGGCTCATCCCACGAACCACGCTTCCCTTCCGGCCTCGCGGCATCTCTGCATCAACCCCTCCAGCAGACGCCGCCCCAATCCCCGTTTGCTCCTGCAACCTCGTGAAGTTCCCCTCCGCTTCCCAGTTCCATATGCTGTCGCTCGCGAAGAGCAAATCGATCTCCTCCAGCGTACGCTGATTCGTCTCCGGATACAGGGCCCAAACCATCGGTATAGATATTGCGTTGCAAGCCGCAAAGATATACAGCGTCTTCTCGTTTATCGCCTTGAACATGACCGGGCACAGAAGCGTAAGCCACCCATTGCCGATCGACCAGCCTACGACGCCCCATGCGTTACCCTTGGCGCGCACCTCGAGTGGGAAGATCTCGGCTGGGTAGAGCCACGGGACTGTCAGCCAGGTTGCGCCGAATACGAATGTGAAAATGAAGACCATGGCGACGGCGGCAGCTCCGTACCCGGAGGCCTTGCCGGAATTTCCTTCGAGTGTGCCCTGTTGACCGAGGTACGAGAATCCGCCTGCAAGTGCCATCGCTATGCCCTGGCCGACGGCGCCCCAGTAGAGCGTCCAGCGTCGCCCGATGCGATCAAGCGTGAATACGCAGATTAGCGTCGAGAACATGTAGAAGATGTTGTTGAGACCTGCGATCCACTGCCGCTTCTCCGGGCTCATGCCTGCGATACCGAAGATGGTGGGAGCGTAGATGGTCACACCGGCGATACCGACAAACTCCTGTATGATTTGGAGCCAAACAACTAGCTGCACCCGTCTTCCAGTATGCAACTTCCCAGATCCGATGCCAAACAGCATGTGGAAGTATGATTGAGGCCCGCTGCGACCCGCACGCTCAATTTCGCAAGAGGTCACAATGTCCTGGAATTCGGCCTCTGCCTTGTCCTTATCTTCCTCGGTACTACCACGAAGGCGGCCCAGAATGTACCGTGCCTCGTCCTCACGGCCTACTTTGACGAGCCAGCGCGGGGACTCTGGGAAGAACAGCACCGACGCCATCAGCGCGAGAAGCATGGGAATCTGGAATGCGATGGGGAAGCGCCAGATGAAAGACGAAGTACCGTCGCCGTAGAATGTACATCCGTATTCGATCCAGTAGGCCAGAACTACACCAAAAATGTTCAGCGTGAACTCGATGGCAATGAACTGCCCGCGTGACGTGTGCTCTGCGGTCTCTGTGGCCCACACTGGGATGATGGAGTTGAGGACGCCAGTTCCCCAGCCATTGATAAGCCGCGCGCAAATCATCCAGTCGTGGTTCATAGCAGAGGTCTGCAAGCAAGCGCCAACGACTCCAATGGCTGCTCCAATGAACACGGTCTTGATGCGCCCGATTCGGTCACCGATGTAGCCGCCAGCGAGGGCACCTACGAGTGTTCCCAGGTAGTAAACAGAGACAATGCCGCCTTGCAAAATGTCGTTGTCGACGACTACGCCGCCGTCTGCGCCCCTGTGGCCGAACCGCATGCGGGTGTAATAATCGTAAGCGGTGTTGACCCCGCCCATCATGCCTTGGTCATAACCAAAGAAAAGGATGGAGAGGCCGGCGACGCAGTTGATGCTATTTCTCCAGTTAACGATGACCACGAGATAGCGAAGTCGGTTACCGTACGCAATTAGCAGCGCTCGCTTCTCGAAGCGGTGCACCACGTTGAACTTGTGTATCTTATCCATGATGGGATGCCACCCGCGTGTCGATGTGGGTCCGGAGGATGCGAAAAATGGCCTCAAAAGAAGCCTGCTCTCTACGCAGAGGATAGACAGAGGATAGAAACCAAAGAGGGGAGCGTTATTCTTATAAAACTGCGCTGGTGGATCAAAAAATTAGCTACCTGCTACATTCTCCGGCTCGGGGAACTAGTAAAGTGTGGGGGTGTCCCCGCAGCCGCGTCCAAGATGCCTGCGGGGGCCCCAGACATGACATTCGTGTCTTAACTCGACCAAGCTGGCTTGGACGACGGTCTTGAGATGATAAAACGGAAAAAAAATTCTCGACGATGAGACCCTGGCACTTGCCTGCCCGGATCATTGGCCGCGGCTATTCGTGGACGTTGTGTTCTTCTGGCCACGAGTTTCGCAAGTCTTTACCGGCTTCTGAGCTAGCGTCCTCACCCGGCTTACGAGTCAGGCTACTGCGCGTTGTTAGATATGATTGGATGGGGATATTCGGACAAACTGCTCACTTCCATGGTATCCCATGGTGTCACATGGTTCGGCTATCGTTCGACCTCCGCGGCCCAGTGACGCAATAGGACTTTAGCGGCTTCCTTGCGAGGCACGAGTTCCTATTACAGATGGTTTGATAAAACAAACGAGCACTTCGCATCTCGTCTTCTGTCTGTGCGAAGATCTCAACCTTTGCTACTCTCAGATGCAAGAGCGATGCCAGGGGTTTGTAAGTGCGTTGCTTGTAGATATCTTCCAAAACTGTACGGGAAGCTTTGAGATCAGGCGCTTCATGCTCCCAAAACTGTAAAGTGGCTATCGAAGATTGCACGATGTTTTCGCACTGTTCGGCAGAAATTGCTGGGATACCCGCTTTTCGCGCAGCAAACAGGAGAAGTGCCGCGACAAAGCTTTGCCTCGACATGAGCCATGTCCCGTGACGACGGTGTCGGATGTTGTAGAATAGCTCGATGACTCGTTGCAATAGCCGACGAGCAGCTATGTCAGCGAGATAATGATACCGCCCATGTTCAAATTCGTTCAGGGTCGACGCCGACTGCATCGACGGGGAAGTTCCGCCGCCTCCTTTAGTATGCATGCTATACCGCTCTTCTGTATCTGCGGCTATCGGTGCCGGGGGAAATGCGCTCGTGTAGTTTTGAGTTTCGTCAGACCAGAAGAGGGAAATTGAACTTCGATGGAGACTTCGTGTTCCGACTTCAGACATGACCAGTATAGGCGACTTGGTCTCGCGTTGCTGAGCTGGTCTTCGGTGATGTACTCCGTGCGCATCTAAGTGAACAGCTGGAACGCTACGCACGCTCGATTGAAAGAAATGGTGGCTTGGAGAGGGCGTAGCGAGTACATCTCGTAAACTCCGAGCATTCAGTGGCATTCAGTGGCGAGTAAAGTATCTTTTAGCAGGCCAATTCGTTTGGGCGAGGTTGTGTAATACGCTTCTGCCACGTGGTATCCCGGAGTAGTTGTCCGACGGTTTTCGACTCGTGTCGGATTGTACTGCCACCTATCTTGTCGAGTCGGCAGACGTTCAAATGTCGGGGAGATGGTGGCAAGCGCACACATAGCACCAGGTAGGTGGACGCTTCCCAGTCAAAAAGCCACGCTCAACCACACTCTCAGCCATGCCCCTCAAATACTCCAGACCGAATATGGGGTTTTTGATATGCACATGGAGGAGGAATGCCTCAATAAGATGCGGCACGTCCTGTTCACAAATATCCGGACTGGAGGGGCCCTGGCGCGGATCCTCAAATGTGTTTCGAATGGAGTCATCGTCCACTCTAGGAGATGTCGGCGTTTCAGATAGATCGTCGCTGGGTAGTGTAGGATGGAAAATCAAGACTTCCATCCAGCATCGGTCGTACTTCCCCGAAGTATTGGCCAGGCAAGAACATCTTCCCTCGATCCGAAGTACTCATAAAGTGGAATTCGACTTGGCTGTGCTGCGCGCTCGATCGTAGAAGCCACTTCATCGATCAATTTTGGAAGGGATGAATGCTGTAGAGCGACAACCCGATGGTTCACGAGTGTTGGCTCCACCAAACTGATCAAGTACTCCAGCCGGTGAGGAATATGGCTCGCCGGGCTTGACAAACACCAGTATCGAGTACTAAAGAGCTGGCATTGGTGTTTCATACAATGTAGAAGCCGGCTAATCCTGGTAGATGCATTCTGCACCGAGCTCGAGACATTTCGAACATACCGGTCGATTGCTTTTGCATTTGATCTCCCTAGTGCGACAAAGTTGACAAGCAGTAGCGGAGCGCTTGCGAGGGGAGTCGGTTCGATAAGACGAAAAGCCACTCGGCGATGGCAGTTCCCTCTTGTTGACATTATTCGAGGGTTGCTCTTGGAAGATGGGCTCTCTATAGAATCTGAACGAGGAAAGTGGAGATGCGGGATCGCCCGGAAGTGACCAGGCTAAATGTCCTATTAGGCCTAGCGTGTCTGTCATAGCACCGTGGTGCCGTCCATCTTTCCTAAACGTCCGCATTCGTGAACCTCGAGGAATCAATACCTGAAAAAGCGAATGCAACAGGATTCAGACCGTATTCAGTTCCCGATTGCCCCAGGTATCAGGCATGCAGCCCGTACGTTGTGTTTAGCGAAGATTCCTTCCACGCCTCGCTGCCTCCAATTCACAATCCAACCACACTGTTACCGATCGTCGATACACTAGTGTAGAAATTAGGACCTAGCCCAACTCTCCTCACGGACAGGGCGGCGGGTGCGAACACCCCTAGTCCCAAAACCCACCACACTGGCATCGCAACTGCTCTTCGCCGATCCAACTATCAGCACCCATTAGCCGAATGTCCCGCATGGATTACCCTCTGTCACTAAACTTCTCTACGCAAAGCCGTACAAGTGGGCTCGCATATATAACGTCCGCCATTGCGGGATACTATAAACCCCTTCTAATATCGCAGAACGTCAAATAAAGACTTGATGGAGCGAAATGTACAACGTATCGAGATACACACCGGACTTGTACCGCGCTAGCCTCTTACGGCCACAGGCCCACCGCCACTTGGTCAGGACTCATTCGCCTTCGTCGATGCCACATGTTTCCATACACACACAAACGCTGTAAATATCTGAAAATTACACTCACGCACCCAGCTTTTCCACGTATTTCTTAACGCCTGTTAGCGGCTCAAGGCTGGTCTTGGGAGGCCCAGTAATAGAGCGCAAGCATGCCAACACCAACAACGATCCCCCCGGCAGACCACATCATCGCGACATTCGACCAGCTCGTATCCGAAGGCATCGTCCTCTTCGGCCCCTACCGCACCCTCAAGCGCGATGCGGGCGGCTACCCTGTACCTTCCCCCCTCCCACAAACCCCACAACCCGTACGTACATGAGCCTAACACCTCCCTCCCCACGCCCAGCTCGAATTCCGCATCTGCCCCCTCTTCACGCACAAACCGCACACCATCGGCGCCCCCCTACCCCGCACCTTCACCGCCTCCCGCGCTACCATCTGGGGCCCCGGAAGCGACCTCTACTGCCCGGACGCGCGCATGAAACTCGCGCAGCTCAACGCCACGCACGACCTCGCCTTCAACATGTTCTGCGTCGATCGCCCGCAGTTCCTGCTCCTCACGCTCGACTCGTGGCGCCGCCAGGACGAGCTGCTGGACGAGGACGACTTCGCGGCTGCGCTGCTGATGCTGGGGATCCCGGGTATCGGGGAGGAGCTCTATGTTATTTTCAACGGGGGGAAAGAGGCGGGGTGTAGTAGGGTGCATAAGCATCTCCAGGGATTACGCGGGCCGCCGCCGGCGTTTGAGAACTTCGTGGAGCCGGAGCGGCGGGGTACGGTTCCGTTTAGGTTCTTCGCGCATCGGTTTGGGGAGGGGTTTGGTGGTGTGACGGGGAAGCGGGTGACGGAGGTGTATCGTAAGCTGATTGAGCAGGCGAAGGAAGCGTTGGGGTTGGATAGGAGGGAGAGGCGGTGTCCGCACGGGCTGTTCATGTGGCGGGACTGGATGGTCGTGATTCCTAGGAGGACTGCGGGAGTCGAGGGGACGAGAGCGAGTGCGGCTACGGCGGGGATGCTGGGGAGTGTGTGGTTGAGCGACGAGGGGCCGATGGAGGATTGGGCGAAGATAGGGTATCGGGAGGTTTTGATGCAGCTTGGGGTTCCGCCGTGATAACATTTTTATGGGAGACCGATTATGTTGGGAACGTTGACCGAGATGTCGAACGACTTGTACACGGTTGAAAACGGGCTCGCGACATGAAGCCGAGTGTAAAGCAGGATCTGCCACACCCCAAATTGCATTATGGAAGGATTGTGGGGAGGGGGTTCAGGCTGCGTGGACGCCCGAGGCGCCTCATGAGGTTTGGCGAGCTTTTAATCTTGACCTTTGTAGGATTGCGAAGGTTAGTCAAAGAACTAACCTGGGCACGGGGAAATCAGCTTTCGGCGGAGAGAGAAAGGGGCGATTTACTGCTGCGGTATAGCAAGCATAAGCGGTAAACAGCTTCTGAAGTAAACATTATCATTGCGATCAGCATACCCTCCAAGGATTCTCCGTTGTTTCAAACGCCTGACGCCTCGCCAGGAAACCTTCTACGTATGCACATCCGATTGCCGTATCTACCTGAAGCAGCGCAACGGCGTCTCTTGCCAGTACGCTACGTTTCTCATTCGTCACTCTTGAGCAATATACATTAATCCCATCTAGTGGCCTCCAGTCGTGGGTAACTGTAATCACACGTCAGCCTTGCCGTTCGTGGGTTTGCAACGAAGACACTTACACCGAGGTAGACCTTGAAAGAGTCGTAGATGAGCCATTGGAACGCGGTCAAGGTACCGATCATGAAGATACGGACAGGCAACCCGTTCCACAGCCCGGTGAACCCAATCTTGCCGTAGATGCGGCTCATTGCTTGACCGGCGCCTTCACCCGGTTTCCGGTCGGAATTCAGCTTGGACACCATGACATCTATACACTCCACGTCAGCTCAACCATAGCAAAGAAATGGGGAAAAAGAGCGAGCATACCAGCTGGATGCGACACGACCGCGCATCCGATACCCGCGATATAACCTCCCAGGAAGGATACCCCGGTTTGTTGGAGGGAGTTGTAGCTCTCCTTTGGCTTGCCCAGGTACTTGTAGATCTGTTCTACAGTTTTCTCAAAGGTGGTGAACTTCACCATTGTATACGGGATCTGGCGTCCCCAGAGCGGATACAGCCCCTTGAATAGTCCCGCAGTCCCCTCCTGGCTCACGACCTTCCCCCATCCCTCCCTCAAGCTATGCGCGAACGGCGGTAGCGTGGTCTGCATCCGCACCTTGATCGCCTCGAGCGGACACAGCGCAATGTCTGCGAGGAACTCAGCAGAGGCAGATGCAGCAAGGTACACGAGAGTTTTATTTGTGTTGGGCGCGAGTTTGTCGCCGTAGAGGTACTTGAAGACCTCGTAGAAACCGTATTTGCCAGCGCCCTGGAGCGAGTAGCCGACAAAGGTTGGGGTCCAGCCGAAGAAGACTCCACGAAGGCCTTCTTTGGAGTAGATCATGCGCCAGGCCTGGGTGTCGGATTTGTAGAGCTTGTCGTCGACCTGGCGGCGGCATTTTACGAGGTCGAGAGGGGTGACCATGGTGTGTGTGGGACCGCATGCTGGAGCCATGTTAACACTCACGGTTCCACTTGCGAAAACGAGATAGGGTAGGGAGACGTACCGACTATGCCGCCCATGGTGCAAGCAGCAAAGTACGTCCCGGAGAATAATTCAATCTTTCTCTGCGCGCCGCGCTCCGCTTTTCCACTTGTGCTCGCCATTTTTATGCGTTTTACGTTCAGAAGCTACAATTCCAATTCTGCTCGGCTGTGTAATTCTTATCAAATGGCTATCGCGTCGTGTCGCGTGCCTCTTTCGTGAAGAATAGCTCCCCGAGAGGCGTGAGGGTCAATTGGTCGAAGGGTTTCGTAGAAGGGACCAATATAGGGAATCCAAGCCAGTTAGGAAGAAAGCAGGAGTCTGGGATTAAACAGTATTTATCGGGAGTGATGGCTTGGTACATCGTACTTTACGCTCCCGCAACATCCGTCGTGATGACGTCGTCATCGGATAAGCGACGCGCTAGTGGGACTGACAAGGAGTTGTCAGCAGGCTCGAACCAGGGGTTTGGATCACGCTTCAGCCGGAAAACTGCACGTTCGTACGAACCATATCTGGGTTACGATATTTTCGTATGACTTGGTAACTACCCGTGCCGAACTATCCGCGATATGTCGAATGAGACCGTGGTTGCAACGGAGTCCCTATGGTGGCTTCAAGCGACGGACAAATACCTCTCGTTATATTTTGTACACATCCACACGGGGCGTCACGATCCAGGATCCCGCCAACTCAAACACGCACGATTCAAAAAGTATTCTACAATATGTGGTATCATCCTGAACACCTCTCAGTCCTTGGTTTATTTCCTCATTCGAAAAGACACTTTAGCCAACGCCGTAACAATGCTGCGCTAATGGTGATGCCCGACCTGAGTTAGGAGCGGGACAAGCATGCCGCTCAACACGACGGCAATGTCGGACCGAGACAGACCGTTGGAATGCGAGGTGTGGTGGTCGATGTAGCCGTTGATTACAGGCTCCTCGTGGGAGGTTGTCGCTTCGGTCATGGAGTGCATGGCGACATACCTGAGCAGGTTAGTGAGTCAAACAAGACGAGCGGGAGTGAAATGGTACTCACAAGAAGGTGCCACCGGAAAACAACAGCACCCAACCCGTGGTCCACGCCAGACCATCATCCCCACCTAGGCGGTTGCGGCCGAGTAAATGTACAATAGACCATGTCAAGACCGCGCCGGCGGGTGCTGCCATGCTAAAGATGGCAAGGTGCTTTTGAATCCTTCGTTTCGAGAAGCCTTGCTTCAACAGAACGGAGGTCATGCCGAATGCGGCGGGAGCTTTGTGGAGCATGATAGCCAGGAAGATAACGAGCGTTAACGAGGTGGAGGGAGCGGACGAAGAGGCTCCCAGCGCGATGCCGTCAGCGCACGAATGGATCACGAGACCAATCGTGGTCGCCGAGGATCGTGGGCGTTTCGAAACATGCGGTGGCAGAGGCGTGAGCGGTTCCGGCGTTTCAACGTTCAACGTGTTTAAGCTCATCGAGGACGAGTTGTGCGGACCGCGGTGAAGGCTGGAGAGCGAGATGTGCAGCGACTGGTATTCCTGTTTCGAAGCCGACAGCGCCTCGGGCAGATGGTCGACGAGAAACATGAGTATGAAGCCGAGAACCAGCGCGACGCCAATGTACCCGTGCGGCCCTTCGATATCTGTGTCCACCTTGCCTTTTTCTTGCTCGTCCTCTTCTGGCCCATGCACGCGCGTGTGCCCCTCCCTGTGGCCCTCTGTTGAGTCGTCGTCGCCGCCTTTCTGGGGTCCGACTGTGTGCTCCTCCTCCTGCTTGCCCTTCTGTTCATTGTCCTTCCCGCGCTGCTTGTAACTGTCCGCGGCCGGGGTGTCCGGCGTTCTCTTCACAATGATTCTTGCCGCATCGGGAGCTTTTCCCACCCCAGTTTTCGCGATATCCGCAACGCTCAATGCTTCCGACTTTACGCGGTCTGATACAAATTCGGTCGGGTTGAGGGCTTCTTTTTGCTGGGTATGTACCGAGTGGATCTTGGGCTGCGGGTGCGGGACGTTGTGGGCGTGGCTCTTGATGGCGGCGCTGTACATGGTCTCGATGCCTTCGGGTATGATTACAATGAGCGATGCGCCCACGAGGACGCCGGTGCCGAGGAGGGAAATGGTGCGAATCTGTCGCGGAGACAATGTAAAAGAGAGCGGGAGGATGCCGGCGACGAAGGAGCTGCTGTTGTCAATTCTGTGGTCGGCACATCGCAGAACACTATCAGCACTCACGCGGCTCCCATTATTGCGCTCAGGGCGAGCAGTATAAACAAGCCGTCCCACATGATGGCTTGTGACCGTGTCGAAAGGGAAAGGTGGTGGGCGCAGATTGAGGGTACAATGCTAACGAGAGACTTGTTTCATTACTCGTGGCGCATCTGTCGCGATGAATGAGTGTGTCAGGGAAGGGGCTGAGGCTCGTTACAGCGCGGCGTTTGGCCAAGCCGCGCGCACCCATGTCCTCGAGGGTCGTTGGCCGGGGCCCACGCCGCAGGGCTGAACTGTGGCGCTAAGACGCGTCGCGACTTTACTTCCGCTGACGCCTCCGTCTCCGAACGCAGCAGCAACGTCAATCCTGAGCGCATACGGTGCAGACCATTTTACTGTCGCCCATCATGAACGTCAACCTCGACGATTGTGCGTTGAACCAGGCTTTGCGACACTCGACTGCGCTGACAGCTCGCTAGACATTACCGACGCGAACGAATGCTTCGAGATCAACCTCACCCGTCCTTCCAAGGATGGCGCCGGCGAGCCTGTCTTCAGCGAGTCGTTCAGCCCCACGCACACGTATCAGTTCTTTGGCAACAAGGAAGAAATCATCGGATACAAGGAGCCGAGCATACAGCTGAGCTTTCGCGCAAACGACATGAAGCCCTCCCTGAAGGCAGGCTTCGAGGAGAAGGTCGAGCTGCCGGAGGAGGTCTATTCTGAAGAACATCTCAAATTCGACTTTGAGACACCCTTTAGAAACTACCTCCCAGCCTGTGCGTCCCCACGCCTTGTTCACGGTGCATCGCGCTCTTACTGACCAAGGACAGCCGTCTTCAATCCCAACCAGGCCCCAATCCAAGGCGTACAGAGCGATCCTACATCGAAAGACTGGCGACCGCCTGGTAAGCAGCTGCACAAATTCGCATTGCACGGAAAACAATTCGAGATATGGGTCACGAATTTCTCGGATCCCGCGGCGAAGAACATCTGGGAGAACATGCAGATATTGCCAGTGCTCTACATCGAGGGAGCATCTCTCCCAGAATTGGACGCCGATTGGTCACTCCAGAGGTGGTCTCTGTATCTGCTGTACGAAGTCACACCGCTCGGGGAGGACATCTCTCCCTACACACTCGCCGGTTTCTCTACCACATATCGCTTTTGGACACTACCAACCCCTGAGATAATGCGCGCCACCCAATCACTCCCTTCACCACCAGCTAGCACCAATGGCGACGCCGGTAAATGGAGTCCCCCGCGACTTACGCAGGACCCCGAGACGTTCCGTATCAATGAGCAAGTCGACCCTCTGGAACAGCCGTCGCGCGAACGCATCTCCCAGTTCCTAATCTTGCCCCCGTATCAAGGCCAGTCCCTCGGAGCGACACTGTACGAAACCATATTCGCAGATCTCGTGAAGAAGCCGTACATCCACGAGATAACCGTGGAAGACCCGGATGAAGCCTTTGACGCGATGCGCGACTACAGCGATATCGTCTACCTTCGCTCATTACCCGCCTTCAAGTCGTTAACACTTCCGGCCGCCATACCAAAAGAGAAACTTGCAAAGGATGCCCCGATTCCCCGAGGAGAGATCTTGGGCGATGGTGTCGACCTAAACCAGCTGCGTCGCGAAACAAAGATAGTCTCTCGCCAGTTCAACCGCATGCTGGAACTTCACCTCTTTTCGACCATCCCGCCCGCCAACCGCAGGAAACAACGCATCACCCGCAAAGACAGGTCCACACATGAAAATGACCGCAAATACTATTTTTGGCGACTGGCCCTCAAAGACCGCATATATCGCCAGAATCGCGACTCTTTGGAGAATATGACGGACGGTGAAGAGGCGCTTACACCCGCACAGAAAGTCGACATGATCGAACAGGCTGTGGACAATCAGCAAGCAGAGTACGAGGAGCGACTGGAGGGGTTGGAGAAGAGGGCGAAGTGGAAGAGTGGAGAGGTGCAAGAGAGCGCAAGCTCTAGATCAAAGCGAAAGAGGGTGGTCGTGGAAGACGACGAAGACGACGAGTGGGAGGACATGGATGAGGACAGCGTTACGAGCCCCAAGAGAGCCAGGACTTGAAATGTTTCGTCGGGCGTTTAAAGAGTCGGCGAGAGTAGTAGGTTCGGAAGCGCATCAGCAGGCTGGAGGGTACCAACGGAACCCCAAGGCCGCCTTGGAGACCATTTCTTCTTTGTTCATTATTCTGGAAATGATACCAACACATGTTTATACAGTCCAACTCGAAGCAGATAGTATTGTTTGGGTTCTGGCACTTCCACCGCGACTCCCATGTGTGATGCCCCTCTATCGATAACATCCACCCCGCAGTCCCAAAAACTTTGGCCGTGCGGAGCACCACCACACCTCCGCGCCTTCACACAGAGTCCACCCCTTACAGTCACCATGCCACAAACCCAATACAACCTCGTCGTCCTCATCTCCGGCAATGGCTCCAACCTCCAAGCCCTCATCGACGCCTGCGCATCCTCCTCACTTCCCAACACCCGCATAACCCACGTAATATCAAAGTACGCACGACGCATTATTCCCCGCCTGCACCCAAGAGTCAAGTATCATACTTGCTAACGCAGTATTCCTAGCCGCAAAGCCGCCTACGGCCTCGAGCGCGCCGCAAAAGCCTCCATCCCCACAACCTACCACAACCTCCTCCCCTTCAAGCGGCGCCACCCCCCAACCGAAGCCGGCACCGCCGCCGCCCGCACCGAGTACGACGCCGCGCTCGCCGGGCTGATCCTCAACCTCTCCCCACGCCCCGACGTCATCGTGTGCGCGGGCTGGATGCACATCCTCACGCCGGACTTTTTGAATCCGATCGCGGATGCGGGCATCAAGGTGATTAATCTGCACCCTGCGCTGCCGGGCGAGTTTGCGGGCGCGGGCGCGATCGAGCGCGCGTGGGAGGCGGGGCGAAGAGGCGAGATTACGCGGACGGGCGTCATGGTGCATGAGGTTATTGCCGAGGTGGATGCGGGGGAGGCGATTGTCACGCGGGAGGTGGAGTTGAGGGAGGGGGAGAGCCTGGAGGGGCTGGAGGGGAGGATACATGAAGTAGAGCATGGGCTGATAGTGGAGGGGACGAGGAGGACGTTGGAGAGGGTTAAGAAGTGATCAGGCAGGGGCGAGTGGACGGCATGGAGATACGGTAAAGAATGTGGAGTGCAGCAGGCCCAGGATTATACTGAGACGAAGGCGGAGAAATACACGCCCAGATACCGTGGGCGTTGGCTCTGGACGGTACTTGCTCCGGTCACGGTGAAGCTGCTCGACTCGGTAGCGGTTCATTGCTATGAAGACTGAGAGCGGTTTGAGACACCTTCGGCAACGCCGATCCATAGTCCAGTTGCCTCATCCGAAGATATATCAAGGCAGATGTAGGACCATGGAATAAAAGACCGGTAGCATTCTCGGAAGCAGGTATTAAGCGCTTCGAGCCGCTGGCTATGCTCTCGATCTCCGAAGCCACGGTAATACTTGGGCGCGAGGCTGGACCCATTGTACTCTCATACTTCACTTCTAGTTCGCCGCCGCCCGCTGCATGAACGAATTTTCAAACACCGCTTCGAGCCTCCCCTTCTTCGTGTGTCACTCCAAAGCCGGCGACACCAACCGGTCGCGAAAGGCTAATTTCCGCAACCAAACCATGCGAGGTAAACCATCCGCCTCTTACAGGTGAGGCAGTGGCCGTGCAATCGCGTGAAACTCCACGTTTTACTCGGAAATCTAAAATGCGCAGTGCGAGATTGGCTCCAGGAGACGTGGGGCCGCAACGTGATCGCTCACCATCGAGTAAGTACGTGTACACTCGGCCTCCACGTCCCAATCCTTCGTTGGGCTCTTTGTCCGTGCAATTTCTCCGTTCGTCGGATCCGTATGCCAAACACTCCTTTAGGTGGGGTGTCCGGGACATCGGGGCCTGCTCGATTGCCTGGTTCACACAGGGCCCACACGTTGAATGGTACTTGGGCGGCAAACGCCAACGAGACTACTGCCCAGCTTCCTTTTCACGCGTCTTGCCACATTTACAGGGGCTTAGGCGCTACTTAGTTCCCTCCGATTTTGTAAACGCCGTGTATAAAAACCCAAACAATACACATCGTCCCCTCTCCATCACTACCCCAGTTCCGGTCCTCATCACAACCGCATCCCACCCATCCACCGCTCTCCCGAGCACCAAGTCTTTCTTCCCAGCAATGCACTTCCCTCCCCTTCTCGCCCTCGGCATCACCGCCACACCTCCCGCCCCCCGCGCCGACTGCTTCGCCAGCGCCCACGCCACATGCCACCAATCCGGCTCCGCGCTCTTCACCGACAATGCCACGGCCCTGCTCGCTATCGCCAACGCGCGCTAGGCAATGCACCGCACGGTCGGCACGACGCCAAGCCCGACTACCGTCACAGGCAAGCCTGCCCCCAAAACCACCTTTCACCCAGTCTGCCTCTCCCCAGCCGTCCCTCTACTATCCTATTCTCCCAATTCCATTCTATTCAGCACAAGCTAAGCGCACCACACGCACAGGCTCCGTCCCAGGCTACACGGCCGTCCTCCGCGTCGGTGACAAGTGCGCAGGCGTCGACCCTTGGAGCACCGACGCGTGCGTTGCGCTGTTCGAGACGATTTTGTTCCCACAGTGCAAGACGAATGCGTCGTTTCCGTATTCGGGGTTTCCGCCGAGTCGGTGGCCGCCGGTGGAGCTGGAGACGTTTGCTTGTGAGTTTTTGTCTGTCTCGCGGGGGTGTGGAAGGGAGGGGTGTGAGATGGGCTGATGGGTGGTAGTTGCTAGTGTAAGGTCGAACTGTTGGGAGGCTGGAGACGCGAGTGCATTGAGTTTTAATATTGGGGGGTAGGTTACCTAGGTCGGTGTCGGAAGGGGGAGGTGTGATGGAGGGAGGAGGTGGGGGATTGTGGGTGGAGAGTTTGCGAGTTGGAAAAACGGGATAAGGTAGATAGTCGTTTCGAGCGTAATTATACGTGTGGAGTATTTCAAGGGGGCTTTGTAGCACGAACTTAGATCACTTAGAGGTCTGTACAGTAAGAACACCTTCCAAAGCCCTGGGAACTGAACGTGGAATACGATACTACGTCGGGAATTCGAGTACCTAGGCACGGTATGTTACCTCAGCATAGGCAAATATGACGGCCGATTGTCTTTAATTTATTGACATGGCGCTAGTTGCGATAGACAGCTCACTATGGAACCCTAATTTAGAAGACCCGCTGCAGTACGGGTGACAGATATGTGCTTCATGGATCAGCAAGGGTACTTTATCGAATAAGAGGACCAAGTCATCCTGTCAAATTATCTGCAAACAAATCAACCTAGCCCATGCACGCTACAACACCCTTCCACTCAAACACTCGCCCCTCTCCCTCTTCCGTCCTCATCTCCCGCCACCAGCTCAGTCCCACCCACTCACTCAGCAAACGCCTCACCACGCTCTATAAAGGCGTCAAATCCGCCCTCCACAACCCTCACTCAACAACCTTCGACAGCCATTCCTACACAGCTATAACACAACCCCACCATGCACTTCTCCCTCCTCCCCTTCTTCTTCCTCCTTACCCTTATCTCAGCCCTCGCGCCCCCCTGTGACTGGGTCATATTCTGTGACCCCGCACACCCCACGATTCCCCGGCCCACCGCCAACGCCGTCCTCTCGCGCGTCTGCGCCAACACGACGGCCTGCGGCCGCGAGTACTCCGCCAGCGACGCCAAGTTCGAAGCCACAGTCACCCTGGACGAGAAGTGTGGTGGCGATTGGGGCAGCGAAAAGTGCGCGGAGGTGTTCGATATGGTGGATAAGAAGTGCGGACCGAGTGTTAGGGTGGAGAATGTGTTCCATGGTGAGTGATTATGCGGGAGTAGGAACGAGGTTAGGGGTGGTGTGCTGATAAGCTGGCAGCGGGAACGGCGACGGCGAGGTGTGATGGGAGTGTGGTGAGTATTGGGGTGAAGGGATGTGGGCGTGGTACGGAGTGCTAGAGGAGCTGGGTGGTGGCGGTCTTGTGATGGTAGATACGGAAGATAGGGAGAGTGGTATCTTAGTGATGAGAGGCTAGGGGCAGAGAGATGGGAGAGAGAATCTTGCGACACTAGGGAGTGGCTATAGCAAATGATAATTTGCATATGCAAATGAGTTGCCATCTTCAACATTTGATGCTCCGCGTCGTTCCGCAGTGCAGGAGGCAACCGTAACAACACTCATCCTTGCCGTGCATTTCGGGTATTACCGTCCACCGCCTCCAGAAGGCGGACTGGCCTTTGGAAGCCCACTCTACAGCACACAAACATGCTACCCCTCTCCTACCCCCACAGTTTGTTTGCGGATTCTCGTCCGCACAACCCACATGGACACCGCAAGAATGCGTCCCAACACCTCTTTCGTCGGACTCTTCCTGTCTAATTATGTCACTGTTGCCTTCGCTCTCGCAACCCACTCCATTCCCTGCAACTGGAACATCACCTATGACACCATCGCCGTATCCCCGGACGCCGTCCAAGGCGCCTTCGCGCACGTCTGTGCTAAAGACACGGACTACGGCCATGATTACAATGTATCCACCCCAACACCGAGCGCCCAATCTACTTCTACGCGGAGGTACCTCTCGGCAAGACCTGCGGCGGAGATCGGAAAGGCTGGGGCAAGACGAAGTGCGTCGCGCTGTTTGACAGCATTGACGAGAAGTGCCGCAAGGGTGATACGAGGCCGGAAGCTGTCTGGGGTAAGTCACACTGCTGTGTTTATTGACGCTGTGATGGAGGTGCAGAGAAGGGCGGTTGAGCTGTTCCTGCCCCCACGGTTGGAAGGGAAGCCCTGGACTTTCCGTCAAGCTCGCCGTTCACTAGGAAATATACGAAAGCAGGACAGCAGGTTCCCAAATGTGAAAGTTCTTTTACTGTTGCGGAATTCAGGGCTGCCGGTTCGCCAGATACGTCGAAGTGCGCGCTACAAAGGAGTTCCTTTTTACACTGTGGCTTCAGAATCCATAAAGACTAAACAGAGTTTCCTCACTGTTTCCGTACCCCTGGATCGAGGCCTAGGCGTACTTGTTATTTCCTGATCTGTAAAACGAGCTCCGTAGCAATATCAGCGGCTGGCTTTGCTGACCAAGCTGGCTTTCCCGGTTCTATCGCTTGTCGTAGTGTCGTCTTGAACATCGCGCACCTACCAGACCTCGAGACTTAAAACTTGTTATCCAATTGGGATTGGTGTGTTAAACTAAATCTTTTATGTTATTACCTCGAGCACTTCTCTAGACTTGGGGGTATTAGTCGGAGTAATACAGGCTAGGTGTGACGTCATCGAACCCAAACCTCGATTCGGACCCGAAGGCACACAATACTACGCCACACAACAGCAAATAGACTTTGTCTATCTCGGCCGATATGCAACCTACAGTACGATCGAGTGCCGTTAGGCCTGAAGATCATGTCGTCAATCCATGCGATTTGGATACGCGAGGTGAGCCGCGAGGTTCACAGATATCTCACAATTGGCCTGAGTTGATGACCAACCATATTGCGCCAGCAACTTTGTTCGGCACACTTATGTTTTCAACCGGAGAGAGACTCGACGTTGAGGCCGAAGAGAGGGACTCTCGGGGCCGAAGGTCCCCATCTGCAGAATGGATTCAAGTATAAAACGTGTCGAACTGACTAGTACCAGTTCATCACCACCGCATACAGTTGTCTGCTTCAATTTAAATACCAATCTTGAGAACAATCCAGCTACCAAAACCTTTCCATCGCAATGCTGCAATTGCACCAGGATCCCAACTTCCACTATGAGACGATGCGCGCCATTGGGACTGTTCCTTATGGCGGCGCGGACATCACTGAGATCCTCGAGATCATGACCAAGATCAAACCTGGAGATTTTGACAGCTGGTACAACGAGTGGTTCCAGCTCGCACAGCGCGTCTTGTCCACCATCGACGAGAACAAAGAAGGCGATTACTCGCCCGTGACCCTTCGTAACGTCTACTTCCGGGCCAGCCACTACTTCTTCGTCGCGGACTTCTTCCTCCACGGCAACAAAGATGACCCGAGAATGCCACAGTGCTACAAACTGTGGAGGCACTATTTCGACAAAGCCAACGCTTTCCTCGACATTCCGGGCAAGCACTACACCGTCGCTGCGGACGGCTTCATAATGCCAGTTATCGTCTTCAGGGCCGCCGGAGCATCAGCAGAGAAGCCCCGACCCACCCTGATCGTCGGCGGCGGATTCGAGAGTAATATGGAAGAAACGTTCCATGTCTTCGGCGTCGCGGCGTTGGAGCGCGGATACAACGTTATCATATACGAGGGCCCAGGCCACCGGGCACTCGTCAACCAGGGCAAAGGGTTCATCGCCGAGTGGGAGAAAGCCGTGTCGCCCATCGTGGACTTTATCTTCGCCAACAAGTCAGGAGAGCTGTCGTTCATTGATACCGGCAAGGTTGGCTTGACTGGTATGAGCCTAGGCGGCTACCTCGCAGCTCGGGCAGCTGCTTTCGAACCGCGGCTCGCCGCCGTCATGTGCATCGATGGGGTGTACGACTTTTTGGAATCCGGGTTGAAGATCTTCCCGCAAGGGAAGGACGCCTGGAAGAAAGGCGATGCCGTGGAGTTCGATCGGCTATTCGAAGCCCTCGTCGTGGTCGACGAACCGCCGCTGGTTTCACGATGACCTGAAGTATACCTTCTGCAAGGACTCTGCGTTCGAAGCTTTCAAGATCTGCGAGGCTATGACGCTTGGGAATGGCGTCGCGCAGAAGATTCGTATGCCGGCGTTCGTTGGCGATGCCGCTGATGACTTGTTCTTTGACGGGCAGCCGGGTCGAGTGGCTGCGGAGATTGGGGCGCATGCGGCACTGGAACGTTTCGGAAAAGACCAGGGAGCGCAATTGCATTGTCAGAGTGGGGCTTTGGTGTACTTGAATCAGGAGATGCTGGAGTGGTTCGCACGGGTGGTTGGTCATTAGTATAAAGCGGGTGTTTATATAAGGGCATTTCAGCCACTGCGTTCTATCGAATCTTCTTAATAACAAACACACCTGCAGCTCCAAAATTGATTTGTAATTTCAGGTGATCTGGTGTGATACTAACTCGACCGTCGCAGATGTTTTCGCCGCTGTAGCAGATTGCGAGGAGGGTACAAAGTAAACATGTTTTAGTTATTGTATTGCCTATCCTGGGCAAAACAACAACTCAAGATAACATAAATTAGTGTTGTCTTAGCTGAGTTTATACGTGCACGGTTATCGCCTTTCTGAACGCGCTGTGTGCGGCCCATGGTTCTGCCCGCGACGAACCATCCCCGTCCCATAGTTGTTGCCCCGCCGTCGTTGTCGCTGCAGCCCAACAAGTCGTCGGCTTAAGTTATTGCTCTACTAGCTGTAAAATTTAAAAAATCTTATATTTAATAGGCCCTAGTTATAGCGCCTTTGTTTTTACCTACCTATATTAAGTGAGGACGTAGCGTACACAAAGTCGATACAGCTCCTACGGATAAACGTAAAGAAATACGTGCACGGTTAGCATGCAGCAGGGCATACCAGACGGTACAGATTCGCCGCCATTACCACGGTTGACGAACGGAACTAAGAAGATCTATAACTCCTTAGGAGAAGAATACGCTTGATATTTTGCTATAACTCTTTATTATATGTTGAGGATCCACGCGCTAAAGCGAACTAAATTTCCCGGTACTATCCCTACGAGGACGGTGTCCGCGAGGACCTGTACAGATTCGCATAATTATTCGGACTAGAGAAGTGTTTCATGAACGCTTGCCAGTCCAAAAACTATAATTCCCTCGGAGCCAGTTTTGTGCACGCTTTTTTACTGTAATCAATATGTGTTCGTCTGTCGAAAGGAAGTCCTGGACCCCGGGAGAGACCTATCAACGTGAGGTCCTACAGTTCTCGCCGCATTGGGATTAGCTCGACGTGGCCTAAGATTCTCTTCACTTGCAAGAGCTGCTATGGATATCCTCTCTAGGCGGTGATGATAGCACGTGCGCGAGGCAATCGTGTCAGTGGAAGTTGATGGATTTGACGAGATGGTAGTTGCTATGGAGGATATCTGTGCCGAAGCGTCCTTTACATAACGGGCCGTGAGGATATCCGTGTAAGATTTCAACAGGTGTTATCTGGTATTTCAAGACACATATAATAGAATAGGTGAAATATCAGCCGCTGGATTCTGGGTGGCGGATGCCGCAATTGCAATTGCCAATCCAAAGCCCCTAAAACAAAGGGGAGGCTATCGCACCCGAGGACCACCTCTGACCTCGAATTCTAGCGTAGTTCTTCGTCCGCGCCTGCACCCTCAGCACCCTTATCTCTGGCGCTGTTGCCGTAACTTGCAGCACCCTCCTCGGCCGGTGCCACGATGTTTCACGCTTCTCACTCCGTATGAGTGTCCGCACCCTTACTCTCATTGTCGTTTTCCAAAGCGCCTGTTGGGTCTGGGTCACTATACTCGTGATACGCTTCTGCTATACGCAGCCCACATACGTCTGGAGTAGCCCGGCTTTTGGGTAAGATTCGCTTTCCTCGTCTTCTAGACAGGCCGCGGGTTTTTAGTTAAACGACTTCTTTCCGCACTCCTTTGTGAGGAATCTGACGCAAGATGGGCCGTAGGTTGATTGATATGCCGCGCTTTCGAGGGTACAGAAAGCGCGTGGCAGTCAGTGAACTATAGGACTATGAATGTATCAAGTCCTGCGGAAGCGGGCGCCGTGTATTGCAATATTGCGCTGTTGGGTGACGATCTGGTTGACATAGTCCGTTCCGCGGTTCGGTGGAAGTAATGGAAAGTTTGGAGAGGATCGAAACGCAGCGGCAAGGAGATCGAGAGTTGAGTCCGGAATAGCACTAAGTACAATGGCTGATATCTGGCTGTTTCGCTGCACGACAGCGTGGACAGGCGCGTTTCTTCATTGTTAAATGTTTAATAGCCCAACCTATACCAGGGTCGCTCTTGCCGTTCTCGTAGAGCATCCACATGCTTGCCGTCCCACCTGGGCATCACCATCACATAACACAACGACGTCATCCGCTCTTTCCGTGTGCCATCACAGCTTCGCGACGACACCAACTTCCACAGCAACACTCCGCCCTCACAGCGACCATGAAGCTCCTCGCGATCTTGCCGCTGTTTGTCAACGCGGGCCCGATTATGGGCGGGGGGACCAGCCTCGAAACGGCCCTCAAGGTATGTAACGGTCGGGTGCGAAGTAGATGTATCTGGGTGGCTGTTATATTGCCTAGCATGGGTAATACAAAGGGTCAGGACGATACGATTGAGACTGGCATAACTGACTTTGTACATTCACGTTTAGGCACGCGACTTCAATCCCGACAAACTCGCCGACGACACGACATGGAACAAGTTCAAGTGCAAGGGCGAGAACCTCCTAGGAGCGATGAAGGCTTCGGAACAAGAGGTGGCGAAGATCATGAACCTACCTGCGGCACAGAGCGAGTGGGCCGGGGACCTGAAGGGTAAAAGGCACCCAATCATGCACGTGGTCCCTTTGACACGACACTAATTGACTTCTAGCTGAGCTAAAGACATGGGGCTACACAGAAGCCTACGCATCCTACATCAATTGCGACCTCAAGGGTTACTGGGCCGTGGAATCCGCCTGCAACGCGCTCGGGCTGGATACGCGCCCTAAGGCGCTGGGCGGCCCAAATCTGTGCTGCAACTTCCAGCACTGGGATCCAAATAAGAAGGATGATAGAGGAACTTCGATCCCGAAAGCCAGGCAAACATACACGGTCAACGGCAAAGAGTACAGGGTATGTCCTCTGCCCCTGCCTGTCATAAGCATACTAAGAATGTATAGGTCACGGGCGCCGAGATGCAGATTGGCGTTAATCCCGGCGGCGGTGTAGTTTTCATGCAACACGTCACCTCTCCCGCGACGTCCGCGCTCAATGTGTGGAATAAGCGGCCTTCCCTAGACGAACTCCCCGCACTACGCCATCTCTCAGACATCATGTTCGGAGCATGGAGCCGCGAGAACAACGACGTGAGCAAGATCAAGTACTTCTGGGTGCAGGGCGTGGGAAACAGCAATTCGAAGGCTGTGATCGCGCGGGCGCTGAAGACGGCGGGCAAGGAGCTGGAGAAATGGCCTGGAACCACGCTGGACATGACGGACGACGGAGCGTTGGCAATTCTCGGCTCGGAGAACGGCGCGTGTTGGGGCTTCTTCCTCGCACAGCACAAAAAGGAGCTGGGTATCATGGTCATCGAGAAGGTCCAGATCTTCAAGAACGACCGCGACAAGAATCCGGACCCGGATCTGCTGTTCTATGTTAAGAATGCTCCGACACAGTAGCAGAACACTGGAATTCTACGTAACGACATTTCTTTGGGCGCGTTCGAGCCATGGACAGCATACGGAAAATGCAGAGGGTGACGGGACCGGCTATATGGAGCCAGGATCAAGGTTGCATGTCCAGTATCGGGAGCAAGGCTTTGGCATTATGTGTTACCCCAGGCTAGGTAATACAATGGCCGATGGGCCAAAACTTTAACCCCTAGCTGCTGCGACTCCGCTCACGCAAGAGGATGACCAACGGCAGTCGCGTCAGCTGCGTGACAGATAACCACCGCCCAATCGCAGCTATCGAGACAAACAATGATCGTCCAATCCTCGCGAATTCGAACTCTGATATACTTCGCGTCATGCTTACGAGCAAGCCTTCCTTGTCTCTATTTGTTCCACGTTCTGCCCGATATAGTCCTATTTCTCGTATTAGCCGAGGTGATGGGTTGGCTCATTCTAGACTGGAATGTTCCTCGCTTCAGCCATGGCATTGTAAAAGGTCTCTGCTGTGAGCATTCGGCCTGGAATTGACTCATCTTGGGTAACACGCCCTGCCAACTCAATCTACCTCGTCTCTGATTGGGACGGGATATGGTCTGCCTAGACTATGGAGTCATGCAACTAGAAGATGGAGCCACGATAGCACTAGAGAGACAGGTTTTTGTATTGCACTTCACAATAGATGGAAGAGCTGGCCACGCCCAGTTTATTGACCTCGAATTGTATAGAGAGATCGGTACTTGTATACCTGTGCGCAGATACCTTACTGGCCGCTAGCTGTTCCAAAACAACCATAATGCGCGACGTCTGATGATCAGCTTTCACTGATGCCGCGGTTAAACGTCACCGTGGGAACGCTGATCTTGTAGGGGATTGATAAGGTACTGCTGAGATGCCGGATGGTCTACGCTGCGAAATTTGAGGCGGCTATGGAGACCGCGGGTCCGTAAGGAGATCGTGTGCCGGTCCGGGTAAGGCGAGCTTGAGATTGACGGGGGAATACTCTGCTAGCGACAATTCGTCAAAAGTTAACCGCTGTCAAAGCTCTACTTTAACTTCATGCGTTCAATGATGGAGTCCCACAAAAAGCAGTCCGTAATCGGCAGGTGGCTGCGTGAATACCCCTGGATCTTAAGAGCGTACATCGTCTTTATTCCCTGCAACCGACCGGACTTTTTTGTAGGAGATTTGTAAATTGGTATCCGCACGAAGCATGTAAGTACCTATACGGCTTTGTTAGTAATCTTGCAGGGTAACAAAGGTGATCTTCTTCCTCGAGAGGTCCATGACATATGACATGGTTGTTGCTCGATGAAAATAAGAAGGAAAGTCGAAGGCAGGGGCCCGTGTGGGTTCAAAAATTATGTGTCCCGGGTCGGTCCCGGGGATCCACTTCAGTCGTCCTTTTATTGCCGCTCGCCTCCCCTTGAACACCTGTTCGTGAAGAGTCTCAATTGTGTCGAGTTCAAGGTTGGGGTACGCTGGGAGGTGCACTGGGTATCTAGAAGATGCACCAGCGGGCAAACAAGAGACCGAGAACAATGTGAATTGACGCGGCCTCAAGTATGCTATATGCCGTCACCAGGAACGTGCATGCTCTTCGGAGTGCGATGAAGAGCAGCACCGCAGCGGTAGTGCCATGGAGGGCACACACTGGGCTGTCCAAGACTAGCATATACTTCCACGGCGTAAACGCCAGGCGTACCCTTCTAGAAGGGCCGTTTCCAGCTATCGGGCAAAAAAGGTCGATGAAGCATATCCCAGAGCGTCTTCCCACTGTCCATCGTAATCCATTGTAAGAAACGCTCGCTCATGGATCGAGAATGTGAGTAACGATCCAAGAGATCGCTCATTGGCGACGTCTGTACTCCGGATACGAGGAAAGTGAGATCAGCCCCCTTGGGACCGGACTTGGACTCCTTGAATAATCGTCATCGAACCGTCTGTCTTTGCTGCTCGTCGGAATCGAGACTCCCATTCCAAACGAGCGACTCATTAGGGGCTTGGGCTGACCAGTGTAGGAGAACGACGTCCGCACCAGAAGACGGCAGTGAATCCGTACTCTGCACATGTTGATCCAGCGTAGATGCATGAACATTCTAACTGGGACAGGGTCAGAGTTGTGATACACTGCTGCTAGGTCGCATGATTTCGAAACGCCCGGAGGCGCTGCCTGGTCATACCAGGAACAGATAAGAATGTATGTATTTTCTCCGCTACTCGCCGACATCGAGCCTCCCATTCTAAATGAGCGATGGTGTAGGAGAAGAACTTCCGCGCCAGATTCGATGTCGAAAGCGCAAAGAAAGAAGAAGTGACGTTGGAGAAATTGAAGCGCAGGTGGGCGAGGGTTTAAGTAATAGAAAATTATGCACGGACCTTTTGCAGCGTCATGCCAAGAACCCAGCCACGCGCTAAGTCGCCAGCCATTACCAGCAGTGATTCATCGATAATCACGTGACTATGCGCTCTCTTGGCACCAAAAGTATCGGTAGCCCTTGCATTCTCATGAAAGCCTATAACACATCTAGGAATGCCTGGGTATCAATTCACGTTTAAATTTTCCTTGATGGGATCTAGAGTTACCAAATCTCGATATATTTCCATCGAAGTTGAGGTCCTAAGGTTGGCGCACAAATCCCTATAAGTTGCGAAATTAGGTCGCCATCGAAGTTTTCCGTTTGTTATACAAATACAACCGCCTTGGAACAACCGAGCTCCTCCTAATGCTTCCGCAAAATAGTCGCGTCAAGGTCGCACTGCCACACAAGAGTCCAAGTAGACAAGAATGCGCGCTCAAAAGATGATCTCTTATGCTGCTTACGAATTCCTCTTCCTCCAGCAATCAGACTTTTCGTGGGTGCTTCTGCATACGGGAATCCCACCTCTCAAGGAGAAACACCCGCTACGCGCTGTGGACCACACGCGGCGGCAGAGGTCGCAGCAACCTATCCACTACCACAGACCCAAATACGCTGCAATATCCTCCACTTCCTAAGTGTATCCTGGATTCGACACCACAACAGCGGGCGTAACCTCGGCCCCGCCGCCAGTGGTAGAGGCGGCCTGCATCAGACCTTTACACCTGCAGTGGCCGTATGTTGTACCCTTAGATAAACACTTCATTAGATCCGCCAACGTAATAAAGTGATGCCACTATTTCACTGCCATGGTTGAACGAGAGTCATTTCCCCTTGACCAGTCCTCACCAATGATTGTTTTTTGGATGACTTTTTGATGTAATTACGCTAATCGCACTCGCGACTTGGAGCGCATCTCCAGACATCCTTCACTGCTTGCGGAACCACATATTGCTGGTCAAAGTCAATAGCCGACAGTGGAACAGCCTTTGTGCAATGGAGAGTTTGTTGCTGACAGTATCTCGGAAGTGTCCAGGCGAGCCATTCCGACATATGCTTTTCTCACGTCATGTTCCTTTCTACGGCAACTGCAACTACATACATCCGGAAAATTCAAAAGACAGTTCATAATTTTACGGCAATTTCCCTGTAGACCGGCGCATCAAGACGCAACAGAGGACCACCGGCGATATCTGCCACAGCCACCCTCACCACCGTGCTTTTTGGTACTTCACCTATTCAATAGATTGGTATGTTGAATTAGGAGGCTGGGTAGGAATGACACAGCGACGTTTGGAGGCAATTCTTCCAGGTAAGGGCTTTATTGGAAAGAGCGGAAACAATCTCCTATGAACATATAAGAAGTGTTGGCACTTTAGGCAAGCATTTGGTTGGTGAGCGGAGGCAAGCAAATATACCTCGCATGGCGAAGGAGTTCGTCTTGTACAACCTTCGGGATATTTGTTCTTGCAATATTTAAAATAACCATATATTCAAGTTACTTTCTGAAAGGGTAGCGGTCAAAATTTTATCAGACGTCGAGACCCAATCTGGCACGGCCAACGTTCCGGGATATGCTGCCCCGCCGTTCAAGTATTACCAGCAGCTCTATCCTTCACGGACGTAGTTAGATCTACTGGTATACAGAGCATATGAAATTGCTGAGGAAACAAATTCCGGACTTTGGAGGTTTAGCACACTGTATTTTTCTCTTTCTCGGGGTAGATGAAACATGCAGATATATCCACAGAGGTGCCGTCCAACGCATAGTTTTACTGTGGAAAGGAACACATTGTCAAACTGAATCTGTTACCTTCATTAAACCTCAGATAATCCACCCGTATGAGGCCCGGTTGTGAGCGATCCCCGGGGGACCACAACACCTCGAATTGGCCAGCCCTATCTTAAGCCTTCAAGATATAGAGAACATTGGTTCCGTTCCTGGCTGAGGATTCTCATAGCGTTGAAGGCTCCTCAGTATCCATAATTTGGTCTACGACGTTTTCCGATGTTGGCCGGAGCCGGGCCGGGATCGTCTTCTTCTTCTTCGGACCAGGGACCATCATCGACGGATTCCTCGTCGTTGAAGTCTTGCCCATCGGGGCTCTGCACATCCATATCCACCTCGTTCATTTCTTGGTCCTCGAAGTCTTGTTCATTAAGCGCTTGTCCAACTATGTCTCCCTGGCCAGCCCCTTGGTCGAACCCTTGCTCCCCATTGTATTGTATATCCATGTCCTGGACCATCATATCTTGTGCATAGTAGCTTTGCTCGCTGGTCTTATGAGCATGGAGTCCCTGGTCGAAAGAGCCATGCGCAGCGGAATCTTGAGAATCAGACTGCACACTAGCTTTTGATCATTATTAGTCCTCGATACAAAAAGGGTTCTCGTCGTTGGCTTATCTGGAGCGCCATGCATGGCGCTCACGCCAACCATGGCCTCCGTCATCTCTTGCTCTTCTCTCAGCAAATACTCATATGGTCCGTACCGTTTCTCGTAGTACTCCTTGATAGCCTCCAGCTTCTTGACGCGCTTCTCCTATGCCGCATTCGTGCGCTCGAGCTCGAGCTTCTCAACCTTCCGCTGGGCCTCCAGGTTATTTGTGTACGTCTTAAGGGCATTTTGTTGTTGCGCCAAAGCATTCGTTTTGTCTGCCTGGCGTTTATACGCCAAGCGTTTCTTTGCGCGTGCGCCGGTCGGCATGGTGGAAGTCCGCAAGATGCTAAAATAGGATATGGGTGTTAGTTGATCTCTGAGAGAGGTCGAGTGGTCCGTGACAGGTTCATTCACACCTAAACGCTGTACAACGTCTAGCTAAGCGCTTCTTGTCGCGGGCTCAGATACTAAACTTGCAAGGCGGATATCGTTGGTAGCTGTGGGTTGGTGCAGGTGGAGTTGTCCAGGTCGTTCCGAGAGTGAGTTAGTATAAAAAAGAGAGGTGACAGTCCTGTGACGAATCCCGCAATTTCCACGGCACTTTAATCAGCGATGCACGGCTCTGCTTATTATGTAAGCATCGGTGAAAGGGCTTCCAAGGTTCTATGTGCTCCACGTGTTACCTAGCTGTTGCTTTCAACTCCTCAGCCGGGCATTATAAGCGGAAAAGAAAAGACACCATTCTATTGGCCACTCTAACTATTACGCTTAGCTCCCCCCGTTGAAAAGATGAGTGTCATTTTGCACGGTCGCTAAATGAACATCGTTACATCCGTTTGTACTATTTAGTTCGCGCTTGTGGTGAGAGCAATAAAAATGCATATTAGATTCGTCTTTATAAACATAAATTCCTCTGCTTGGAGCAAAGGAGTTTCGCAAATGCTGGTTTTCAAATCTTGACTTAAGCAACGCGAAGGCTTCCACTCGGGTAAAATACTCGTATCATCTATTGGCACAAGCATCGACGAGCCGTGCGGGCTGAAGGCGTAGTCTGCGCACCGTAAGAGCAGGCCGGTATCTGCGGTTCGCCTTACATCCATGTCTGGATCTCGGTGTTTACGGTACCTCCACCGAATTCACTAACCATCCTTTAAGTTCACTCGAGGGTGTTATATTGACATGTCAACACAGACCCCAGCATCATGGACACTTTTCGTGATCGGTATCATCGGCTTATTTGGCTGATCTATATGTCGTATATAGACTATGCAATCGTCCGGACGCGCTGCAATCAGCCCTCGCCGCCCGATGCATTTTCATCTTCTGAATCCTCCCATTTACCCTGCGTAGATTTATTGTTGAGCTTCTTCGTCGCCTCGAGTCCGCCAGAGGTGAGATACAAGAACGTCGGGTCCTTGTAGTTATCCAGATGCGTGAAGAAAGAGTTGAATCTGATGCCTGTTAGCTCCTTGCAAAGGCTATACAATGAGATGGCCCCGCTTACTGGTTACCATGCGCCTCCTCCCTGAATATGCGCTGGTAGATCTCCCGCTCCTTGAACTCTTCAATCTCCTTGTCGTACTTGGAGAAGTCGATTCTCTCGCGGCCGGCCTGTTTGGCAGCTTTGTCGTTGTAAGAATCGAAGACGGGGCGTTCTAATAGCAGTCCGAGACCCGGCGCCTTCGGAATGCGCACGATGTTGTTCTCGAACGACAGCTTGAAAATGTCTGGATGCGTGCCACAACGCACAGTTAGCGCAACCATGCCGACCATCTTGCGGATCTGGTGCATCATGAAGCTCTGGCCGTGCACCTTGAGTGACAGCCACTCGGTGTCGTTGATGATGATGGGCTTTTCGGCAACTTTGAAGGACTTGATGTAACGCTGGGCGGATCGATCGTTGAATTTCTTTTGGATAGTGTAGTTGTGGAACTTGTGAGTGCCGAGGTATTGGTTTAATGCGGCTTGCACGCGCGCCTGGCGCTCGGGAGAGATGCGGTACGCTTTCTTTGCATCGAGGTAGGCCTTCTTAAGGACCTTTACGGCAGCTTCCAGAGCGTGCCTCTGGACATCAGACTCGGGGAGTGTGGTCGTGCCATCAGTCTCGGAGTTGAGATTGACGTCCGGTTGTGGCTTTTGAATGGTGTCTACTGTCTCCTTTACCTCCTGATCCGTTGGCTCGTTTGCAGGACTTTCATCGGGTGCCTCAGCTCTTGTCTTCTTCGTACCGGCAGTTTCGGCTGATGCTTCTACGTCTGCGACCGGTCTAGGCGCGTTTTGCACCACATCAATAGCTGCGTCAATGGCGGGGTCGCCTTCCGGCGCATCAACCGCGTCTACATTATACAAGGCTTCTTGCACAAGTGGCCGTATGGAGTCGTCCAACGTCTCAAGGATTGGTTTGATGTGTCTCTCTTCCACTTCTGGCCAGAAGTTGGCAACCTCGGCCTGACGCTTCCGATACTCTTCCAGATCGCCTTTTTCTTCCGCAAGCTCTTCCAACTTCTTTCCGAGATAACTAGACGGGTGCGGAGGTAGAAAGGCATGCGTAGGAATCAAGTACTCGTACCATCGCGAGTCGCAAGCTTGATAGCAGCTGAAAGAGCCTGTTGTGCGCTGAATGCCCCATACTCTTATTTGCCCAGACAGATTATCGTTGATTTTCTGAACGATATCCTCATCCTCGATGATCAACTTGAGCGATATTACGTTTCCAGCAGCGTGCACACCCTTGTCGGTCCGCGCGCATCGCACTAGCGAGGATTTCTTGGGGTCGTCGGCGTTCGCCTTGGAAATCGCGCCCGCCTTGACGAAGGCATTGAATAAATCGCCTTCAATGGTTTTCTGTTTGTTGTCGATCTGCATTCCCTTGTAGCCAGTGCCCGAGTACCCAATCATGACGGCGACTTTGCGCTTGGGACGCCGCTCTTCCGTTTCGACCTCCTCGGAGGGAAATGCCGACGGTAATGCGGGGGACGCATTCTCTCCGTTCTCCTCCTGCTGCTTTCGCTTGGCCTGCTGTTCAGCGTTGCGCCCGCGCCTGTCTAGTTGCTCGCGGCTGCTCAGTTAGAGACGCGCATGCCGACGCCGTGGCTCACTCACAAATGCTCCTTACGTCCCATATTCCTCTTCTTATGTTGATGGCTGCCGTGCTGCAGGGGCCTGCCGCCGCGCCCATGGCCCCGTCCACCGTCGCTGTCGTCGCGCTTGCGCTTCCGGTCGCGATTCGGCGAATTGTTGCTTGGAGCGTCATGGGAGGCCATTGGCACGTCGTCCTTCTCAGAAGCTTGCTCCCTATCGGCAGGCAAGCTGGCATGGGTAAGAATAATCGCAACAACGCGGTGAAGGCGTGGGGTCGGGCTCCGCAGACTGAATTTTGGAAGCCGCAGGTCTTGGCATGCAGGTCCCACTCCACCGCCCGCACCGCCGCCTTGTCTCGTTCATTGTTGCGTCCGCGCCGGTGCCCGGAGCGCATTCGCTCTGCTCTCCTCACGCAAACTCGCCGTCGCTATCCCGTAATCGAGACGCAACCCCGACACACCGCGCGCCGATAGATCCGCCGCTCGCAGCCATGGATCCGCTCGAGCTCGCCAAGGTCTTCGTCAAGACGGTCGTCCGCATGTTCTACGAGACGGAGCACATTGTCGTCGTGGATGCGCTCGTGTACCATGGCGCGCTTCACATGCAGGACCTGGTACTCGTGCTGGACATGGGCAAAAGCACAAAGCAGGTCGGGAAGTACGTGGGGAAGCTGAAGGAGGCCGGGCTCATCTCCATCGCGCAGCGGCAGGAGACGCGTGAAGGCGCCCTCAAGGCCGTCACCCGCGAGTACTACTACATAGACTACCGCCGAGCCATCGACGCTGTCAAGTACAAGATCCACAAGGTCGATTCGCGCATAAAGAAGGATGCGAAGCCCACGACCGAGAAGATGGAGTACCGGTGCAACCAGTGCAAGAACGAGTACACCCAGATCGACGTGCTGGATAACGTGGACCCGCTGGGTAGGGACAGCGGCTTCTCATGCAAGCGCTGCGGCTTCCCGCTCACCTTTCTCGGCGACGACGAAGGACCAGAGCCGGAAAACGATGACACACCGGCCAAGTTCAACAAGCAGTTCAAGCCCATCCTTGACCTCATGCAGCAGATCGATACCGTGACCATTCCCCACGTTGAAGGAAAGGATGCGATCGAAGGCGCAGTGGAGCTTCCACGTGACAAGGATGTCAATCCCGGCGCGAAGCACGAGGTCGTTCAGGAGACGACGGTGCGGCCGACGGCGGTCAAAGGCACAAACACAGTTGTCGAGAAGATCGAAGTCCAAATTGCATCCGACTCCGAGTACAACGAGGCCGCACGGGCTGCCGAGAAGGCGCGCCAGGAGAAAATCGCCGCACAGAACCAGCTTCCCTCGTGGCATATCAAATCTACCGTCGACAAGAGTCAGGATGGCAGCACCGCGACCGCGACCGCCGCGACCAATGGTACCGTTACGCCGACAATCAAGGCCGAGACCGTGAACGTGAAGCCGAACCCAGCCGGCAATCTCGATGATGTCTTTGCTCAACTCGCGGCCGAACGCGCAAAGCAAGAGGAAGAGGAAGAGGATGAGGACGAAGATGAGGACGAAGACGAGTTCGAGGACGCCATGGTGGAGACAGCTCCGGAAGCGAAGCGCGTCAAGCTGGAGTCTTCAGCTGCACCGACGCCCACGAATGCGGCCACTCCAGCCATCTCAACGGGAGACGGCGGAGACGAGAGCGACGAAGACGAGTTTGAGGACGTCAATTGATCTTGCATAGCGACGGCGTTTGGCGTTTTATACCTCGCATGCATCACATTGGGATTTTGAGGGAATTTGAGATCATCTCACGCAACATCTTCGGCAGGGAGACTGAATGTGCATGAGGCCTTATAGAGAAAAGCGATGGGGATTACCTCCTGTACATGCATGTAGAATATCAATGTAGACTACCCGATCTATAATCGAGAAAGTAATTGGGCACGGGCCATCGAACTTTTAGCGAGGCAAGAGCAACCCACTACATCCCCACCAACAGCACGCGAGCCGCATTCACCCCGCCGCTCCGTGGTCGCACCCCCTTGCTCGAACGTATTGCACCCAGATGGATACTGGGTAGCCCAAGGAACACGCAATGGCCGCCGCAACCAAATCTCTCTCTGCCCTCCTCGCGCAGGCGACGATCGACGACCACGACGAATACCTTCAAGCCGCCAACGCGGCCATCAAAAAGTCGAAAACGGACACACAAGCGCACCACGTAAGAGCGGTAGCGCTACTCAATCTCGATCGGTTCGAAGATTCCCTCAAGGTGTTCGAGGATGTGAAAGAGCTGCAGGAAAAGGCGCGCTTCGAGTATGCGTATGCACTGTACAAGACGGGAAATGCGGCGAAGGCGGTCGAGGTTGCCGGCGCACGGAGCTCGGATGCGGGTCGTGGCATGAAGCATGTGCTCGCGCAGGCAGTGAGTCGGAATTCTATTCCAGCATGAACGGGAAAGGTTAATGGAGGCAGGCGTACCGCTCAGAAAACTTCGCCCAGGCCTCGCGCGTATACCGGGAATTGGCAAGCCAGGGTACTCACAACGAGGAATACGATATTCGCATCAATTCTGGAGCTGTGGACGCGCAGCTGGAGTGGTCAGGGCAGGGCGAGCTCGCGCAGCAGAAGAAGCCGGCACGAGAAGATTTGGATGTTTTCGAGACGGCGTATAATGCGGCGTGCTCGAGCATAGCGCGTGGAGAGTTCGCGCAAGGAGATATATGTTTGAAGAGGGCTATTGATCGGTGCAACGAGGTGGAGGATATGAGCGATGCTGAGAAGCAGGCTGAGATACTGCCTATGAAGGTGCAGCAGGTCTATATCCTCACGCAGATGGGCAAGATCGATGAGGCCAAACAGCTGGCCACGACCATACCATTCACTGAGTACGACGTCAGGTGCTTTGGCAAAGACTGCGCACTAACAGAGAGCAGAATCAAGGAATTGTCGACCCGGCATATCGCCCAAGTGAACACGATTGCTGCATCAAACAAACATTCAAACCCTTACCTATCACATCGACTATTCCATTCCTCGCCTAAGCCATCGAAGACCGATCAGCATTTCTCCTTCCAAACGAACCTCCTCCGCCAAAATGAATACGTTATCTCTCTCCTCTCGCGGAAATCGGCGGGAGTAGCATCTTCCACCGAAAAAGTCATATCCACATCCCCAACACCTACCCTCTCACCAGCCATCAATATGGCCGCCGTCCTCAACGCGGCAGCGCATTCGCAAAGCGCAGCCACCGAAAAAGCCGCCCTGAAGCAGATAATACCATTATTGGAAAAGCGACCCACTGATGTCGGCCTGATTCTCACAATCACCCATCTCTACGTCCTAACTGGCAACCACGCCGCCGCCACTTACCTCCTCGAATCTTTCTTTACCCGCCTTGCCCAATCTGGCACAGCCTCAGACCTCGACGTGCGTTTCGCTCCCGGCCTGGTCGCTACTCTCGTCTCACTATACGCACAACAAGGCCGCCCCGGAGCCGCCAGGTCAGAATTAGCGAAAGCCGCAGAATACTGGCGGAAACCGCACAAATCGAAAACAGAAGCGCCCTCCAAGTCTCTGATGGTCGCCGCGGGAACAGCGCTCCTAGACACGCATAACCAGGACAACATCAGCACGGCAGGCGAGATCTTCAAGGGGCTGTACGACCAAGACAACAACGACCGCGCCGCCATCGCCGGCTTAGTAGCCGCATACTCCATCTCGGACCCCTCGCGCATCCCCGCGGACCTGAAAGAATACCTCCCCGAAGCAAGCCGGCTCGTCGCCGACATCGATGCCGCAGCCCTCGAGAACGCCGGTGTCCCTGCGCTCGCGCAGCCATCCGGCACGACCACGGAAAGTAAAAAGCGCGCGGCGCCAAAATCTGTCCCGAGTAAGGCGAAGAGAATACGCAAGGCGCGCATGCCGAAGGACTTCGATCCGAACAAGAAAATGGATGCCGAGCGGTGGCTGCCGATGCGCGATCGGAGTTATTACCGGCCGAAGGGGCGGAAGGGGAAGAAGAGGGCGGAGGGGTTCACGCAGGGGGGTGTGGTGGAGGAGAAGGCGGCGGCGCAGCAGCAGGGTGGTGGGGCGGCGAAAGGAGGGAAGAAGAAGGGGAAGGGGAGGAAGTAAGAGGAAGGCGTGGAAGGCATCTGCATTGCATACGTGTAGGGGATCGCATATGAGTAGGTCATAGAAGCAAAACAACTCGTGCGAGAGAGTTGATCGTGCGTCGCGATACAGTGTCCCCCCGCACAGCAAGATAGAAATGTTTAGAGGAAACGGGATTTTGAAAGATCAGAGATGCCACCATAGTAACTTGCCCTAAGGCTGTTTCCTGGTGCTGCCTCGTATTCGCATGTGGTTACTTCCAGTCTCCTCTCATGTGGGTAAGCAAACTTCATGTGTCATGGTGGAAGTGCGTAACCGGTTCAGCGAGATAAGAAGATTATTCAGTTCACTACAGGTATGCGTCGTCGCTGGTCTGGTACGAAGCATGCAAGGGGTCGCCGTGGAAATTTCCACCACATGGCACAGGTGTTGCGTCCGTGGACGGTGCCAGCGGGGTATCGCAACGTTTGCTATGACAAAATTGGTGCCGAGGGCAAATGGCGGTGATAATGGTGAAAGAGGGAGCTCATTATTTTGGGTCGTTTCGCCGGTGGTATTGTTAGTGTTGTATATATTATTTTGTAATATATCCGCTTCCGGAAATTACTAATTGGTTAGTGGCGGTGTGTTGGGCTTGGCTGCTGTGGTGTACGGCCTAGTGATGTTTTTCGCTGAGGCCGGATCCTGCGAGAGTAATAGAGTTGACTTGAGTTATCAGATTTTAGGGAATTTCTTTTTTATCGAGCGGTGCTTATGTTGGAATAGGATAAAGCTTTACAGTGAGTCTTTCTTTCCCTGCTTTGCTCGAATGGCGATAGTACGACTTCGAGTATACGGATAGATCTTGATGCTGTGCGTATGGGAGATGCATATGACCAAGAGCGGAGCCGCATAGAGAATTACTGCACCGCGCATACATTATCTTCTTCCCTAGTAGCCAGCATAACCCTGAATCGTGATCGCCAACGTATAAGGATATTTTCCGTTCAAAACAACTGATAAGAAAAAGAGCGAGTTATATCTTCTCGATCTTTCTGTAACTGTCGTGAACACCAGCAGTTATTTAAGCCTATATTAACCACAAAGTACGCCATTTCTAGTTTCTCTATAGCGCTCCCGTTCATGTCCCTTCAAAGCAATATGATGAATATCTCCACTCTAGCATGCCCCGTCGAAGCTCTTTATCGTACACCAACATCTATCATTTCTATAACTTCCTCCACCCCAATGCGCCCCAACACGTGAACAAGAACCCACTGAAAGTGCAGCAGTCGAAGCCGCAAGCCCTACCGTCGCTCTCGGGACCTAGTCAATTCACCAATCCGTACAATAAGAAAGGTAGACTCGGTAATACAAAAGAAACATACAACTCTTCATACACTTTTCCTATCCTAAACTTCTCCCTCCGGGCTGCCGTATTTAAACAACCTGTTTACGAACAGGACTTTTCCTTATCTCTTACTGAACGTGTTCATAATTGTGGAACGGTAAAACTATTATCACGGGGTCAACAACACGTCTCCAGTTGCAGCTTATGGAGTGGATCTATGTCTTCGACGTCACGGTGGAAGGCCCGAGTCTGGCATAGACCGCTCGAGGGATCTCGCAGCAATAGCGAGGGAAAGAAGTGGATACTAAAAAATGGACTCTGTTTAGCTGGGATGATATACTTATAGTGACGCCGGTCCACGTCCCATAGAAGCTGGTGGGCCATGTTGGGGGAGTCCTCACTAATATACCCATGAGATGCTCGTGAGGCGGTCAGTTGAATATGTCCGAACGTGACCGATTTCTGGGCTGATTCGAGTGCAGGCTCTTTACATGGCAGTATCCGCAATGGCAGTTGATCGTACAGATAGAACGAATTTGGGGGTATAGTCTAGTCTTTGACGGTGATGTTCCTAGTAAGCAGTCTAAAGCCCGTTCCTAGAGTCAAATGAGCCATTTTCTTGTACGTGTCGTACCGGTAGCGAGACTGATGAAACGATAGTATATTTTGCGATGAATTGATAGTATTGTCTGGACTAAGAATAAGAGAGCGAAAAGCAATGCTGGATCGAATCAGCGTACGCCATGGTAAGGAATGTAGACTTGTATGGACTCGACGCGTTTTTGTACCAAGTCAAGAAGTAATAAGCAAGCGTAGACCTTGATCTAGGGGTACGAACGCAGTAAGGGAACTCTGTTAGGTGGTAACCCTTGTACGCGATGATTTTTGTACTAACTTATCCCTCAGCTTTGAGAAGCGCACGAGGACCAAGCAACTGACTTATATAAACACACAATAGCACCCACCTTAAGCAAAAATGGGCCATATCTTCGACAGCGCGGAGGACAATCTTCTTCCCACATGACATTGGTAGAGCCTCTGCGGATATCTCCGTGATTGGGACGAGGTCATTAAGACGCATCCAGGGAAATCATCGTCTCTGAAAGTGAAAGCTGTACGTTCCAACTCTTCTTCATCGTGTAGTGTGGTGTTGCTTCATTTGCATGACTCGCATTTCCCCGTTGTAACAGGTTGATTGACTCATGCTTCCGGTGAACAAAAGTCTAGTCACATCTCATACACATTCTTTTCGCAACGGCATCCCTTCTCTCTTCACCACTCTCAATGATACATCGGCGTTCTTTTCGCATTTCCACCTTTCCTGCAGTCCATAAGCAAGGCAAACCTTCCCTCGCTCTCCCATGAACACGCTCACTAACACGACATCTTTCAGCTCACACAAGTCCTCACACAAGATTAGCCCATCCCTTCACCGCACACAGCCGGTCAAACCCGATCACGGAGGCAACGCACTTACAAGCTCTCACTGGTCTCCGCGCCGCGGTCACAAACCACTCGCCAAGCCTTGGTGGAAGCGAAAGCGAGAACTTGATTGCAGAAGGTCCCTAGCGCAGCAAAGCCGATCGAACAAATGAGGATGCTCGCTCATCTGACTTGATCATCTTTATTTTTGCCTCTCCTTACATGATCGCTCGGTTGCCTTTTATTTTTCTTCTTTGCATTGCGTGCTTCCGAGGAAGCATCAGCTCGGCCGCCCTCATTCCGCACAACCAAGCAATATGATCTCGTGACGGTCATTCCACCGCTCACAATACACCATCACAGCCACTGCGTCGTTGCAGCACTTGCCTGGACCGGTTAACTATCTGATACCCCCTTGGTACATTCTGCGCTAGTATTCCCGCTGCGCGATTCGAGATGTTCGAAGTTTAGGCTGCAGGGCTGAAGGCTTGCGGGTGGCCGCGTCATACGGGCGTTCCTTTTCGACGGACGAGTTATCTCCGTTCCATGGTCCTGATGCCTTGTTCCCGCGTTCACGATGCTCGAAAGGACGGTTGATGAGGTGAGAGTACCGTGGTCGTTTGATACACTAGTGCGAGCTTGCCCAGAATGGTTGGTACGTCGTAGTCCGGTGCACCGGTCCATGCCCAGCCTGTTGCCTTCTCCTTTACCGTCGGGACAAGCCAGGTTGATTTGCCGAATCAGCGTGTCAACGTTGTGTTTCCGCATGTACTACCGTGTGGAACTTCAGCAAAAAGGCTTTTTAGGGCGCCCTCGGCGCAATAGGCATATATTAATATTATACTAAAGTATATAAATCCCCCCTTTTTTTACTAAGTTAAATAAAGTAAATATTTCTCTAGGACTATTTTTAAAATTGATATTAATTTTATAAAACTTTTTAATATTATTTTTATATCTTATACTAGGATTATATAAAAGCTAATAAATAGTAATAATATAAATAAACTATATAACTATATAAAAGTACTATAAATTATTAAACTAGTATTTAAAGTATCTAGGCCTAAATAGAATTTAGTATTATAATAAATAATAAAATTAAAATAATTATTTAGCTACTACTAATATAACTAGTATAGGAAATTCTTTTTATATTAATAATAATAAAATATCTAGATATAAAAATTTATTTTATTAGATTTAAAAAATAGACTAGCTATAATAGTAATATAAATAACTAAATAAATAAATAAATAAATAAATAAATAAATAAATAAATAAATAAATAAATAAATAAATACTAACTTACTAAGTTAAATTTTTATTTAAAAAGTAATTAAATAATATATAAAGGTCTAGTATTAGTATATTTAGTATATAAAAAATTAGTTTTAAAAGTAAGTATAAAAAAATCTAGTTTTAGGTAATTAGATTTTTGTAAATAAGAATTAGGCCCTTAGTTTATATATTACTTTATAGGTAAAAGCGCTATATAATCTCTAAGCTTTACTTTTATACTTTAGTAAATAGGCTTTTTAGGGTGTCTTTAGCGTAATAGGTATATATTAATACTATACTAAAGTATATAATTTTTTTTTCCCTTTTTACTAAGTTATATAAGGTAAATATTTACTTAAAACTATTTTTAAAATTAAAATTAATCTTATAAAGCTTTTTAGTAGGGTAGTATAGTAGGTAAGTGTTTAGAAATATATTAGATTTTTTAAAAAATCTTTAAATTTTTAATATCTTCCTTATATTAGAGGTTTAATTCCTCTTTTTATTATGAGTATTCTTTAAATACGCCTACTTTACTAGTAAAAAGTAGAGTTTTTAGAAGTATAAGGTACTATTAAAAAATTAATATAAGACTATAAGAAGCCGAAATTCCCTATAGAGAATACGTTATATTTATATATATAAATAAAAAGTTTTACTATCTAAAGTTAGATAAGATAAAAATTTATTCCTAAATAGGTTTAGTATAGCGAACTAGATTTAATTAGATAATAAATTAGTAGTTTAATATAACTCTATTTAATAAAAACTCTATTAGTTAAGAAATTAAAGAGCCAATTCTAGTTTATTTAAAAAAGTACTTTTTATTTTTTAAATAAACTAGAACCGGCTCTTCAAATTCTAATTAATATATATAAGTTATATTACTAAATAAAGTTATATTAAACTACTAATTTAATTATCTAATTAGGTCTAGTTTACTACGCTAAGCCTATTTAGGAATAGATTTTTATTTTATCTAACTTTAGATCGTAATTTAGCCTAAAATACCTTTAAATATAATATATTTTATATAAGAATTTTAGTTTTTTTATAGTTTTATATTAATATTTTAGTAGTATCCTATACTTCTAAAAATTTTACTTTTTACTAATAAAGTAGGCGTATTTAAAAAATACTATAATAAAAAGAGGAATTATATCCCTAATATAAGAAAAAATAATAAAAATTTAAAATATTTTTAAATATTTATTTACTATACTACCCTACTATAAAGCTTCTTAATATTATTTTTACGCCCTATAGTAAAGTTATATAAAAATTAATAAATAATAATAGTATAAGTAAATTATATAGCTATATAAAAGTACTATAGATTATTAAAATAATATTAAAAGTATTTATGCCTAAATAGGACTCCGTATTATAATAAAATATTAAAATTAAAATAAATATTTAATTATTACTAATATACTTAGTATAAAGAATCCTTTTTATATTAATAATAGTAAAGTATTTAAGTATAAAAACTTATTTTATTAGACTTGAAAAATAGGCTACTTATAATAGTAAAGTATAAGAAGTATAAAAAAAAGTAAAAATAAATACTTATTAAGTAAAATTTTTATCTAAAAGGTAACTAAATAGTATATAAAAGTTTAGTATAAATTTAATAAGTATATTAAAAATTAATTTTAAAAGTAGATATAAAAAGACTTTATTAAGACTATAAGATTAAGTACTATACTAACCTAAAAAAAAAAAAATAATTTTTATAATTTTTATATACGCTTATTTTTTAACTATATCTAGAAAAATAATTTTTTAGCCTATACCTTTTTTAGACTAGTGTCTCGACGCTACACTTTACCTCTTTTTATATAATAAAAAGACTTAGTTTTAGGCAATCTAATAGGCGTATTAAAAATTAGTTTTAAAAGTAGGTATAAGAAGACCTAGTCTTAGGCAATCTAATAGGCGTGTTAAGAATTAGTTCTAGAAATAGGGATAAGAAGACCTAGTTTTAGGCGATCTAATAGGCGTGTTGAGAATCGGTTCCAGAAGTGGGTGTGAGAAGACCAAGCCTCGGGCGATAGCCTGGTCCGTTACGCCCTAAAGCTAATGTCGTGATCACATATTGATGGGATGATGCCCTGGCGTTGGTCACATTGACCTTATGCTCGACCACACCACAATGGAGATATCCTTGGTCGGTCAATCAAAATACTAGTTCTTGCGATTCGCTAGGCTGCATATATTTGCAGCAGGGCGATTCCATTTCCGGGGATGTTTGATAGTGTGGAAAGTGTCAACTGGCTGGATAATCCACTCAAACCCCGCCTTTATGGTAAAATCAACCTTGGAACGACTCCGGTCACAACACGAGAGCGCGCATCGCGCTTCCAAGGTTGTTCAATGATCACAAGAACACGACGACAACACTGAATCGTGCAATGAATCCATCATGCAGGGTCGCGCTCTTAGCGGCGTAGTCGGCGAAGGCAACAAGGCAACCTCTGGCTTGCATGACCAAGCGACAGCGATTTACTTCCTACCTCAAGATTGAGTCGAGCGCTACATTAATAGCAAAAGATATTGGTGATTTGTGTAGATTACACGAATGTTGCAGGTTTGCGATGTTGAGATGCCGCACACTGTGTGACCACGCGCCATTTACCACTGAAGCGGTTATCGGACCCCACACTTCCCAGGCCCGAGATCGTGGACGAACGGGCGCTCCGCTTTTCGGGCCCCCAAAATGGTCTATAACGGCATTCCGCAATCAAGATGCGTAAATTAGGCAAATTGGAACGCAACGGGCCGCCGACATTACGGAAGTGCACGGTAGGACAAGTGGAGGTTATGCCGATGTAAGCTAGGGTGTTACACATGTATCAACCAGGCTGGCTGATGTTCGGAACATCGCTGGCTTGCATGTAGGCCAAATGGGAGCGACTCCAGGCACACCTTCTCGATAAGCATCCTAATACATCTCCCACACACTATTCGTTGTGGCAAGCCGGGCCAACTAAGTAGTCTTGTGTTTCGGCACTTAGTAATGTGTGACTCTGTACATTTGCAATGCAACGCAATATATAATATAACTAGTAGATTTAAATACTAGTTTAGTTATATAATAAGGAAGTTAATTAAATTAATAAAGTTAATACTATATTCTAATCTAGTATACGTATTTAAATAAAATCTAGTTTTATTAATAGTATATAGTTATTAAATATTTTATTTATATAATTTATATCTAGTAATTTTATATAATTAAGTATTTTTTTATTTTTAATTTTATTAAAGTATTTCTATAATATTTATTTTTTACTTTTAATAATTTTATAAATAATATTATACTAATACTAGTATTATTTTTAAATAGTATAAAAAGACGTATTTTTTATAGTAAATAATAATATAGTAAATAACTATATTAAAAAACTAAATTTAAAATTTTATTAATTTATATTTAATATTTTTATTAATATTCTTATTAATATATTAAATAATATACTTCGTAATATATATTTAGACTAAGTTATAGATATATTTATTAAAATTATTTTTAAACTTTTTAAGTTTACTATATATATTAATTATATAATTAATATTATTATATTTATATATTAATCGAACAAATAGTGTGGCTGTAGTGGCTCGGGGCGACTAAAAGGGGTTTTAAAAAAGGAGGAGTATGTGTATACCTTTATATTAATATTATTATAATTACGTATATAGTATATCTAAAAGTAAAAAACCTTTTAAATAATTTTTATTTAATTTTTTATAACTATAATTTATTAGTACTAGCTATAGCTATAATTTTATTACTATTTATTTTAAATAATATACTCTACTATTCGTATATATTTTCTTTACAGTATATGGTAAGTAATGTTATTAATAAAGAAATTTATACTTATAGTAAAAAATAGTGTAATAAAAAAATTATAAATTCTATTTTATAAACTATATAACAGTTAGTGTATAGCCTGGTATGTAATTTTAATAATAGTTAGAAATAATATAAGAATTGTGGACGATTATGCGCTCAATAACAAAAGCCCCACCTTAGGCCGCCGCTAAGGCACTGGACGTGCCAACTAAGTACGCCCGGATCTCACCGTTGAAGGCCGAAGGAAGAAGATAACGAAAAGACACAAGTAAGTTTTGACCATTCGGATTCCGAAACTCAATGCGGAATCTGGCTGACCATTTGCAACTCTCATGATAGTCGGAAAATAACCCAGAGATACCCAAGAATCATTTCGGCCAGAACAAAGTTGTGTTGTACAAGGGCGTCGTGTCTGTGTGTTTCGAATAACCCGTTTAGAAGGATGCTGCAGCACAGTTGCTTGCCCACATGCGTGAGCACATTGAACTTGCCGAGACACGACCGAGCATTTCGCAAACTATCCATTCGGCCGGAATATGGGTCACATAACAAACCTTGGTCCGGATCGGTCAGGTTGATGCGTATAACCGTTATGGCCAGCCAATGGTATCCCGGAACCTCAGGCAGGCTTGTGGGCGTAGTGTTCGGATGCCTCTCCACTATCTCGGGATTGCACCATGTCTGCATCAAGAACAATACGAGCAAAGGATTGAGGGGAAGTCAACTACAGTTGTTTGACAAACTGACACGCCTTGAGATGATGACTTGGGCGGCCGTACAGGATGCAGCTCGAGCTGTCTAAGGCAAACGAGATCGATTGTCGATGATGGGTGTGTGCATTCGGACACTGTCACCCCAAGGAGTGGTACTTCGAATTAAATGCTTTCGTAGTCGTGCCTCATTGACCGGACTGCGGCGCAAGCTGAAGCAGCCCGCCGAACTGGGTGCGTTGCCTGATCGATACTCTATCCTCGTCACACACCATTGCCAGCGCTTCTTTGCATCTGTCAATTATCTTTCGGGTAGGCAGCCAGACACATGCATTTTGATCAGTCTTTCGGCCCCTAACCTGCAGTAATAGGAACCACATGGACCGGTCTCATACGTCGATGTATGGACCATTTAGATCCTTTGATGTAGGCCAATATTGTGCCGTTCGTGTGCCACGTTGGTCGGGCGGCAAGAGAGTCAGTTTACGAGGCCCGTACAACGGACGGAACCATACCTGGAAAGCCTGTGATTTCGGATGCATCGTCTGCGAAGAGATGTGTTGGCATCCTGAATCCGAAACACCCGGCGGAAAGCCGGGGAGTGCACTGATAGTAGGGGTTAGGTTGGTTCTTCTGCCTCTGCGTTACCGGATCATCAACATTACAGAGCTCGACCATGAAGTATCGCACAGCTTGTTCTACGATGCACTGGGCTATTGGCGGACCGAAGTCGTAGACGCTAGTCCCAAAGGAATGTCGCTGCCCCGAAAGGAACAGACGAAGGAAGTTTGGAGGATATCCGCCGCATGTGGCAGGCTCGGTTATCTGGGAAGGTGCTCTCGGTACCTGGTCTGCATTTAGCATACAATAAGTTGATTCCTGCTTCCCTTGCGGAATGATATCGATGAAACGGCTGTTGCCTGGAAACCGCGTAACGCTGCGGCTGTGCGCTTGCCGGAGGAACAAGCGCAGCCAGCCAATTCGGCCCTATTCAGAACCGGTCCTTACATTGGCGTGTCTTGAAAGAAGGCGTTGCGTCGAAGAGGCGGAAACGTCTCAAGATGAGGGGAAGGGGAAGCTGGAGCGGGTAGGGGACTTTAAGGCTGAGGTTTTATCAGCCGCAGACGTCCGTTCAATGCCACTTACAAATGATGTCTAAGATCAAGATGGCGCGAGCGAGCATAGAGCGTCTCATCCGCGTACTTCCAAGGGGGTATCGTTTTCCCTGTCGAGATTGCCGCAGGGCTCCGTCCCACACAGAGGGCGAAAACTAGGCAATGGCGGCTGCAGATCTAACATTTAGTGGCGCCAGCAAAGTCGCTCATCGTGAAGTTCCCGTCATGCAGCATACGAGAGGGCCGAATGCGGCTCTTTGTGGGTCACGGTATAAAAAGGCGAGTCTTCAGGTCGACGGTGCGCGGCGCGTTTGATGCCTAAACGATTGTGATCGAGGCTGCAACAATTGATGAGAGCATTCCCGGCTCGGATGGGCGGCCTCTGATGCATGGTGCACGGACCACGACGCAAGCCGCGGTTGCCTTCTTCTGCCTGCCCGCCTTTTTGCGAACCGCATATTGGAGCCTCACATCATCACACGCTGCTGATAAACTCTTCTGTATCCTCGAAGGCTCACCGCAACGCGCTCTTCAGCCTCCTACGCATATCTGCACGTCAATCTAGCTCCTCGCTTGCTCCAGTCGGGATCCTGGTTGTCCCAGCGAGCCAGACGCCGCGCAGCAACCCCTCCTTCACAATCCACCCACGCAGAGCTTTACTTTGCGCCCCCAGCTCTGTGCGCACTCTCGATCGATTCATGCAGTATACGCTCCAATAGTTTTCCAGGCGGTCCGGGAGGAGCAGACACTAAGCCGCTTTGGGGCCACCTGTTCACTCAGTTTGTCCCCAAAATTGTCACATGATTTGCAGGCCGACGGCCAGAGGGCCCAGCATCCATAACGGAATACGTTGTCGCTCTCAACATGACCAGCAATGTCGACATTCACTCCAGATGGGTGAACGCGTTGCGGACGCAGGCAAGGACGGCTGAGGCGCCGCCCACAGATGCTCTCCCTTGCCCTTATTGTGGCCATTTCGGAAGGCGATTCCAGAATTTCGACCAACTCTTCACCCACGCCAAGGTGGAACATGCCCCTCTACTGGAAGCTCTCGATCTGGAATCGGCCCGTGCTCAGGTGCGAGATGCGGCTCTGCGGATGTAAGTCAACATAGATCTTATCACCGATGCCATTGCCAGACTTGTCAGGCAGCTGTTCTGACCAGCACGTGCAGGAAGGGAGTAACGGACCAATCGTCGGACGCCACCGCAGGTGGGGGTTCCACACCAGACATCACCGTCTTATCACTGGAAGCTAAGGGCCGGCTATCTCCATCCGGAAAGAAGAGACCTGCCGACACCGATTTCCACGCCCGGCGAGGTAAGGCACCCGTCCACACGGAGATCTATGACGAAGACTATTCGAGAGACCTTCCCCACACGATCGTCCCGGAAAGGACCAGAACCAAAACCAGCAATACTCGGTTGTTCGACCCCAAACAGAGCTCGAAAGATGCTCCGTTACCGTATCGGCCTCTCGAAGTTGCCAGTGAATGGTCGGTGGAAGCCAACCGCAGCCAACCTCAGTCTCGGACGCCGCAGTCCTCCATCCGTCCTGTGACCAAACCTCCGGGCCCTGCTGCACAGACTTACACCCCCAAGCCAGCCGCTTCGCCTACTCCTACGCGACAACAGCCTGGTCTAATAGAAATCCAAAGATATGACTCCCGGTACCCAGGCCTCCTCCTGCAGCCTGATTCTCGACCAATCTCCCAAGAACAGCTCGCTTCAGAAGTGAAGTCCATATATGCTGGCCTCACTATGGTAGAGACTAAATGCATCCACGTTGACCGGGCACAGGCTGCTGCTTTGCAAGACGGTTCAAACCCTGCGTCAAGACTTGCAAGCGACCACTGGCAGGCTCTTATTGCTCTTCACAGAACCTTATTGCATGAGCACCATGACTTTTTCCTTGCCTCTCAACATCCTTCCGCCTCTCCGGCTCTGCGGAGACTAGCGGCTAAATACTCGATGCCGGCGAGAATGTGGAAACACGGTATTCATTCTTTCCTTGAGTTACTCCGTCGTCGTTTGCCTGAGAGCATTGATTACATGCTCGCTTTCATATACCTTGCTTATCAGATGATGGCTCTACTTTACGAGACTGTACCAGCGTTTGAAGACACATGGATTGAATGTTTGGGTGATTTGGGTCGCTATCGCATGGCAATTGAAGACGAGAACCCCCGCGATCGCGAAACCTGGGCCGGTGTGGCTCGATTATGGTACAGCAAAGCCTCTGATAAAAATCCCGCTATTGGCCGACTCTACCACCATCTAGCGATTTTGGCACGCCCCAATGCTCTCCGACAGCTATACTACTATGCAAGGTCTCTAACATGCGTCAAGCCATTTCCCAGTGCGCGGGAATCTATTCTGACTCTTTTGGACCCCATTTTGGCTCGTTCTGCCGAGTCGTCCTCTCATGACTTGCCTGTTGATACAAGCTTTATCCAAGCGCACGGCATACTATTTGAAAAACTTTCTCCGGAAAGATTCGAAGATGCTCGCTTTGCGTTTCAGAGTCAGCTCGATAATCACATTGGGCGTGTGACTACGAAGTGGAAAGAGCAAGGGGCTTTCATCGCTGTTACAAACCTGGCAGGCCTGTTCGATTACGGGAGTGACGACTCTATTCTGCGGCAGATTCTGATCTTACACGGCAAACAGCTGACCCGGCCTGCAAGTCTATCCTCGCGGTCCGACGAAGATAGCCGCTCTCCTTCCCCTGTCGACCAGGATGAGTCATCTCATTCCATGTCGGAATCGGAAGTCTCCGCCCAACTTGAGACGCTCTCCTCCGAATTCACGTTCTCTCGCGCCTATCTCCTCACGATGACTACATTTGCGTTAGTGCTCCGACGCATTGGCGATAAGAATGTGCTTCTCCACGTAAACATCCTCCTCTCGTTCCTCTCGACCTTCGCTTCCATCAAATATGTTGCCCAACTCCTTGACCACGCTCCTTGGGCGGAACTTGTTTCCTTTCTCAATACGTTATCGAAATCAGAACAACGACCAGACGAGATTATTCCAGGTCCTGTGTTTCCTTCGGACCAAGCCGATAGCCTTCCTTTACCCGAGGATTACTTGATTCGTGGTCAGATTTGGAGCCAATGGTATTTCCCAGAGGGATGGTTCGACAAAGAACATGACGAAGAGGACCGATCGATGGAGCTTGCGAGCACTGTGAAGCTACGGACTGAGAGGGTATTGCGTCTGGGCTATGAGCTCGCTACCGTGAGTACATTGCATGTTTTGTTCTGCGGTTCTAACCTATTGTCCAGTTTAATCGCTGGATGTCATACGACAGGCAGACCCACACCTTCTCCGTCACCAATTCTTCCGATGCTTTCTGAGTTAAGGTAACTCACTGAATACCAAACTTGCTGCACCATCGAACTGGTCCCGCAACTAAAAACTTGACCAAAAACATGTAGCGCGTTAATGCTTACATCTGAGAAACAAAGAAAATCCAGAAGCCAAGCCTTGCTGCGGTGCCGCCTGATCGCAAATTGTCGAGATGCAAGGACCTTGGAGGGATGAAACTGCGGATACGGAGGAAGGCCCGATCATAGAAGAAGAGTGATTTTTAAGTCACTGCATGCAAAAGGTAAGCGGCAATATGGCCCCCTTTGCACAACAAATATGATATACTGCAACCGGCAAAGGTTGCATGCGATGCAATGAGGATAATTATAAGTGCGACACATGATCCTCGGAAGCATTGAACTTTTTAATAGCAATAAGTCAAAACCAGCATACATGAATACCAATTTGACCAGAAACCTCCAAAGGGTCGCATCCTGAATTCGAGTGAGCCGCCACATAGTTTCGAGCGAACCCTTCGTTTCCGACCATATCGAACCCCGGTTTATAGGATGTACCTAATACGCGCCTACCTGTTCTTTGGACGCTGGTAAGCGGTGGAAAAAGTGATTCAACAGGTTAAATACAGCGGACTGCAGAGCGCAGCAACAATCTGACGAACCCGAACATTTCTGCGCTTGAGCGTCACTTAGACAACAACCGGGTTTTGAGCCGGTCGTTTCCGGCCCGCAAATAATGATTCAAGCTAGTATTGGCCAAGAAGAGGGCAGGAAGATCAGGCATGGAGGTTTGCAGGATTACGTGTGATACAGCTACTATTGTAGAGACGGTGTCTGTTTACTTGCCAGGACAATTTCATCTCGTGATATACCAATGTTCATCTGGGACGCTGAGATCCATTTTGTGCAAGTCCGAGAATAAGGTAGAGAACCTGACGTACTCTAACATCAACGTCCCAGACGTTGTTGCAGTATGCGGGGTGAAACTCAAAGCGTGGGGGACCGACGCGCAATAGCCGAAGACGGTTAGCACTTGGGTCTTATCGGGCTTTATGCGCGTCCGCGGCGCCGTCCGGTTGGACGAAACATCACAACGTCATTGAATCCCCCTCGGATCCGCCGCCAGCCCTTCCATGGAACAGCGCGCGTCAATTTGATAACGGACCAGATGCCGCGGACGAGTCGAGTTTTGCTTTACCCTCACGCCGTCATTTCTTAGGTCCGGAACCGGGGCACCCCACTGGGTGGGAGACATAGACCGGACGGATATTGTAAGCAAAGCGGAAGGCGGCGTAGTTCCGAGCCCGAATTTTGGATTACAACTCCAATCCGTCTTTTGACTTTTGTGTCTCTCTGTGAAGTGGAGGACTTAAGTGCTAATTGCGACTAGAGAAAGTATCAGCATGATACCGCGATCGTAGCGACAATACGTTTCCGACCGTCACACGGCAGCACCCAGCTTCCTATAGAGCTTCAGTGTTGCACTCGTCGCGCTAACGGGCCCCAACATGTCTGCTTCGACCGATGCGGCGTTCCTCGAGGAGGAAGATATAGCTCACGAATTTCGGGCACGCCTGCGCGCACGACAGGAGGCCGCCAAGACCAACAAGACTCTCCATGTACGCGGGACTCACCACGACGAAGAGGCACCATTGTTGGGGCGCGGCAGTGAAGACGATGCTACGAATGGAAGCGTGGACAACGAGGAAGGCAGCGAGCTTGAGTGGTTTGGATATGCGGAGTTGCGAGGCCTTCCCTGGTGGAAGAGACCATCGGTATGGGCACCTTTATGCTCGGAAAAGCTCGCCTTAACAGTGCATAGATCTACTGGCTTCTGCCACCCTTTATGCTCTTCACCATGGCATTTGGCGCAATCATGGTTCCAAAGCTCAACTTGATAATGGATCTCGTATGCGACCAATACTACGCTTCCTCCCCGGATCCCATAAGCGGGCCCATGGACCCTGGGCAGCAACCCGACCGGTGCCAGACAGATGCAGTATCGTCCCGCTCGTCCCTGTTCCTCCTATATGGTAACCTGTGCTCTGGTGTACTCGCAGCCATCACCAGTCCTAAGCTCGGCGCGCTCTCGGACCGCTACGGCCGGAATAAACTACTCGTCTACACCACTTTGGGAGCGTTCTTTGGAGAAGTCATTACCATTCTGGCGGCCAAGTACCCAGAGACTGTGCACGTGAATTGGATATTGGTAGGGTATGCGCTTGATGGCCTTTCCGGTTCGTTCATTGTTGGCATGGCGCTCGCGCACTCGTACGCCACGGACTGCACTCCGCCGCAGAAGAGGAACGTGGCGTTCGGGTACTTCCACGCTTGTCTCTTTACCGGAATCGCAGTGGGTCCAGTCCTATCTGGATACGTGATCAGCTGGCGCGAGAAGTACGTCGGCAAAACAGAAGCAGTGTTGTTGGTATTCTACATCGCCCTCGCCTGTCACGCGTTCTTCCTTCTCTACCTCACCTTCGTCGTTCCTGAATCGCTATCCAAAGAAAGACAGCATGCCGCGCGCCAGCGCCACCGCGAAGAGAAAGAACGCCACGGGGGCCTGTATCCGGATTTTATTGATCAATTGCGCGCCATCAACGTCTTGGCACCCCTCAAGATTCTCTGGCCCACGGGCCCTGGCACTAGCTCTGCCCTCCGTCGCAACCTCATCCTCCTCGCCGCCACCGACACCATCACATTCGGCGTGGCTATGGGCGCCATGGGCGTTGTGGTAGTCTACACGCGCCGGCAATTCGGCTGGCAGGAACTCGAGTCCGGAAGATTTGTAAGCATCGTCAACAGTGCGCGCGTCTTCGGCCTGCTCGTTGCCCTCCCGCTCATCACACGGCTTGTGCGTGGGAAAGATGGCACGAAGAAGCAGCGCAATTCAGGCTCGGATGTTTTCGACCTTTCAATCATCCGACTGGCGGTGTTCTTCGATATGCTTGGGTATCTTGGATACACGCTTGCTCAAGAGGGCAATCTGTTCATGCTGTCTGGTGCTGTGGCGGCACTGGGTGGAATTGGGAGTCCGGCAATTGGCTCAGCGTTGACGAAGCATGTGCCTCCAGATCGGGTTGGGCAGCTGTTGGGTGCGATGGGGCTGTTGCATGCGTTTGCCAGGGTCGTAGGCCCCACGATCTTCAATGGCATATACAGCGCTACGGTGGGGAGCTTTAGGCAGACGGTGTTTGTGTGCTTGACTGGCACGTTCGGCGTAGCTCTGAGTCTGAGCTGGTTTGTCAGGCCACATGGTAAGTACAAGTCGCTCCTTGGTAACACTCGATTACTTACAATGCTATTAGTCTACTTGGATCTTGGGCCAGACGGCGCGCCTTCGAGGCGTGACAGCACTGTGACAGGGCCTGACGAAGAAAGCAGCACATAGGATACGCTCGATCGCTCTCCTGCGCCTGAAACCATTTACCGCATCATGTTGTATCTTTAATCTATCTTTTGGCGTTCAATTGGGCGCACATGGCGAGGATTTTCGGGATCTGTACACGAGGGCGGATGGTATACAAGCATAGCGAGAGGTCTGTTGGCATTTCAGCGCGGTCTGATTATATCTCAGACGTTCAATTGAGTTATTGAATACATGACGGCATCGGTTTGGCCAGCCCCAAGGTCGTTGCGCTCGGATCATGCGGGGGTTTGAGCCGCCGTCTGCGGCTCTGCGACGTAAGCAGCCTACGTTGCATCTTGGACGAGACAGTCGCGTCGCAAGTGATCAATTGCACGACACGGCCACCTTTCCCTCTTTTACTTCCCTTCTAGTTGACCATCCATTCTTTGCGGCTTCGAACAACTTTTACTTCGTGTTCATCTTCACTCAGTCGCCGCCCGCGCGCATCCCTCAATGTTCAGACAAACCATTCTCCGCAGATAACGCGCGCTCCCCACGGCCCACTCCAACGCCGGAATTAACACACAATGGGCCTCGACGTGCCCTACGGCTTTCCCTCGCAAATACCTGCGCAGAGGGTGCAATTACCGCCGCCATGGGCCCTGTTCACGGCCTTTGCGTTCCTCTGCGGCGCGGGGCTGTTCTGGGTGTGTCTCCGTTGCCCTTCCTACTGCTCTCCTCCCTCTCTACAGCATTCCTAGCATTATCCACTAACCCACAATGCCAGTGCTACATGGCCGTCGTCCTCTTCGCGCCCGTGCCCCGCGCCCCCCGCCGCAGCGAGAAGCAATACACGACCATCCTGCCGAACGGGGAGCGCAGTGCGCGCAAGGAACTCCCCTGCTGGCTCGACACATGGGTCGCCGAGAAGGAGGCGAGGAAGCGCGCCGCGGGGCAGACCCAGCGCCAGCGCCGCGCAACGCTGGCCGGGATTCCCGTCGAGGAGGCAGAGGTCTTCATGAGCGTGGTCGTGCCGGCGTTCAATGAGGAGGATAGGTTGTCCGGCATGCTGGAGGAGGCGGTGGACTACTTGCAGGCGGAGTACGGGGGTGCGCACGACGGCCCGGGGAAGGAAGAGGAGAAGGAGAGGGGCTGGGAGATTCTCATTGTGAGCGACGGGTCGACGGACGGGACGGTCGAGCGCGCGCTGCAGTTCGCGCGCGAGCACCAGCTCAGCCTGCACCGGCGGAGCGTGTCGGGCCCGTGGAAGGATCACTTGAAGCACGAAGAGCGCATCCCCTACGGCAGCATCCGCGTCGTCGAGCTCGAGGCGAACCGCGGGAAGGGCGGCGCCGTCACGCACGGCATGCGCCATGTGCGGGGGCGGTACGTGGTCTTCGCCGACGCGGACGGCGCGTCGCGCTTCAGCGACCTGGGCAAGCTCGTCGAGGGGTGCAAGAAGATACAGGACGAGCGCGGCCGGGGCGTCGCGATAGGGAGCCGTGCGCACCTCGTTGGCAGCGAGGCCGTGGTCAAGGTAAGCAGTCCAGCTCCCTTTCGTGACCCTTCAAAACCTACTGTATACTAACATGCCGTTCTCAGCGCTCCAAACTCCGCAACTTCCTCATGCACTCGTTCCACCTGCTCCTCCGCCTCATGACGCCCCCCGCCACCGCCGCCATCGCGGACACCCAGTGCGGCTTCAAGCTCTTCAGCCGTCCCGCGCTGCCCTACATCGTGCCCTACATGCACAGCGAGGGCTGGATCTTCGATGTGGAAATGCTGATGCTCGCCGAGAGCGGGAACATCCCCATGATCGAGGTGGCCATCGGGTGGAAGGAGGTCATGGGCAGCAAGTTAAACGTCATATGGGACTCGTTGGGCATGGCGTGGGGCCTGGCCATTTTGAGGGCGGCGTGGATGACGGGCGTGTACAAGCGGGACTAGACTAGGCAGTGGAAGTGTATATTAGGTGTAGATGGGGACGAGTTGCACAAGTGTCCCATTACCAGCCACATGGCCCCATGTACCCGCTCTGAGCGAATCCTCTAACAGAACAGTACTCTCCTATCACTACAGACAAGGTGTTGATGCAAATGTACAGGAAAAAGAACAAGGGTATGTACAGGATGGGCTTTGTAACGAAGCACGCTAGTCCTTCTACTCACCAGCAGCATTCAAGTCGACGAAGATGTTGATAGCAGCGACCACGACTTCGGCTGCAATCAGGATGATGACGATCCACTCGAGCAACTCGCCCTACAAACAGTCAGACGTGCATCGTCGAAGAAAAGGAAGTGCCACTCACATGCGTAACGGTCAATTGGTCCTTCAGCACGGCCAACAAGTCACCAATGACATTGAGCCTCTCCGTCAACAGGCCTACCCTCTGGTCCATCTCCAGGTAGCTTCTCACGGCCTGGTACACAGGGTCTAGCTGCGGCTCCGCCCACATGAGTTCCGGCGCATCGAGCACGCTGCCTTGCAAATGGATGCTTATTCTGAGGATGAAGAGTTCGCCAATCTGCATGTTGATCTGCTTCTTATTCAGATCAATCTTTCCAGAGCGCGCAATCTGCGCCGGGATGTCCTTCGTATCGTCGATGGTGTTGTCGACGAGGTCTTCGAACAGCGACGTCTTCACCGACTGCGACAGGCCGTGGCTGATGGCGAGCTTGATCATGTAGTTCTTCTTGTCGCGCAGCGAGATGAAGTCGTTGTAGATGCGGGCCTGGTACTCGCGCGTGTAGTAGAAGTTGAATTCCTCCGTCTCGATCTCGTCCTTGCCGAGCTTGTCGACTTCGAACTTCGCAATCTCCTTAAGAAAGCGCTTTTCCTCCTGCGTCGTCATGCCCCATATGACCACGGTGCCGTATTCGAAGAGGAACACCTCGGGCGTGTGCACCAGCGTGTCGAAGTCCTGCGTGTCCACGGAGGGGTCTGAGTCGGCGTGGACGGCTAAAGGTCGTTCTTGGTCGGAGGCCTCGCCGTTGCCTATTGACGGAGCGTCGTTGCCGTCGTGGAGGCCTATGAGGTCTTCTCTCCGCCGTTCATGCGCAGCGTCGACCTGCAAATGCTTAGCTCTATTCGTGTACGAAGCGCCATCCCACCTACCTCGATGACGCTGTCCGAGTACCTCCGCTGCGGCTCCGGAAGAGGTTCCTCCACGGCTGTGCTCGCAACCTTCTCCGGCCCCTTGGCGCCATAGTTGTATGGTGAGTATATGCACTCATCGAAGCGCTTTGGTTGGGCGCCTCTTAGGCGTGCCTTTCTTTTCAAGAAGCGCATCAGGTCGTCCATCTTGTACGAAGCCGCGGTGCAGTAGGCCGTCACTCTGGGCAGGCGCTCTCGGTCCGCCTTTCCCAACCGGGCCGCGTCCCTTCTCGCCGTCGGGTCCTTGATCCGGGTATACTGCACGTATACGTCCCTTCCGCTCTCCTGGTCGTTGTCCTCGTCAACGTGTTCCGGATCCGGCAGGAGCTTGAGCTTCTGCGCTGTTCTTGTCGTTCTCTGCGGGCCGATCTTGGGTGCAGGGCCGTTACGCGGAAGCATAGTCGCCCCGGAACTGTTCCTCCTCTTCAGCCTGCTGTTCAGCGATGCCATCATGGGCTTCCCGCCATAGTTGGGCTCATTGCGCACGGCGGGCCGCTGCCTGGGGCTGCTCGAGGTAACCGTGGGATTGAATGTGACGGTCCGCTGCGGATGTGCATCTACTGGACGAGGGCCCGTCGAGCTATGCGACATGGACGAGATCAGCGGCGTGGTTTCGGTCGAGCTCGAAGCCATCTTGGGCACTTTTCACGTGGCGGACGCAATGCGTTTACCGAGGCTTCCGAGGCGGTCGAGGGTAATTATGAGGACGGCATAGTTTGGGGAGAAGGCGCGGGCACTTCAACCGCGCTGCGTTGTGGTGATGCTTCTGTGTGTTGTGCGGGATGCTGGGATGCTGCTGGATGACGTCCCTAGCTTCCTCGTCCGCACGGGCCGCATACCCACGTGGAGCTCAATTGCCCAGTCCTCTTCTTCCGACGATGTCCATCGCGAATACTACCACGCACTTAGGTCGGAGTAGAGGATGACATCGGGTAATGGTATTATGACAAGACGAGATACATTTGACTACTATCCGCTTTGCTTCCTAAAAATTACCTTCCAATAGGCAATCTTTTTCGATCACTCTCTATATTCATACCGCACAGCCTTGCCGGCGACCCCTTCCGTATTTTCCAGTTTGCGCTCTCTTGTCAGGACACAATTAGTTTCGTCAGACCAGAGCGGCTGACGCGCTCGCATAGCATGGCCAACCTATCTTCCCAGGCCGTCGTTTGACAGCTCAATCAACATACTTCGCGAGCTTCATGAAGCCGCGGCACAATGCAACAACGAGAACTCAATGAATGCCGAACAGCTCACACACGATCTCGACGAGGTCGTTTGACAGCTCAATTGTCTTATTGGGCTGGATGAAGAAATACCTCATCTTGGGGTCTGTTGGATGGAAACGCGCTATCGTACGTAGTTCCTGGTACTATGTTGCCCACAATGAGTTCAAGCCGGCTTGCGGATGCAACTTTCATCGGTGTTTCTGACAACATCTACGCGTGGCGCATGTCGGCAAGGAACAAGCAAACTGCTTACCTATCGATACGCACACTTCGGGGCGCGGAACACAGTTTCTACTATTTGTTGGAATTGGGCTACTTGTGTGGTCTCTGTGGCAGAATTGTCCGCAACAACCGCGGCCCATGCCCGTACACTAACGAGATTTTGATTTGGCATTGTTTTGAGGCTCAAGTTACCCTACAACACGTACAGCTTAGCCGAACGCGATTGACTGAATGGCTGACAGCTATGTGAAAACTACCTCACTGTTCCCAATAAAAGGTACCTGCTTTCTACTCCTAACTGATACTAGAAGCGTTATGCCTCTCATGCAGCACCTCCAACATCTTCAAACTCCGAGGGGTGCATCCACGCCACCTTCTGGAACCGTTCAAGCACTTCCTTCTCCCAAAGCTCGGGAGTCGACAGGTCCAACACGATCATCAACGATATGTACACCGCCTTACCCAGTCGATGCTTCGCTGCCGGTGTTCGCACATACAACAATACTACCCGGACACCTCTCTTGGAGGGTCAAGCATGTAGCGCATGACGCCCCCAGAATTCGGACCACGCTTTCAACCGTAATACCGGCGCAGAGTAGGACCTTGAGCGAAGCGTTTTTGCCCCATTTGCATTGCGTCAAGGCCTCAATTTCCCGAGGAGTTGTGGCATCTTGAAGGTAGATTGAGACGTTTCTGATGAAATCTTGGGGCATTACGCTGACTTTGAAGGGGTCGCCCCAAAGAGCCTCGTTGATGCGTGGAGGCATACCTTGTCCTTCGATGAACGTCCAGTGGTGCATGCCCAAGGCTATTTCAACCACCTCTTGTGCCACCTCTAGCCCGACCTGATCGATGTCTAACAGAGGATGTGCATCGCGTTTACGAGTCCGACGACCTGACGTGCCAGTCAAGCAATTACGGGTAAGCACGCCATGCACAGTCTCCATGAGCGGGCCGTCTTCGAGACAAAGCTCATAAATGCGACTGCGAAGCTCTCGTGGCAGCGCCTGATATAGTGCGGCCGTGACAGTCGACGCTGACAACTGGCTGCAGTGGCGTAGGGCACGCACATGTCTCCTGCCTGGAGTTATTATGCGCTCAAAGCTTGGGCACTCAGAGGCTTTCCCCTTGCCATACGTCATTCTTGTTGCGTAGTTCCACCAGTCTACGCTCCGGGGCTTCGATGTCTGAACGAAGCCCCTGCTGTTTTCGCTGCGCGCTGTACTGATCAGCGAACACGCCCGATTCGACTTAACCTATATGTCTTAAAAATGGCAGCGACGCTCCGCACGGCGGATCTCGGCGTCCGCTGCGCAAGATCTCGATGGATTCGCGGTGTTGTTCATCTTTGCAGCTTGGTTCCGGTGTTCGATGAAGAGTTCATGACGGGGTCTACCTACAAGCCAGCAGATTTTTCGTGCTAATGTCCTTGTTTCAGCAAGGGAGGAACGGTTACACGACTTCATTTACCTGGCAACGCGCCAGCCACCTCTAATCTACGACCAGAAGTCTCCTTGCTTTCACAGTCCCCGAGAAGTGTCATCGACTGCGAGCATGTCGGATGTGCAGGTCTTGTTGGCCAAAGCACTAGATTCTCACAAGCGGTACACATGGTGCGTGTCTAATATCTTGTTGTCCGGATCTCAACCAATTGTACCAGCGCAAAACCAAGTCAGTGCATGTTAAATCCCGAAATCGAAGAGCTACAACGCCAGCTACTACCACTCCAAGAGCAGATATGGGCGCTTCATAACCAGCTAAAACCATTTCACGACCAGCTATCGATTGTAAGGAAGCGAGAGAGAGACTGGGAGAGGTATGTATGCAGAGACGAAAACAATGACCCATTGGAAGCATGCTCAAATTTCTCAGCTGCGCTGATGCAGCTGCAAAAGAGTGCACAAGCGCGCTTGTGCAAGCAACCACCGCGTTAATGCAGGAAAAACTTCCCATCGAGCTTCGTCAACGGATTTACGACTACTGCTTGGCAAACTGGAATACCGGAGAGCGTAGCCCCTTTAGCAAGAATGATTTTCCTATAATAATCTATATAGTAATCTCGCGATCTATACCTAATATACTAATTATAGATTATAGTAGGTTATTTTTTAAAATATTTTACCCCCTTAAAAAGTTAAAGTATACTTTTTTTTTATTAGTATTTTATAATAAAAAAAGTTCTGTAGGTTTTTTATAAAGCCTTTTTTATAATTTTTTTTTAAAGAGCTCTTTAATTCTAAATAATTTATTCTTAATATATTATACTAAAAGTTTTATTAAAGTTAGTTATTTATTATAAAAAAGGGGTAATTACTTACCTATATTAAATTCTAATCTTAAATAGCTGTATAATAGCTAAACTAATATAAAAAACTAGATTTATAACTTAAAATTATTATTATTAAAAATAAGCTTAGCTAAATGTATATACTTATAAAGATTTTTTTTAATTTACTATTTTTTACTTTTTTTAAGGAGCCCTAAATTAAATAAAATATTAGTATAAAACTTATAAAGCTATTTATTAATATATTATCTTTTTAGGTAAAGTAGTAATATAATTATACTTAAAATAATTATTATTATTAAATATAAGTGCAGAAATAAAGACAGAAAATATATATAAATAAATATAAATATAGTAGATAGGCGAAGACTATATATATAATTATATTTATATATTAATTAAATAAAAGGGTGTAGCTATAGTATCTATATAAGCGACTAAAAGAGGTTTTAAAAAAGAAGGAGTATATATATACCTTTATACTTAATATATTAAAAAAGTTAGGTAAGGCTAAATTAAAAAAGAAATAGCGCCGCGCTAGCTATTAACGTACTAGTATACTTAGCGCGCCCCTCTAAAAAAATATTAAATTAAAAAAGTTTAGTACTAATACTATATTTTTTTTAAAAAAAAAAAATACGTAGAGTACCGCCTATATATCTCTTTTTTATTTTTTTTTATAGTTAATACAGCTAAACGTCTATTAAATAAAAAAAGATATTTAGTAATATATTATTCTTTTTTTTAAAAGTCCTAATACTATTTTTTCTTTTAATAATACTAATAACGAAATAATTATAATTAATTTTAAAGTATCTATAGTTACCTAAGCTCTTTTTATAATATTTTTTTACTTAATAACGGGTAATAAAGACACGATTCTAGTAAATACTTACTAGTATAGGTACCTTATTTATTTAAAAGTAACTAATTTTATCTATTTAGTAGTCTACGGGGAAGTTAATTATAATTTATTAAATAAAGTTATAGCTATCTCTAATAATAGATACTAGCTTAATAAATTAATTAGATTATTAATAAAGGAAGTAGTTAAAATTATAAATATTAAGTTAGTAGTGTTAGTAGTAGTAGCTTTAATAGTAGTAGTTTTAATAGTAGTAGTTTTAATAGTAGTAGCTTTAATAAGTAGAAATATAATAAAAATAAAAAAGATAAAGAAATATAACGTACGATTTATAGTAAAATTAATAAATAAAGTAAGTATTTTATAAATACGGTAGGTACTCCTTAGTATAAAAAATATAGTAAAAGTAAAAGTAATAGTAAAAGCAATAAATAATAAAACCTTTAGTAAGTAGAGATATTAGAATAATTAATATTTAAAGGTTTTAGGGGAGTCTATATATATAGGTATAGTAATACGTAGGCTGGGTATATAAATAGGCGTACTTAGTATTATAGTTAACTATCTTTATAGATAAGAAAGGATTTATAATTATAAATAAAATTATTAATTATTATTAAACGCTATACTACCTGTGTATATATAGGCGAAGTAAAAAGTAATAAAAATAAATATAACCTCTATTTTGTGTAAAAATAAAGTTAAAAAAGTAACTAACAGGTTATAACAGCAGTTGTCGGCGACTATATATATAAAATAGTTTTATTAACTATAGTTTGTACCCCTAGATTATAACCTTAATAATACTATCTTATTAAATCTATTAACTTCTACTAGCACGGTTGCCTCGCGCACGTGTATCATTATCGCCTAGAGAGGACCCTTTAGCAATAGTACATATCCCATACCAGCCAATTCGCAAGTGCAGACCTCATCGGCTGCGACACTGCCCATGAGATAGCAATGATCGTCTTCAACAAAGTGGCGTTTAGATTCAAAGATAACGATATTCTACACGTCGGAACATCCTTGACCTCGGACAGCTTCAAGATCGGAATGCTTCCTATCCACCACGTCCAGAAAATCTACTTACATTTTCAAGGCACCTCTCAACTAAGCACGTGAACCATTTGCGGCGACCGATGGAAACGCTGCGAACGTGGGGTTCACGCCCTAATCTCTCCTTGGACGTCAAAATTTGGGAACACAAAATCCGCTCTTGGGACTTCGGTAGAATATTGGGAAAACTGCTGCTTGTTCGTAGGACCATTCTGGACAATGGCGGTTTTGTCTCCGTTCAACTTTGTTCCGAAGAATCCGCTAATTATTTCACGTTTGCACCTCCGGAGGGCTTAATGGACATGTGCGTTGGAGACCAGCGGCCTAGCGAGGTACAGGTTCGCAAAGTGCGATACTGGTCGTTTCAAGAGGCGAAGCGCATCGAGACTGCGATGGAGTCACAGGGTGGTGATGATGCGTAGGCAGCGCGTGTATGCCTAGTTGCGCCCTAGTTAATTTAGGCACCTGCTCGTGCGGCACGGTATAATGCAACGCCATACAAAAGCCGAGATGTCCGCTCATTCCAACATTCCTATTCTATATTCGTAATTACATCCAACCCTTCCGCGCCGTTCTTGCAAAATTGCTTTCGTCATGACTACCCCCAGCGCACACCGCTTCGATGACGATATCATCTCCACTACACATCTACACAGCTTGTAAGCAGCCCGCGCCCCGCTTTTCCATAGCTTCAAGACTAAGAAAAAGAAGCGTGAAGTGGAAAATAGAATCCATCGAATCGGAGAACCGGGCGCTCGAGCTCAAGCTTAGAACCCTATGGCTCAGAATCGGAGACATACGCTCGTTGCTCACAACATGGAGCGATAGATTGACTGAGAGTGCCAAGAAATGCAGCCAAGCTCACCTACATAAATGGGCTCATCCCATCTATACGACTTTACCCCGGGAGCTCCGGGATAGAATCTATTGGCTTTGCCTCGCTGATACGTTCAGTAATGACGCCACTCTGAAACCAAGTCTAAGCGTGATGTACGGCTTTCACGACAAAGCTAGAAGGGTGTACGTGCTGCAGAAGTATATGCTGTTAGACCCGTCGTTCGTGGGACAAGGCATGGCAAGAGAGGTGGCGGAGATGGTACATGCGAGGGCAGATGTACCCTTGTTCGGGATGGATCGTCACCAGCAGAGACCCCGGGTGCTGCATCTCAAAGGCTTTATTGAGAGCGACTTCTTTGGACTGGGTATGTACTATGCTACTCTCCCAGACCTAGGTCTAATAGCTCCTGCCGTACATGCTAACAGAAAGTGTGGAGGCATGCGTGCCGGGCAACACATCCGCCACCTCCGCGTCGAGCTTCACAAGAACCTGTTGCATAAGCATTACAAGTCTATCAAACGCAATCTGCTGAGTCTTCGTCTTTGCGCCGGCAACCGCAGCCTCAGCATCGAGATCCATTTCCCCCATGCTAACTCCGCACTTGATGTTCTCCGCTTTTTGCACCTCCTAGGCGCGGCCCGCGCTTCGCTTTCTTCTCCTAGCATCTCCTTCGCCGTTACTTATGAACGTAAGATACGTGGCAGACACTATCCAGATGGGGACACTCGCAAGTTTGTGACTCTGGACCTCGCACATGTGTTCGAGCTTCCGCGGGCCTCCTGGAAAGATGAAGTGCTGGGGCTGTGCGCCGGTGCTGGTGAACTGCGGCATGGAGAGAAGGGATGGTTGACCCCCAGGAAGTATAGAGAAGGTAGAGATGTGTGGGAGGAGGTTGAAGGTGAAGGGTTGAAGATGTTGGATCCGTGGGGTAGAAATGTTTGGAGTGATGAAAGAATGGAGTGTGGCGTCTTGTGGGGTGAGTGTTGGGATGAAGGACATTGGCATCATGGTTGGTGCGTGTAAATCTTCATTGATAATAGGATGCCCGAAAGCCTTCTCCACAACTCAAACACATCCAACCTCGAACCCTCCGCCAATTTTCGCAGCGCTCGATCAGCATATGTTCAGGTCTATAACTTCCTTGCTACCAGTATTCGCGTACCGTACTTTGCGCGTCAAGAGAAAGTCTATATTCACCTGGGCATAACCGAACTTTATCTGGCTGCCTAGCCTGATACCCCACAAGGGCGCTTAACAAGTCAGAACTGTCCGCCGTTTTGCCCTCCACACTGGCCTTTGCTGCCTTTACCGCTGCGTCTCCCGCCTCGTTTACCGCTAGCTCGGTCTCCCCTCTTCCGCTTGCCTGGTTGGTGCTCCGAATGCTCGGCTACACTATTTGTGTCCCTCTCTTTGGCTTTCCGCTTGAGATGCTTTGGTGGAGTAGCTGGTGCTTGTATTGACCTAGAAATCTTTCCAGACCGTGAATTCTATCCTCCTAACTCTGCGCATCCTCACGCCGAGAGATCCGTTGCTAGATCAAGGTCTTTTAAAGCTGCTGAAAGAAAACCTCATTTCCCGCACCAAGCAAGAGGAGGGTGTGTTCTTCATCTGGAGACATGTGCTGAGCTAGAGACACCACGATTCTATCTTTCGACAAATCATCGCTAATGTACACCTCTATGGACCTGAATGGACACGATGCTAGGACCTACGACACCTCTGTACAGACTTTGATGATCCGTTTTTGAGGGCGTCCGACCTACACAGAGCTGAGTATACCCATGCCTCTTCTCATCGTGCCGACTGTGACAACGGAGTTCCGCATGATGGCGTCGCAGTCTTTACGCGGCGCGGACACCGTCCCCATCTAGGTGCCTCAGATTCGGGCGCGTGCGCTCACATGAATGGATACGTCGATTTTTCTCCCCGTTCCCCGTGTGCTAACAGTGACAGCAAGAACCCCGAAAATGGATCCTGCAGCCTGTACGTGGCGAGGGCTACGAACCTCATTGTCTACTTCTAGCGAGATGATCAGAGCCAATGCAGGGACGTAGTTGCCTCTCCCGGCTTTCCACACGTATACGATTTTCCGTCTTTTTTCTGCTTTTACCTGCCTTGACCCGACACGAAGAGACTGTTTCTGCCACATAAGGGCTCCGTCACGGCGACGGCATCACAATAGACCTTCCGTTCAACGTTCGGGTAACACAAGATTGAGGAATCCTACCAATTGCCCGCTGAAGACATGTGGATAAAATGGAAAGTATATATAATACGATTGGATGCAGTGAATCATAACAGTAACAGAACAGCTAAGCCCTCATGGACTACTAAATGAAGTCGATTCCGTAAGCAAGTGTATTACTAGAGGTGGGTGATAAGAGATTCAGACTATGTGGATGCAATGTTCAATCTTATATCGTAATGTTTTACGGTAAGATAAGGCCCTGAGTAGAGGGAGATAAATGACTTCGTACGTTCATCGCCTCCAATTTTTCGCCGTTCCTTGAAACAATGCAGCGGCATTACAGACGTATTCGCATCTTAATAGATGCTTGTGTAAGCCAGTATCATCTAGTTGTAAAGAACTTTTGGGAAGCTCACGGCTGTTGAATGGTCCAGTCAGCGACAGCAACCACAAAACGGAGCCGTGCCGCACAAAGCCGCTCAACTTCTACCTCACTATCCTGCACGCTGAATGTCGAACTGTCGAAAGCAGACAGGACAAAGTGTCGAAGAGCCTCCAAGCACCTGCAGCAGACAGCCCCTATGGAAGATATGGTTGCATGGCGTCTTGCAAGTCGTAAGATCATTCGTGTCCCCGGGGTCGGCGTCAGATCCGTCATAGCGTCCCCAGCAGAAGGGACACTTGTCACCATCCGATGGATGATTGATCATATCGATTTGTTCGAGGGATCCAACGTAGTCCCAAGCTTGCTGATGGCTCGTCTTTGGCGTGGGAGTTTCGGCTGGGAGCTCAACGATAGGGTTGTACGGTTCGAAAGATCCATCTTGGTAGATACTTAGGCCCTGGAACTTGACCACTGGTATTGCTCCAGTCAACGCCGTGAAATGTTCACTGATGCGCTTGCCGAGGGAGTCGAGTCTGTCGGTATACTCCTGCCAAGTACAGGGCGCTGACAAGGCGGTATCGAATACGTCTTGTACGAGGGCCCACATCTCGGAAGTCATCCAGTTCATGTCCTGAAGATGGTTTACCAAAGCGACATAGTATGGAAAACGCGTGAAGGCAAGCTTCTTGGCATAGGACTCCGGATAATCGCCGAGGTAGTACTCCATCACGAACTCGAAATGGGAAATCAAATTTGCAAGTGGGGTGTCGGGCTCCCGTGGTAGATCAGCCCAAGTTTCGCCAGGTAGCCAGCGTCGATAGGTCGAGCGAAGAGTTTCGCCTGGCAGAGCGTCCAGAGCTGGACGGATTAGTATGGCGATCAAGCGTGTTAGATGAGGCTGGAATAAGAATGCATTTGTCTTGCCACTTCCCTTGTAGTCATTGTGCATGTCTAGCCAGCTTTGACGAAACAGCTGTCTAAAGTCCTGCACTTTGGCCTCGATCGCCTGCGGCTCGTTGGCCTGCATTAGAAATGAAGGGGGCATCTCGTATCCGTAGCGTCAAGCTTTTTTGTTGACTTGTGTTATTTGGGCGACGGTTGTGCGACCAGGTTTGGTTGTATGGTGATATGGTGTGAGTGGGTGATATTTATGTATGATTAGACTGCGCATTGTGTATGGGTATTCGGTGTATTGTGTGTTAGACTGTGTAGTTGGTGAAAATAAAGAGCTCGGAGCTTTGAAAGCGACACCAAGGGTGGTAATTGCGCCTTCCTGGATGGAAAACTGGTGAATAGTGAAATTCTCGAATTGCGATCCCGCTCTCATGGTGTGCCACCGGTTTGATGTGAAGCATGGTCAAGAATTGGTGTCAACTGCTATCAGGTCGAAACCTAACCCATATGCATTGCACCACAACTAGTATTAAAGAATATTAAGGCCTGTCGCCCTTGTGCAGCGTCGTGAGTCGAGAAGATAGTTTTGGTGGATTGTGGTGAACTGGCACGGGTCACGTGCTCGTAAATACGCCCGGGCGCTGGAACGATTTACCTGCATATGCGATAAGTGCGACACTAGAAGACACAAACAACGACGTAGACAAGATTGGTATCGCGCTGTGTTGTATTGGTCCTAGTCACTCGAATGGTACCCGCTACATATTAGTGATGATGACTGTAAGACCATTAAACGTGCATACGAGAACCCACATAGGTATTTGATTGGATTCTTTACATATAAAATCTCATGGTAGTCGTTACAGATCGTGTACAAAAGTACTGATTGTAAGAAAAAGAGGGAAGGCTGTTTGCAACAGCTTCATCATGCCAAGACGCCAAGTTACGCTAAGCCCAATCAGGGATCCCTCCATAACAATGTTGCCGTTCTTCTCTATGCGTATATGTCGCATTTCCCCGTAATCTCGCCAGTGCTCTTGGAGTGGCACTCTGGGGTATATTGGGTTTGGATCATCATCCGCGCTCCTGTCGCGTGACGTCCTTCCTCATTCGGTCGGTGGCCTCTGGAGCACTCGAGGTGTCAACTCCGTGTTCTCTTTCCGTCTGATCTCGCTGGTCCTTCACTGAACCTCATAGATCTCCATCGCCCTCCTCAAGTGGTGCAAGCTGGACCTGTCGCCATATGCCTCCTCAAGTGCCATGCGCCTCTCGACTGGACCCTTGGGCCTTACCGCTTCGTAGCCCGCGATTGCCCTCTCCATATCGTCGAGACTTGACCGCGAGCCGTACGAGTTGAGCATGTATTGATTCCTTTCTTCCTGGGTGAGCTCGTATCCGTAGTTTGCGCGGCGATTGTGGTCCGACAACTGTTGATCGATACCCATGCCGATGAAGCGGTTGGCTTGGTCAAGGGTGACGGTGCGCTTTGTGGGCTCAACGAAGAGGCTCTCTGGGATGTAGATCATGCCGATCGCTATAGCGGCCATGGTAGGTAGGTACCTATACAAGTCAGTGAGGTTGGACGGCGGTTCTATCGTATGGCGTACCATTTCGCGACCCGTCCAAGTTTTGGAGCGGTTCTTGAAGCTGTGACCGCTGTAGCGGCTGCAGTCGCTGCAGTGGCAGCGATGAAAGGTGCGGCGGCCCGCGATGCGTTAAAGGCGGGTGCAGGTGCGTGTGCTGCAGTAGTAGAGAGGCGTCGCGCCATTGTGATTGGAGCTCGAGAAGGCATGCTGATATGAAGATTGCGGTATGTAGTCCTGGTTAGTTTGAATGCGGTTGGTGTGGACGAGAGATGCTTATATGTTGTGGTGGCCTTGCGGCTGTATGATATATAGCCTTAATTGGACGTGCAGCGTTTTAATTGTCTTTCGATACGATACTTGTTTAGGAGACCACCTCCAAACGCGTGGGCAGGTGGAATGTATTATACATCCATAAGCGCAGATCGGCGCGGGTGGGGAGACAATGGCATCGATTGCTCGTGAGAGCCTTCATCTCCGCATTCCAAAGCGTCACCCCACCAATCAACAGGTCGCCCCATCTATCATCTTCGTCCAATCCGATACATTCTCGTGTTGCAACCCCAGATCTAAGCCTTTCTGGTGTGCCATCGGACGCACTGACCGTGATTGGCGTAGGTGGCAGTGCTGTGTCTCTCTCGGCCGCGCATCTCACTTGGGCACGCTTCGGGAGCGCCATTGCGTACAGCGAGCGACAGTGGGCATTCCCAGGCTAAAGCAGGGGAAGGGCAGCTACCGAGACTCTAATGCGACATGATTCCCGAAGAAATGCGGGCACCAGCCGCATCGCGAGGGGTGTTAGCATGTTGTGGTGAGCGCTCGCGTGAGATGGGGTGACCTCGGCAATCGATTCCCGCTTCCGCCTGCCGACCATGTGGGCCTCTTGACGGCAACGTCTTCACACATCAATGTGAAGCTTGTTCAACCGCACGCGGACATTTTCGTGCTTTGCATCATCTTGCATGCCTAGCACGATGGAAGGATCATAAGAGTCCGATCTATGTTCCTTCGAAGGAACCGTCGTTGCCAGCCTTCCCCACAACACGCATGCCCGATGACAATTTCACGCAAAAACATCATAGCTCTTTCTAGAAATCTATAAGACTCTGCTAATATTTACAACTCTATTAAACAAGGAAGGCTTCTGAGGCAGAGGATAAAGTGTACTAGTAAAACCCCACAACGTCTAGATCTCCAAGGCTAATACATGATGACGTGACTTCTCAACGGATTATTTAAATCCCTTCCGAGACAGTATCAGAACGATCTAAAATACTTCTTCTTTCCCTTAAAAAATAACAATCTTTCGAGCCATCGAACGTTCATTCCAAAACCGAGGTTTCGGTCATGGATAATGGCTCCACGACCCAAGTTACACTAACCGCGGAACGCTCTTAGCGCGGTATCAAGACTAAAGGAGCATAATCATGCGGCGTCTGTGTTGTGTAGACCTATACTACCGGAAACTAACAATGCGGCCAGGATGCCGCCGGTTTCAGCTATATCAGGCAACCGAATTCTCCTCGACCACTATCGAACAATCCCGATACTCTGCTGTTCACGGCCTAAAGAAGGAATTGTCTTCAAAAGCACTCCTAGAGTGTCGTCTCTTACTCGGCGACCTTTTCCATCACGCCATCACATCCCGTTGTTGCCCACGATTTGAGCAGACCATCTCGCGGGTTTAGATGCGAACGCCCCACGCTCTGTGTGAGCAAGCCGCAGACTGTCGCGCCTTGGAGAAGAATAGTCGAACCGTCGCGGATTCTTTCATAAATGGGTGCCCGAGTCCGATCAGAACCTCATGAAGCGTTTCGGCGATCTCCCTGAGATAGCCGAGTTTGCCATCGTACCCTTCGACCTGGTCAACGGTTTGAGGGCCCCCCTCGTACTGGATTACGGACATATTTTGGGCGACAACATAGACCGTTTCCCTGCCGCTTCCCGCAGCGCCGATGATGACATCTGGTGATCTAAGTTACTCCTGCGACTGAGGACTCTAGTAAAGTCGTATGCTCTTCAGATCAATCTCCTCTACTCAAGCGGCCTGTTCAGAGTCGCGGCGGAAACTGGAAAGAAGGGCAAACCTCACGTTCCACGAGCACCTCCTGCGTCTATTACGCAGAAACTATATGGCATAACGCTTTCGAGGGAAGCTCCACAGATATAAAAGCGTTTATATCTTTAAATCCTATCCGCTAACTCGGTTGTGTGGAACGGACGTGAGGTAGACGAACGTAATTACTTAGACGTATGTAAGCGGTTGGGTATGAAGTTCAAAAACAAAATAAGAGACAAAGAAAGTACTCCGGCCGGGTTTCGAACCCAGGACCTTTCGCGTATTCCACAACTGTGAGGCGAACGTGACTGTTTGCGTGTTAATGAGAGACTAATTAGGGAAATTTGTAGGAAGACTCACTACCACTACACCACCGAAGCTCGCACATGATTGGTGGAAACGTACAGCGAGAAATTCATATACAGCCATGCCATGCGTCCCCAGTGCTCTCAACACAGATGACGTGCAAAAATCGACGAAGAGGGTTTGTGTGGGGTCGATGCGACGGCGGCTCGCTTGATCACGGATGGCTGCACCATAGCTACCATATGTACTCACCACAATCGTAGCTCTTCCTGTGTTGCAAAACTTTGAGGCTGTAACACTCCGTGAATATGAACAATTTACCGCCTTAGTTTTCGTCGAGGCGGTTGTGAGCACCATATGATTGTCCGCACCGTAGTACCCCAGAAGATCGAACAAGACCAAGAATTGATCAATGCTATTTCCCGTCTGACATGTGGCAGGGTATAACTTCCACCAAGTTCGCTTTCGTACCGAGACTGATATCGATTTCAAGTCCTCAAAGCGCCCGTCGTATCTTCTCTGCTTTCTTCCAGACCGCCATCAGGCTCCCCACAGCCATCTCCACCAGCGCGTCGTTCGACTTCACCAAAAGTTGCAGCCTCCCCGACTTCTTCATGCTCCTATAACGGGCATCATGACATACGGTTTCTGCTCATCATCCATCAGTATGTAATCCTCAGTGCCCATCTATACAACGGCGTAACTCACTAAGCTAAGGTAACTATATCTGAAAGACGATGTCTGCGTACTGGCACATGATGTTCGTATCTTCCGGACCCCATTCCCTAACTCACCGACCGACCGATCTCAACACTGGCGCCTGGCGCTCTTTCTGTGTGCGAACCACTCTCAGCTTCGTAGGCATGTTTGGTACCTATAGCCGGAGTGGTAACTTATTAAGCGGCCGGAGTAGTAGGTTCTATTTATAGTCTTTTTTAACCGGCGGTGCCGCCGACGTTAGCTAAAAACTATTAAATTATATAATTAATCTTACGTTACGATACGCTATATTTAAAGTTAATATAGTAAATAATCTAACGGCAAGTCTCTATTAGAAAATAGAAATATTCTATTTAGGTAATCTAAGTCTTATATATAATTCTATATTATATCTAAACTAGTATTTAACCTTAACGTCTTATTATAAAAATTCTCTCTCTTTTATTATTATTATTATTATTATTATTTTTTACTTCTCCCTTTTTATCTATAATAGACTAGTTACTTAATAAAAGTATATATATACCCCTCCTTTTTTAAAATCCCTTTTAGTCGCCCCGAGCTACTACAGTTACACTATTTGTTTAATTAGTATATAAATATAATATAGACTAGTTACTTTTTTAAGTCTATTTCTCTTTTGATTATATTTTATATAATATTTTTTTTTAAATTTAGTTATTTACGCTAGAAGAGTTAAAAGTATTTTATTAATAATATATTTATATATTAATTAAATAAATAGTGTGGCTGTAGTAGCTTAGAATAACTAAAAGAGGTTTTAAAAAAGAAGGAGTATATATATACCTTTATTTTTTTATTAATAATATTTAAATATTTTTATTTTATATTTTATTTAGCCTATTTATAGTTTTAGAATATACTAAAGTCTTATTACTTATTACTAAATAATTCCCTTCTAGACTTCTATCCGTAACTAATTTATAAATAAAATATCTCTTCTCTTTCTTTAAGCCTACTCTGTTATCCTAACCTCCTTCTCTACTAGTTATAATTAATAAAAAAAAATATATTCCCCTCTTATCTCTATAGTATAGTCTAGTATTTTTAGTAGTTAATAAATTTTAAAATTTTTACTCTCTTTCCTAATTAGTCTAGATTACTAAAATATAAACGCGTTTATAATATAATATAATCTATATATAACTTAATAGAAGATAAATTATATAGTTATTATACTCTATATAAAGGTATACACATACTACTCCTTTTTTAAAACCCCTTTTAGTCGTTCCGAGCTACTATAGCTACACTATTTATTTAATTAATATATAAATATAATTATACTCCTATTTTAAGTTATATTATTTTATATTTTATATTCTATGTCTTTAATTAAAGATATCTTATTAATCTATTCTATTATCCTATATTAGACATTAATAATATCTTTTAAAAATATTATAATTGGTTATTTATATAAGGTACTAATTCTAATTATATAGTTTTAGGATATTCTATTTTTTATAATTTATTAATTATAAAAGTAATATTATAATATTATAACACTTAGTTATATATATTATTTATTTAGGTTTTATAAGCTCTTAAATACTTATATTTATAACACTAATTCTTTAATTTAATTTAAATTAAGTCGCTATAATTAAAAGGTGAAGTTTATTATTTATTATATAGTTATAATAGTATAATAAAACTTTACTAGTATCTTTTTTACCCCCAACTTATTAATATTATTTTTTTTCTTTTTAAAGAAACGAATATAAAATTTATATATTATTATTTTAGTTTAATATACTAATATTATATTTATATATTTATATATTAATCGAACAAATAGTATGGCTGTAGTGGCTCGGGGCGACCAAAAGGGGTTTTAAAAAAGAAGGAGTATATATATGCCTTTATACTTAATGTGTCGAAAAATTATTATATCTATATCTTTAGTTAAATATATTAAATTAATCTTTTATTCTATTACTATATCTTTATTTATAGTTTTAGTTCTCTTGTAATAATATAGTTATTTATTTATATAATATATATATTAAGTACTACTCTTTTATATTAGTATAATAGTACTAATTAAATACTTCGCTTTATATAAGATATATAGTATTATAGTAATATAATTATATAATTAGTAAAAGGGGTAATACTTAGAATTAAGTAGTTAATAGTTTAAAAATAGTATAAAGTATACTATAAAAAAATTATAAATTAATTATATATTATTCTGTACTAGAACCGTTTACTATAAAAGATAAATTAGAGAATAAAAAAGAAGATTACTATTAATAAATTAATATAAGAATATAGATTCTAAACCTACTAAATAATATTTCTTTTTTTTACGTTTATCTGTAAAAGCTGTATCGACTTAGTATACACTACGTTTTTACTTAATATAAAAATAAATAAAAATTAAAGGCGCTATAACTAGAATCTATTAAATATAGGTTTTTTTTTAAATTTTATTATAGCTAGTAGAGTAATAACTTAATAAATAACTTATTAAGTAGTAGTTATAATAACGGTAAGATAATAACTATAAAATAGTAATAAAGTATTGATAAGTTATTATTATTTTAGGTAAAATTATAAGTAAAACTATAGACTATATAGCGTGTTTAAAATAGTAATTATAATAATTTTCTTTCCTTCTTATAAATACTATATAATTAAATTTTAGAAATCTTTTTAGTACTATTATTAAAATTTTATTTTTTATTTTTAATTTTATTATATTTACGACGTTAGTATTTTAGTATTTAATAATTAAACTAAGTAATTTCTAGCGTACGGTATAGGCTTTACTAATAATAATAACTAGCTAAATTATATTAAAAACTACTTTAACTTCTATCTCCACGCAGTATAATAGGCTAGTTTATTTAATAAACTAGATTCTTTAGTTAATATTTTTAATTTTAATTTAATTTTAACGCGCCTCTTTTTATTTAAAGTAAATATAATTTTTAGTCTTAATAATATCTATAAGAATATTAAAATCTACTTTATATTATATAGTAATATAGTAGACTTTATAGTATAATAGTATAAAAAAAGTAAAGCTCTTTTATCTAAAGTAAAGAATAGTAGTAGTAGTAGTAGTAGTAGTAGTAGTAATAATAATAATAATACTTTAATAATAAAAAAAATTTCCTTAAAGTAGTAAAGGAAGCGAAGCTTTAGTAAAAAAAACTAATTAAAATAGTTAAAATTATTTAGGCGTAGGGATATATATATAAGTAAAAGTAAAATAGATAAAAGATAGGCAGTAGGTACACTATAGCGCTATAGAGTAATTATTATAAAAAATTAAAAAGTTTTATAGAGAGTACTATATTATATTATAATATTTTAATTACTATTAAAAAGGTTATTAGTTATTAGCGCTAGTAGAAAAGTTATTATAGTTACTATATAAGAAGTTTATTAAAAGTTAGTTAATTACGTAATATAGTAGAAGTTTAAATAGTTAGTTTAGAGTTATATAATATTATAATAATAACTCTAGAGAAGGGAACTACTAAATAATATAAATAACTAGATTATTCGGGGAGTAATATTAGAAAAGGATTAATATAAATAGTTACTATTTTTAAAAATTAATATAAAATTAATTACTAAGTCTAAAAATACGTACTTTATACCGTTTTAAAAAAAATAGTAAAGGAAATTTTTAATAGAATTTTAATTATTACTTCGTTAGTGTATATAATAAATTAAAATTACCTAAATATTATAATTTTTTAAGTCTTTTTTTTTAGGTCCCTATAACTTGTTACTTAGTAAATATAATTAACTATAATTTTAACTATACTATTTTACGACTCGTATAGGTTACAAGACTATATTTTTAAAGTATATTAGTAATCTAATAATAAAATTATATTAATAATAAAAATTAACCTTTAGTTTATATAATTACTAGTTACGAAATATATTATTAATATAAAGGTATATATATACTCCTCCTTTTTTAAAACCTCTTTTAGTCGCCCCGAGCCACTATAGCTACACTATTTATTCGATTAATATATAAATATATATTATTAATATTATAGTATATAATAATATCTATTTAATTTTAAAAATCTAGACTGCTATTCTTTTAATATAGCGCTAAAGTTAATAAGATTTAAATTTAAAATTAATATTTTTTTAAAAGTAAATATTTCTATTTTAATAATTATTTTTACTTTAAAAGTACTCCTAATAGTATTTATTATACTATATAATATATTAAAAAAAGTAATAATAATATAAATAAAGTTAAAGAGGATAGAGTTTCTAAGGTAATTTAAAGAAAAAATAGAATTATTAATAGAAACTTAATTAAAGCCCTAAAAATAAAATATAATAATATTATTATTAATTAGTTTATCTATTTTATAAAAATCCTTATAAGGAGTTTTAAAAGAGAAGATTTATAATAATAATATAAGTAGAATAAAAATTTTATAATTAATATAAAAAATATAAAAAATATAAAAAATATAAAAAATATAAAAAATATAAAAAATATAAAAAATATAAAAAATATAAAAAATATAAAAAATATAAAAAATATAAAAAATATAAAAAATATAAAAAAATAAAAAATAAAAATAAAAATAATAAAATATATAAAATATATAAAAAATATAAAAAATATAAAATATATAAAAAATATAAAATATATAAAAAATATAAAAAATATAAAATATATAAAAAATATAAAATATATAAAATATATAAAATATATAAAATATATAAAATGTATAAAATATATAAAATATATATAGAGTAGTTAATCTAAATAAATTCGCTAGTAATACGGAGCGTACAAATTATATAGCTATAATTATATAATTATATAATCTATACTAGCGTACAGAACCCCTATTTAGTTATTATATAAATAGTAAAAGAAAGATAATTAAGAATTAGAGTATAACTATTATTATTTATTATTTTATACTATTTCTTATTTATTATAATATTACAGACAACTATTACTCTATATAAATAAAATATAGTTATCCTAATACTAATTAGTAGTTAGTTAATTAATTTATTTAACTACTTTTTACTAGTAGTTAATTAGATTTCTTTATTTACCGTATAGTTAGACTAATTAATTTATTTAATTACTCTATTACTAGTAGTTAATTAGATTTTTTTATTTACTATAAATTAGTAAGGGCGTATAAAAAAGTTAAGGTGTTATTAAACTTATACTATATAAAAATATTTTTATATATTATATAATTCTTCCCCGTATCTATAAATAAAAAAAAGTATATTAAATTATATATTTTATTAAATCCTTATCCGTATAAAAGATAAAAATAACTTTTTTTAAAATTAAACTATTTTATACGAACGTATAAGCACCGTAAGCTAAAACTATATAATTAATTATATATTATATAAACTAGATAATATAATAATACTAATAAAAGCTTTCTCTATAAAAAAAATAAAAAATATATAATAGAGACAGATCTAGATTTATTATAAAAAAAATATATTTAAAAACGTAATATTTCTATATAAATACTTAAAAAATAGATTAAGTTATAATACTAAATAGAGGATCTAAATATTTAAAATAATTTATTTATTAAATAACTTAATACGTACGGCAATAGATAGTAAAAAAGAATAATTATATAAATTATTTTTTAGTGTTTTTTTTTTTATATATATTATATTCTTTTATTTTATCGTACGAATATTAAAAAAAAATTTTTAAGGTATTATACCTAAAGAAAATAAAAAAAATAAAAGAAAACTTTTTTCTTTTTTTAAATATCCCTAATCCTCCTCTATATTAATAAAAAAAAAACAAAAGAAAAAATAAAAAAACTTAAATATAATATATATATTAAGTTTTGTATAACTACTATATATAGAAATTATATATATTATTTTAGTATTTTACTAACGTATAATACTCTATAAAAAGTAAAAATTAAGTATTATTACTATACCTTTACGCGTATAGCTATAGTTTTAAAACTTTACATAACTATATTAAAAGTGTATAAAAATAGCCTTTATAGTAAATAATTTTTATAGTAAAAAAAGTTAAGTTAGTATTACTAAATAAAATAATATCTATATTATACGATAGTAACTAGTATACTATATATTTATTATTTTATAAAATATTACCGTACAGAAAGAATTATATAAATATATATATATATATTAATATAAAGAGTTAAAAAAAAACCCTATTAGTAGCTATTCTAGTAAAAATAGTAATCTAAATATAATTACCGGGTATAGAAGCCTATATAAAAGTAAAGCTAAATATAATTATAATTTATTATAATTACTATAACTGCTACTACTATCTATATAGAATAAAAGCTATTTTAAAAATTTTATTAAAGGTTAACTCTGTATAAAAGAAAATAGCTAAAAAGTTAAAAAAAAATAATAATATCTAAAACTACGTACAGAGATAATAATAGATAAAATTAAAAAAAAAATATTATAAAAAAAAAAGCTTTTTTTTATATATTACTATTCTGTACAGTTTTAGACCGGCCCTTTTTAATTATTATATAATAACTTCTTACTTTTATTTATTATAATCTTACTCTTTACTTTCACGTAATATATAAAGTTATTAACTTTTTATTTTAGTTTACTATAATTTTAATTAACAAGTAGTAGTATACTATATAATTTTATTTTTTATTATTATATAACGCGTAAACAACAGACTATAATTTAGTTATATAAAGATATATTAAGATAGAAGAATACTTATATAAAAAAAAAAGTATTTATATAATATTACTATAAAAAAAAGAGTTATTAGTATATATAGAGTAATTAATCTAAATAGATTTACTAGTAATATAGAGTATATAAATTATATAACTATAGTTATATAATTATATAATCTGTACTAGTATATAGAACCCCTATCTAGCTATCGCACAAATAGTAGAGAGAAGATAATTAAAAACTAGAGTATAACTATTATTATTTATTATTTTATACTATTTCCTATTTACTATAATATTACAGACGACTATTACTCTATATAAGTAGAGTATAGTTATTCTAATATATAATATATAAAATATATAAAATATATAAAATATATAAAATATATAAAATATATAAAATATATAAAATATATAAAATATATAAAATATATAAAATATATAAAATATATAAAATATATAAAATATATAAA